>CM076580.1:1324210662-1324653684 GCA_034641835.2 Pinus albicaulis
ACCACTGTGGAAAATGACCAACCTCCCAACCTTAGAATCCTCTTTGTCTCCCAGGATTCACCCCTGAGCTGAGATCACCTCCTAGGACAGATCAACCTCTGATCTGCTTAGGAGCAGCTTATTTAAGCTCATATTTCCCCAAAGCATGTTTCTAATTCTGCGTCCAGAATAGCAGGATGCTTTCTTTCCTGTTTAGCCTAGGCTTCCCATTTTGGGACTCTTCAAATCTAAATTAATTTCTTTCAAGGATTTTTGAAAGATTTTTCGGGATTTGTTGCCTTATCCATCCTCATGGATTTGGCAAGTGATCTCTAATTCTCTTTTTGGTCAAAATGCACAATCATTTTATTTATTTCCTCAAATAAAATATGCAAATACATTCACACCATACTCACCCCTTGGGGTCCACCCCCTTAGGATTAAAGTTCACATGTCTAACTTTTAAAAATTCAACACACAAATTGGGGGTGTTACACTTCTCGTCGGCAAGAGAATGGAAGGAGAACAATCCTTGAACTCTGCTACGTGGTGGCATTCGATTCAAGAAATACTGGTTTATTTTGTGCTGATGGCCTTCGTATCGCTCTTGGCACTGCGAGGAAGGCCAAGAAGTTATTTGATGGCTTCACTGCTGCCATTTTCTATGAGTCTCGTCTCTCTATAACGATGCTTTCAAGTTCAATAGGCGTGTCAATAAGTTTCGGGTCTTTAGTGGCCACAGGAATTGAGCGTGAATGTTGCAGTTATTGATTATGAGGCCACTGTGGAGTCTACTGCAACAATAACAATCATGAAGACAATAGCATCATGGAGGCGTTTTCATGAAGATGATGGTTCCACATGTCAAAGGAAAACGTGAAATAGAACTCAGGTTGCGTTGTTCAAATGGAAGATTTGCTTAAAAGAGATAAGTATATTTCCATATTAAAAAGAATTTCAGAGTTTATTTATGCGGAGGAAATATGAAAAGTTATGTGTTATCTTTCCAAGAAAATCACTTGTATGTGAAAAAAAAAAACCATAAGAATCTAGATTGTCTTTTGGAAACATTTACTAGATTCTTGTGCATTGAAAGAGAGATTAATCTTCTTTTATTTTTGGAAGATAAGTTATAACATTAATCTACTTAAAAATTTTACACTGTTATCTAGATAGTGGGTAATCACTATTACGATATTTTGGGAAGAGTTAAGTAGTTTAAAACTTGAAAATATTTAATGAGTTCAAGGATAAGATAAGGAGTTTTCACTGAAATAACTCTTGAAATTTTATGTATATGGAGAACTTATGCTAGTTTTCTTAGTAAATAAAATATGTCACTGCCTATAGATATAGATGGCATTATGTTAACATTTTAGAAAGACGTATGTATATATGCACGCTCTATATTTTAAAAAGAGATTTTTTTGAATAGTTTCAAAGAGGGGTAACTCTTTAATATCAATATTTACATAATATTGTATAACAAGAAAATAGATGATGCATGCCCTTTATTTGAAAAGGGATTTTCTTGAATATATTAAAGAGGGTAGCTCTTTAATATAAATATTTACATAATATGGTATAAGCAAGAAAATAGAAGATGAATGCTCTTATTTTAAAAGAGATTTTGTACTCATTTAAATTATGAAGTGATAACAAGTCCAAAATATGCTTAAAGAGGGTAATTCTTGAAATATCTTCTTGTACAATGAAGAAGAAAAGAGAAGTTTTCTCAGATTTATATTCATTAACCATGTTGTAAATAGTAATGAATTAATATATATCCATGAATAGTTACCATGATAGTGGTAGAGGTTAATGAGTTAATAAATCCATGGATAGTTTCATAAATCCATGGGTAGTTTTCCATGGTGTTGATGTAGATTAATTATTTCATAAAACCATGGGTAGATTACCATGGTGTTTGCAAATATTATTTATTTAATAAATCCATGAATAAATTACCATGGTGTTGGTCAAGTTAAGTTATTTAATAAATTCATGGTTAAAGGAACTAATCAGTTTTATTCCTTAGATGAATAAACTAAGAGATTATTTTACATTATCATGATTATGATGTTAAACTCCTTTTGGATCTTGCATATACATGCAATATATGTATAAACTTTTATTGGAAAAGAATATACATATTTGTATGTAGAAAGATAGTTTGTAGTATTAAAACTACATCGAAAATGATTGTTAGTATAATCTTGAAAATGAGACATGTATTTATATTCTTCATTGCATATTTTTACATATGTTTGCATGCTCACTAGCATTGAGACTTTCTTTGGAAAGACTCGTGAAGGAGGTTATGTGCTTCGTTGTGTAAGCACTCCTTTAGGGAGAGTCTTTTGGAATTCGGTATGCAATTGCATGCATGGAAGAAACAATTGTTATGTTAGCTTGCATTCCATGCACTAAAAGTAATAGCTTAAGGGCTAGCTATTCTGATTAAATTTATGTAAATCACATGCATAAATATCTGAACGAATGTATCAGTTTATTTTAGAGAGAAGCTTAGGAGATGTAGCCATTACCTTGCAGGAAGGTGTGCTTATGCGACAGAAGCATTAGTTATTGTGATGAATTATAACTAGCACATATGAGGTATGTGTCATTAAAGAGGGAATGACAAGGTACTTTACTTGCATGCCATGAATATACATGAGTAGATGGAGAAGCTACTATAGTACATATAAGTGAAATGATTGATTAATACTTTATGAATCTTGACATCATTTATGTTGAAGGCATCATAGCAGGGAACGATTGTGACATGTACAAAGGAATATTATGCTTGTCATGTACAAAGGAAAATTATGCTTGTCCTGGTGGTAGGTAAATGATTAATGTTCATGCAGATGAGTGCGAGTTGCAGGAAGGTCCAAAGTACGATGGTCCATTGTAGGTACATCCATGCCACCAAGATGAGAAGATATGAAGATATGAAGACCAGAGGGTAAATGATATCATATTTATTGTAATGGCTTTAAGCTAGATATGTGCATATTTCCTTGTAATATTATATAAATGATTGTTAAGGGATGGTCTCCCTTATAAGCCATTGAGTGATGGGTTGAACACCCTCACGAGCGTTTAATAATAAAATTAAGCATTTGCTGGTTTTCACCCTACGAGGTTTCCAGGGTATATTGGTGTTCAATGATGTGATTGATTACTGTGTCAAGTTGATGATGTTGATTCCTTTCTTGTTATGATGTTCATAATGGTAGGTATGTGATGACTACATGAATAATGAATTGAGTGGATGGTTACATCATATAGTATTGTGTTAATGTACTTTAATGGAGGATTGTTAATGGCTAAGGAGTTTACTATTATCATTCTAAAGTTACACTATGAACTGGTAAACATTCTATGTAATGATGAGTAAGGAATATTTAATAGTGAATGGATAGTTAGACATGAGTAACTTGTATAATTTTTTTTTTAACTCCTTACATTTCCCTGTGAGGTTAATGGTGTATGTTACAATATATATTACAATTAATATTTGGCTAAATTGTATAAATTATATATTTTTAATTGTTTGTGGATTCAATTTAGTTTTTTAATCTACCACTAAAAATTCAATATTTATGTTTTTTATTAACTTCAATCTTTATTGTTTTTATTAATATTAATAAACATAAATGTTTAAAATTGAAATAAATTTGTTAATATTAATATTAATAATATTATTATTATAAATATTTTGATTATTAATATTAATATTGATATTTTTCTTAATACAAAAATAAATATAAATATTTTTAATATTAAATACTTGAAATTGATAATAAAATTAATAATTTAATAATATAGATAGAAATTGACATTAATAATTAATTATATATATATATATATATATATATGTAATTTCAATAAAAATAATATATACAATTTCAATAAAAAAAATTAAACTACATATATATGAAACAAGTCATATTTTATTTCTTTAGATTTGATCATTTTAAGTTTTATAATATTAAATTTTTGTAAATTTAAGTTTTTAAGTGTTTTTTTTTTTTTATTATTTATAAGATAAGGTTTTATAATTTAGAAACCTAATATTATAAAATCAATATTAGAAACTCTACAGTAATAAAAATGATATTAATACGTCTTAGTTTCTAATAAATACTACAAATAATATTAATAATTAATATTAGAAAGTATAATAATGATGATTAATATTAAAAATATTTATAACATTAATAATATTAATAACAATGTAAGATCATTAATACAAAATTAATTATGTTTAGTAATTTAGCCCATTTAAATTTAATTGTCTTTTTAAACTAAGCTCTTATTAAAAAAATATATAATAAATAAATATATAATAGACAATTAAATAATATAATATATTATTAAATATTATGATAATCTAATTTATCTTCTATATATTTAGAAATTTTTATTTAAAATAAAATTTTCAATATGGATGTTATTTTATTTATTTTTATTAATAAGAAAAAACAGGTTACACTCATCATGATTTAAAAAATAAAAAATAAAAAATATATTTGACATCTTAGATGGGAGACTATATTTTTGTTAGATACATTTTTAATAATGGGAAATCTCTGTCTAGGGGTAGTCTTGTTTGATACAGATTATTCATCTGCAAAAAAAACCTTTTTATATTATATTATTGATATTCAAATACTTTATAATATGTATCCCATTTTGTCAAAAACACCCCTCCTTATATTGCCGATGTTCAAATGGTTTTATTTTAAGGATTAAAAGGAGAAATCGATAGATTCCCTCGTGAACACTTGCTAAGAACTATGCAGTTTACTCCGTAAAATACATCAGCAAGGCACAATTTTCCCCTCTGCTACATTTGATGGGATGAATGGTTATTTATATTTATGTTTTATCCAAATCCTATTATATTAATATATGAGAACAAAAGGTTAAACGAGAAACGTAAAACTAATGCGAGGAAGTAGGCTTCGGGTTTAGATGGGAACTGAATTGCTGGGGATTATCAAACCGGCCGCGTCCAAATGAAATGTCATGTCAGTAAATATGATATACTGATGCATGTTTTCCACCGTTAATGGAAGTATCATAACTCCTCATTAACTCTGCATTGCCATCTACCTTCTTCCGCTGCTCCTTTTCTTGGCGAGTGGGTGGACATGTCGGAACATGAATGTTGCAGGAAAGGCCGGGAGATCCTTCTGCTGCCGCTGCTACAAACTTATGTGGAGGTGGCGGATTCGGGAGGTGCTCGTTGAGTTGATCAGTTTCAAGAGATTTCCAGAATGTTAAGGGGCCTCGTCCTGCCGGCACCGCTTCATTGGAAGAGTGAACATAAATGCTTTTATCCGTCATCAGCCGCCTCTGCCTTCCTGTGGCGGAGACTTCCTTAAACGACAACGTCGTGATAAGTAAGGCGAGAGTCACAATTACAAGAAGAGACACATTGGTTTTAAGTTTCATGGGCACTGCCATTATCAATCTACTTTTGTGACTTGAAAAATTATCTGTGGAATGGTAAACCCTAAAAGCTGAATGATAGTTTGTTTAACGACGATGGACGGTTCACAAAATATTGGACATATTGAAACTTATTGCCGAAGAGCTATGTATGGGTGGTTTGCACTTGTGGGGGAACTATTTTATGCATACATACAATATTCACAGGCGGGACTCTTCTATAAATACATGCCAGAGAGGGGTGGAGCGGAGAAGGATCCGAGAATATCGAACTGAATTCAAATGAATTGTAGTCTCGACCCTCTCGAAAGTCACCGTATGTCGAGTACACGTGATAAAATATATAATATGGATTGCTTAAAATTCGCCGTGTCTACTCAACTATGGATTGCTTAAAATTCGCAATGTCTACTTAATATGGATTGCCTAACCACTCAACTATTTGAATCTTCCTGTTATTGAATTGACTCCTTTAAATCCATGACCGGAGCTGGTATATCTGACTCAACATCGATTCTTCCCGATACAGGCAGACCATGAAAGAAAGACGCACAGTTACAGGGGTCAGGAGTGATGGACTAAATGTTGATATTAAAAAATGTGCAGTTATGGAGGCTTGGGTAAGATGACTGTGCAGTTGAGAAGCTGAGTGAGGAAATAGTAAGCCTTGAGACTCTAAAATGTGCACTTCTAGAGGGAGACTAGTCAGTGGATTGCGTAGTTGTGTAGTTCAATAACTCAAGGAGGTATCTTTAAGATTGATACTGCGTAATGTGCTGTAAAATACTGGCTAGGAGGACATATTGCGCAATTTATGATGGTAGGGAGGAAATCCTTTGAGCACTATGACTGCTCAATACCTCCAATTTCACATTGTGTAGTTCTAGGACTCAAGGGTACATGATTGTGGCTTGCTACTGTGCAATGCACAATTCAAGAGGAAATCGTGATCTTAATTTGGTTGGGCATAATATCTTTGAAATTTGGGAAAGTGTGAGATCAGTGAAGTAAATATGAAATCAAGGTAAGACTTAGAACATGAAATTGAAGAAAAAACAAATAAAAGTTAGCACTTTAGAAATAAGATGATCCCCTTAATGTGAGGGCAAAAAAATACTCTCTTCCAAGTGTGACACTTAAGGTAGACTTTGTGATGACAATGACGACACCAAAGAGACAATGGATTAAACATTAGGAATGAGTCTAATACATGTCTATACGGTAAATAGGACCCATAAACACCAAATTTTCCTTGTGAAATGAACTATAACTATATTTTTACATCATGCAACACTTCACATGCCCGAGAGACGACACTTGCGACAGTAAGAGAAAGTTGAAAACGACACTTGCAAATGTGAATGGCATTGAAAGAGATAATTGTCAAAGTGAAGAAAACATGAAAATGATACTTGTTAAAGTGAAAGTAAGCAAAAGCAACAACTGTAATCATGAAAGTAAAACTTGCGAAAGCGAAGGTGTGTAAAAGCGACAATTGAAAAAATCACTGAAATAGAAGTACAATTATAACCAAAAGTGAGAGAGTGTTAATTGAAAGTGTGCAACTGACTACCGACATAGGTTGAGCATTGCAGAAACACTGTCTTGATGGACTACGTTATGCCTGTTCAATATTGTCCAAAGGAATGGACTCATGAGCTCATTATAGACTGAGCATGTGTGAGAATCTAACTTTGAAACTTAAAATATAAGAAGAATATTTAATCACTTAAGAAAGCATCATTCAACCATGAAGTTACTATGGAATGAATGATCACAATATCTATAGTTGGCTCCAAAATTCAAGTGCAGGAATACTTTTGGAGGGTTTTTGTCGCAACAACAAAACTTGGCGACACACTAGTGTAACTCGAGATTTTCTATTTACGTTTAATTATCTAATTGCAAGGCCTCAAAATTTCAAGGAGTATTGATTCATATTGTGGATTACCTTATCTTCCCTAATTAACCCATTTAGATATATAGTCCCCTCCATTCCCTTGGTTGAACACATATCAAGGCTTGTCGAATAATTTTTTTTTGATATAGGAAATGGTAATATATTTTTGAATTTAAGATAATAAGGTTATGATTTTTCATCTCTAGTATTGTTCTACTTCCAGTAGGCCTAGATAGTACCCCAATGGAGTCACTACAACAACACAAGCATCTCTTTGCTACTAGCAAGCCTAAACAATACCTCGAGGAAATTTATTGTTGCACCTCTCAGCATAGGAAACCTTCTTCATCTTTCACCCTTTATTTATTTTATTTATATAAATTTTCTTAGCAACTTATTTATTTGATGGGTAGAATATGGATCTTGACTTATTGAGATTAGGAGAGGTATTTCCTTCAAAGGAGCATAACTTTAACTTTGATGATATGTTTGAATGCTAATTGATTTTCCCCTACCTTTCTCTACTTGATTTGTTTAGTAAGAAAAAAAACTATTTATCACAATTATGAGCTCAGGAATGAAGATCCTAGAATAAATATGGGGTTTATAGTTTTACCAAAGGCTTTCCATTCAAATGGATAATATTTCCCATTTAGATATCATTGAATTTAAATATATGTAAACCAAAGATAGATAAAAGATAACATATTAGCTAAGCGTTTTTCCCCATCACAATTTCCCTTTTCAAGTTTTTCCACATTGCCTTTGGAGCCAAAAGGAACATTTCATGCAAAGTATTATTGAACAAAAGAAAAAAATAAACACATGGAAAAAAAAAACCAAAACAACATAGAAAATGGGGGTGGGATGTAAAAAAAAGGTGTAGAATATACAATAAGAAAATAAATAAATGCAAAGACTAGATGGAGAGCATGACAAAGGGTGGATGCAATGCAAGGGAAACCAAATGTAACTAAACATAATTCTAACCTAACAATCTAGAAGACTAGGACTAAGTGTAATTATATTTCCAATGAAGCCATCATTGTTCCTCACCTGTAATCACAATGATACGATCAATTAAAACCAATATATGGTAATGTGCAACTGAAAATATATAAGCTTTAATAAATTGCACAAAACATTGAAGGTCTTTCTTAAAAGAAGAAAGATGTTTCATATCACCTAAATTTACCCAACCTTCCACCTTACCTTCTTGATGTAAAACATAATCAAATAAACCTTGATGGCTCCTTGTGAATGTACCTATACCTATATTATCTTGTTTAGAACACATCAAGATAGATCAAAACTTGATTTTAACAAATTGGCTTTCTATGTAAGATGATTCTAAATAATGATAGATTGGATAATGAAACTAAAAAAAATCCTCTTGAATATCCTGAAGCTCTTGAGAGAAAAAAATTTCAATTACCGATGTGGAATCAAGATGAGAATATTGCGAGGGAAAATAAATCTGATCATATTCAAAAAGCTTGTGATGACCTGACATAACCATAAATGAATGATGAAATTCTTGAACTATTTGATAAGTGTCTAAATACTGAGATGATAAACCATAAATATCAACTTATGTAAAACAACCATCATTAGGTACATTATTGGGAAAATGATGAAATGAATGACAATTGTTAGAACAACAACCATGATTATATGGGATGATTAAGGCATAATATTCTTGATTAGGAGACAACAAAGATAGATCGGTTTGAAAAAAATTACAAATGATTTGAATGAAAGAATCATCTTAGTCATATGTTGAATGTGAAAAACCATCTACTTGTGTCTGGTTACAAATTGGATTGGCATCATAATCATTAAAAAGGAATGCCAATATGGAAAACACATGAAACCAATCGAGGTGTAGTGGATGAAAAAGAGGAACTTGATTGAATGAGTAACAAAAGAATTCATTAACATTGAAGAGGATATTTGATTCTACGAAGAAAATAATTAGAATCAAAATATTCACAAGAAGGATTAGGAGCTAGTTATTTTCAAAAGAATGTGATAATTATGAACCCTTTGGCCAATTATAATATTTAGAATGATAAGCTTCATATTTTTGTTCATTCATGAAAGGTATACACTCCAAAACTAAGTTTGATACAATATATTTTCGTGAGGAATAATAAATCGAAATAAAATGCTTAATATCACTGGAGACAAAATCTTGAAAGTTTGAAAAGTTTATCTGATACCACACAATTTTCAAGAAGGAATTTACATCTAGTGAAACCATGCAACTTTCCTAAGAGAATTTGAGCACTTTCTCACAAAGCCAAGATTCCCTACAAAACCATATATAAAAATTTCTAAGAGAATTTGAGCACTTTATCACAAAACCGAGGTTCCCCTTCTTTAATTTGGAATTTAGGTTTGGTTGTTTTATCATTGTACATTTGTTTGTTTTTATATTATATTTTTGTTTAATTTTATTACGTTTTTAATGTTACTAAGTTTTAATAAATTTCTTGTGGTTAGCAGGTTTGTAGAGGTTCAAATACCTTACATAGGTTTTGCAGGTCCAATTTGATATAGAGGTTTAGTTGCCAGTTTTTTTTGGGACGCAAAAAGGTGTGTAGAAATTTCAACCATTGAATTTTTTTTTTGAAAAAATTATAGATGTGTGTCACTTATATGTATCCCTCCAAGGTCTTAAGTCTATCAGCACATGGTTCAAATTTTACAATGCTTTCTCAGAGATTACTTTTGTAATGTTATAACTCTGTGGAAGAGAAGACCAAAGACATATATGCAAAAAAAACCTTAGAGCCTAGTAAAACCCTCATAAGACCCAAATAGAACCCTTCTACTAAGAAAAATAAAATTGAGAAGAAAGACAATCTAGCCAGAGAAGTTAGAGTCTGATGCCAAATGAATTATAGACCTTCAAAGATTCAACGTAAGGGTAGAATTTTACAGAGAAGAATGTGAGTAATTCTTGATAATTTTATGAGAGCTTGTGCCAAAAATTTATAGAGTAAAATAGGGCTTTTATAGGGTTGACTTCATCATAGAGGGGTTAAAATGAGCCAACATAATTTTCAAATTTTGAGGGAAATACAATTTAAAACTTTAATTCTTGAAGCAATATGTGAGGAGTTGTAGTTTTAATATTTCTTTGAAGTCAATACCATTTTCATGATTTAAGAATAATAGTTTTGACATTAGACAATGACCAATTAAAATATCTAGAAAGTTGCATAATAAGTTTTTATATAAATTTTTAATTTTTAAAATCATTAATTTTATAAATTAACGATGTGTCTCATGTATATATATCCCTCCGATGTCTTAAGCAGTATCAACAAATGGTTCAAATTTTAAGACTCCTTTTGTAATGTTATAAATGTGTAGCCAACATAAGGCCAAAAACATATTTTAAAAAAAAAATCTCTGAGCCTAATAAAACCCAATATACTCAGAAAACAAACTTTCAAAAAAATACCATCTAGCTAGAAAAGATAGAGTTAGATGCCAAACGAATTATAAACCTTCCAACATACAATGCAAGGGTAAGATATTACAAGAAGAATGTGATTGATTTTTGATAATTATATGAGAGTGTGTGCCAAGGGTAAGATATTACAAGAAGAATGTGATTGATTTTTGATAATTATATGAGAGTGTGTGCCAAAAATTTATAGAGTAACATAGGCTTTTTATAGAGTTGACTTCATTAGGGAAAGATTAAAATGGACCAACCCAAATTGTAAATTTTTTGAATTGAAACTTTATCTGAGAGGCTGATACCATTTATAGGGTTGACTTCATCAGGGAAGGTTTAAAATTGGCCAACCGAATTTGTAAATTTTGAGAAAAAATACAATTTAAAATTTTAATTTGTGAAACCTTCCGTGAGAGACTGATACCTTTTGGAATTTCGTTTTTAATATTTCTTTAAATTAAATACCATTTTTATGATTAAAGAATAATAGTTTGACACTAGACAATGACTAATTAAATTATCTAGAAAGCTCCATAATAATATTTTTATATAAATTTTTAATTTAATTTAATTTAATTTTGGAATTTTAATCACTCAAATTTATATTTCTACCTTTATAGAAATTTATTAGCACCATATTATATTACATTATATTAGTATTATAAATTATTAATTTATTTGTCTAACTAGTTAAGACATCAATTTATTAAGAATGTAAATGAAGATAAAATATGTTATCTTTCAATTAATTAGTAAATCCTAATTTAAAATAGATATAAGTTCATGAGATTTCTATCAAAATATATTTTTAATTATAAGCTTTTTAGATTCCAACTACAACTTTTATATTTGAAAATCATTTTCTTAAAAATAAAAAATAAAATTAATAATAATAATAATAATAATAATAATAATAAATAAAAATGCATAAAATTATATCAATCATTTGAATATTTTCCTTAATTATGACTTAAAAATGTCAGCCCTAAAAATTTTTGCTCGTCATTCAAATAGACACAATAGAAATATGTAATGTGTCTGACGAGTATGTATCTTTGAGGTCTTAAGTTGTATAAGCTGATGTAAAACCCTCGGTAGATAAGACCCAAATAGAACCCTTATACTAATAAAACAAATTTTCAGAACAAAGACCATCTAACAATAAAAGGTAGTCGGATGCCAAACGTTATAGACCTTCATAGACACAACGGAGGGGTAAGATATTATCCGAAGAATGTGAGTAATTTTTAATAATTTTATGAGAGCGTGTGCTAAAAATTTAGAGAGTAACATAGGCCTGACCTTTTATAGGATTGACTTTAGGGAGGAAACTTTAGAGAGGAGTTAAAATGCGCTAATTAAAATGGGCCAACTGAATTTGCAAATTTTAAGAAAAAATACAATTTAAAAATTTAATTCTTGAAACTTTAGGTAAGAAGGGATATCTTTTGGAGCTGAGGTTTTAATATTTTTTTGAAGTCAATATAATTTTTTTAGGATTTAGGAATAATAGTTTGACATTAGACCATCACCAATTAAACTATCTAGAAAGTTGCATAATAAGATTTTATATAAATTTTTAATTTGTAAAATATTAATTTTATTTTATTTTTGAATTTTAATCACTCAAATTTATATTTATATTTTTATATAAATTTATTATTATTATATTATACTATATTGATATTATAAATTATTAATTTCTTTGCCTAATTAGTTAGGCTGATCAATTTATTATTTGTTAAGAGTGTAGAAAAAGATCAAATACCTTATTTTTCTCTTAATTATTAAACCATGAGTTAAAATAGATATAGGCTCTCAGATTCCAATGAACATATATTTTTAATTATATGCTCCTCAAATTCCAACTACAACTCTTATATTTGAAAATAATTTTCTTAAAAAAAAAATTAAAATATATATAATAATAAATAAAAATATATCGATGATTTGAATAAAAGACAATTTTTATTTATGGGTTTAGGAAAAAGACTAGAATTAATGTTATTGGTCTGAAAAGTTATTTTCATTGGTAATAAGTTATGAATAATGAATCAGTTAAGAGAATTAACTTAGGAAAAATAAAAGCTGGTGGTAAAATGTTTCCAAGAACTAGAAAGTGTTTGGGGACAGTTGGAAATATTTACATGCTCTTCTGAGGATAAAAGACTTACCCTAGTGAGGAGTAGGGGTTCTGTGAGGATTGGAAGGAAGAGTGTGGATTTTCCAGAGCTGCTAGAGACCAGTGGAAAACACTCAGCAAATCCTGAAAATTATTTCTAGTACTGACTGGACTGGTTGTCCTGAGGTCACAACAGAAATTTCCGTACGAAGACTGGAGCTCTGAGGAAAGAGGAGGATGTAATGGCCTCTCTTGAAAGTTGGAAGGACCACAACAAAAACTTATAGATTCAGATATGTAACTGTATTGTTTCTGTAACTATTCATTTTGAAATTATTGCTCTGTGGTTGTACATGTATCTATAAGATAGTGATGTAAACTATGTATAATCTTTAGACAGAACTTGATCAGATACCCTTTTAATAAGAAAGACTGATATTATATATACCAACTCTGAAATAAGGACTGCAAAGTGGAGGAAGTATAAGTTCTGCATTTTCTTTCTCTTTTATTTAAGTTATCAGAACCAAAATTTATAAATAGATGCGATATCAGTGAATATACTCGGGGGATAACTGATTATTCGGTATATACTGTGGGACTGTGTTATGAATAGTCAAATGCGAAAGCATGTTAAATTCTGCACGGTGTATTTTATTTCTGTGTGGTAATGGCAAAGATTAGTTATAAGTAAGAACATGCTAGAGAACCCTATGATAAATGTGCCATAAAGGAACAATAGAAATTGAAATCTTGAATACATGACTCTATTTGTTTAGTATATTCATGAGAAAATTAGATAAGGAAATTTTACAGTTTGGAAAAACCATGGAAGTAGCGGCAAGCTAGGAATAAAGACTATAATTTAAATACTGTTGCATAAAATAATGGTATAATGTAGAAAGAGAGAAAACCGTCAGTCGAGGTTATGGGTAAAACCCTAAACTAAGTCTTGTCATTTTCTCGGAACTATGTTTTATGCGGACAAAGTGGAGAGGTGGTCCGGTCACCATATTCTATCAAAGCTCGTATAATGAAAACTAGCCAGAAGGACTGTTATATAGCAAAGAAAACTCTATAACTAAAATAAGTAATTTCTATAGAAGACAACAAATTTACAAATGCAAGAAGTAAACTTGGGAATTTACATTTTTAAATTATGAGGTAAAACATCGATCAACTCTCTATTTATAAATAGCCGCGAAGGTAGTTTCAAGAAGTAAATTCAGAATAATAATATGCTTGAAAAAAAATGGTAGGATTGAACTATTTTTTTCCATTTAGAAGTAAATAAGAATAACAATGAAATTCTGCACATAGCGAGATATATATACAGGAACGACTCGTGGCCTTAAATTAAAAATAAGACTAACGCTGTATTCCTCATTTTCTCTAGAAAGAAAATGCAAGGCTTAAACTAGCTAGATTCGCTAAAGCATGCTTATGTACTAACCGGTGAAAATACATTCAAAAAAATATAAGTTTGCATTCGACTGAGAAGTTAGAACGAATGAGGAGAATAATGTAATAAAATAATCACAAATTTTTATTTATCCTAGGGCTACAAGGCCAAGTTTTAAACTAAAAAATCCGGAGGTTCATTCTTGTACAAATAAACTTTGAGAAAATGATATACCCAGATTTTAATTGAGTCGGATGGAATGAACCAAGACTTAAAAACTGATAAAAACTTCAAGCTAAATGTTATTACATAAACGCCTGTATCAAATATTATAATAAAAGAAATTTGTAGGGTTTCCAAATATTTTCGGTTGCTCTAGCTGTGAGCTAACCCTGACGGTAAACAATTGCAAACCCAAGGTAGTTGACTGGGTTACCTGGAAGATATCAAGATAGAAAATAAGGGATTTAGCCGTGCATTTTCAACTGGAGAGGCGCCCAAAGATTTGTGTAAAAGAGATATTTTTACCGGCATCACCCGATTCGTATGGAGGGAAATGAGTTAGAATAAAAATCTATAATATCTATCTCAATAAAAAATGGAAACATCAGAGTAGGAATTGAACTTAATTCCTTACCTTTGGCCATAGAGCTGCTCACATGCAGCCCAAGACTGCTGTAACACCAGCAAAAGGAGAATGATTAGCAAATTTCCTGCTCAATCCTTAACAGTACCATAACAAGAACTGTGTATATTAAAGAAAAAACAAAAAAAAAAGTGTTAGCACCTGCGCGCGGAGTGATTCAGAAGGGTGAACCCCAGCACGGCAAAGAGGATGAGCCATGGCAGTCACATGGCAGAAGAGAAAAAAATTCAACGGAGCGAGTACAAGGAGAAAATGACAGTTAATTTTCACGTGAAAGGCCAAGTAGGGTGAGCCCTTGCTTTTCCCGCCAACCCATCGCCACTGTCCATTAATGAGTTGATCGGATGGTGTAGGTATGGGTAGGTGGCCTACAGACAGATCAACTAGCTTGTAATAAATTCGAGGAGATGTCTGTTGGCTGTGCGTACCGAAAACATAAATAAGCCAGTACCGAAATTTAAAACCAAGTACAGATGTCGAATCACTCAAAAATCACAATGGATACACTTTTCGATTTAAACACAAACCCAAAACTATAAAGAAATCAAGAATTGTGTATGGTTGTAAATTTGAATAACACATTAGGTTTTCAAGTTCGATTCCTAGGCTGGAAAGATTAGTGTGTTATAGCTATAAGGTCATTTTAGCTATATAATGAGAATAATATTTTAGTAGAAAATAGGGTTATGGGTATAGTGATTTTTTTATTTACTTTTTATTATGGTACATATATGTAAATATTTGGATTGTTGAATGTTACAGTCTTAAGTTGTATTAGCAGATGGTTCAAATTTTACAATACTTGTTGAGAGATTCCTTTTGTAATGTTATAACTATGTAGCTAAGAGAAAGCCAAAGACATATTTAAAAAATAAAATAAAATTAGAGCCCAGTAAAACACTCGGTAGATAAGACCCAAATAGAACGCTTATATTAAGAAAAAAATCTTTCAAGAAGAAAGAAAATGTCGAGTGCAACGATTGTCGACCATGGTAAGATATTACAGAGGAGAATGTGAGTAATTCTTGATAATTTTATGAGAGTCTGTGCAAAAAATTCTAGAGTAATATAGACTTTTTATAGGGTTGACTTCATGAGGGAGGCAGAGGTTAAAGTTGACGAGTCCTACTACCCATCATAGAATTTTTTATGATGATAATATTTTTAAACACTTTTAGTATTAACTTTTACTAGTTTCATCTAAGTTAAAAGAAAAAAATATAATTCATATCTGCAAATATTGAAGGGAATGTAGTTAAAATTTGAAGAGGTCGGGGTGGAAAACAACGTGCCATTGCTAAAAATAAATTTCCAAATTTTCATTTTTAATTAGATTTCAATCAGATTTTTCTAAAATGATTTTGAACGTGTTGATATTATTGTCAATAAAGGTATTCAAATGAAAGTAAAATCCAGTTGAAATTACTGAAGTTAAGATGAATCTTTTCCTAGAGAAGAGTCTGTACTCATGAGACTTAGTTAAAGGAAGAGCCTCGTCTTGCAGGAATTCCATGGAGTAGGGAAAATATTCCATGAAATCAAACATTCTAGTCTTGCAAGAATTCCATGGAGGAGGGAAAATATTCCATGAAATCTAACATTATGAGTAAATTACAAGAATATTTTGTTAAAAAAATGTCTACCTTCTAAATATCAGAATTTACATGTATAAGTTATTGAAATATATTAAACTCTACTCAAGCTTACCCGAGTTTAAGTGAAGTCTCTACTTGAGGAAATTTTAGTGCTCGTCACTGAAACATTATGGGGTTGGAACAATAGTCCAAGTGATTTTTAATCTGAAGCATTAATCAAATATTTAACCAAATAGTGATAACACAAAAATACTAATCAAGAATTTATTAAATTATGGGTATGCATGTTCACTCACCAAATACATATTGATAGACTTGATGAAGAAATTGGAATATAAATACTCTCACTAAGCTATAACTCACTCACATAAAAAAACAACTATTTATATAAATATCATCTTCAAATTCACACAATCCATAATGTCAATTGCCCTATTATCTTTAAATATGTAGCTTAATGGGGAAATGAATTATTTACCCCTCCTAACAATATTTCAAAATAAAATTTATAACATAAAAAACATGCCCACTTCTAAAAGCCTCATCTAAGAATGTATAACATAAAAAACATACCCACTTCTAAAGCATCATCTAGGCTTACCAAATGTGACTAACGTAAATCTATTTTAACTTTGGATCCTCCAAACCTCAAAATGGTTCAAATTTATGATATCTCTCTGTTATTTGAACCTAGATCCATCTTAAATCCAGAGCTATCTTAAATCTCTTGAGATGCAAACCTCTTTAGAGAAAAAGGTGATTTAATCCCATAAATTTGGATTTAAGATGTATATAAGTAATTCCCCCCTTTAAATATGCACCATTCCACATGAATACCATGGGTTATCATAATATGGGTGAAGACCATGAAGTTATTTTTATTTTAACGTTATTTTTTTATTAACTTAATTTTACATTGACCAAATAAAAATGTTTGCACATGTTTAATTTCATTTTAATTTCACTCAGATCAAAAATAAATAATTTTACTAAAAAATAGAAATTATTATATTAAAAAATATTGTATTGTTTTTTAAAGTACAAATATTACATTTTAAAACACTACTTTCAAAAGGTAGAGTACAAAAATTGTCTATGATAAATTGACTATTTTACTTTAATCTTATTTTAGTTTATAATGTTATTTTATTTAGTTTTAATATGAATTTTAATTTTAATTTTTTACGTAATTTGAATAAGTCTCTCTATTAAGTTACATGCTATCTAGAACCTACCAAGTAGGTTGTGAGAAGACCACATATCCCAATATATATACATGTTAACCTTGACAAATTTGTTTCATAATAAATTATATTTTACTTGTAAAAGGTGGAAAAATAGGTAAATGAGCGTCAAATTTAACCCCTGGAGAGAGGGGTTAAAATGGGCCAACCAAATTTGCAAATTTTGAGGGAAAATACAATTTAAAACTTTAATTCTTGAAACTTGGAGTTGCCATTTTAATTTATTTATTTGAAGACAATACCATTTTCATGATTGAAGAGTAAGAGTTTGACACTATAAAATAACCAATTAAACTATTTAGATGGATGTATAATAAATTTTTATATAAATATTTGATTTGTAAAATCATTAATTTGATTTTATTTTGGAATTTTAATCACTCAAATTTATATTTATACTATGATATAAATTTATTATTAATATATATATTATATTTATATTATAGATTATTAATTATTTTGTCTAATTAGTTAATAACTTCAATTTATGAAGGGTGCGAAATAGATCAAAAATATGATCTCTCTCTTAATTGGTAAACCTTAAGTTAAAATAAATATTGGCTCCTTAGATTCCAATGAAAACACATTTTTAATTATAGGCTCTTCAGATTCCCACTACAATTCTTATATTTGAAAATCATTTTCTTCAACAAAAATAAAATTATAGATAATAATGCATCAAAATATATCTATGATTTGGAATATTTTATTTAAAAAAACATATATATATATTCAATAGATAGATTGTACCAATTAATATTTGGCTAAATTGTATAAATTATATATTTTTAATTATTTGTGGATTCAATTTAGTTTTTTAATCTACCACTGAAAATTGAATATTTATGTTTGTTATTAACTTCAATATTTATGGTTTTTATTAATACCAATAAACACAAATGTTTAAAATTGAAATAAAAATAGCTAATAGTAATATTAAGATTATTATTATTATAAATATTTTGATTATTAAAATTAATATTAATAATTTTAATATTAAATATTTGAAATTGATATTAATATTAATAATTTAATAATATAGATTGAAATATATATATATATATTAAACCAACCATGTTTTATTTTTTTAGATTTGATAATTTTAGGTTTTATAATATTAAGTTTTTCTAAATTTAAGTTTTTTAGGTTTTTTTTTATAAGATAAGGTTTTATAATTTAGAAACCCAATATTATAAAATTAATATTAGAAATCCTACAATAATAACAATGACATTAATAAGTTTTACATTCTAATAAATACTAAAAATAATATTAACAAGTAATATTAAAAACTATAATGATGATGATTAATATTAAAAATATTTATAACATTAAAAATATTAATAACAATGTTATTAATAAGATTATTAATACAAAACTAATTATGTTTAATAATTACACTGTAAGTCATCACTATTTCAAAACAACTCTTCTAAATGCATCGTGTCATAACCTGAAACCGTTAGATTATATGTTAGACAATTAAAACATATTCAACCCTTAGATGAAAAAGAAAAAGTAGTTGCAAATATTTAGTTTACAATGCAGTTATAGAGCTCAGGTTTATAAAGTTTCTTCTTGTACATAAC
This sequence comes from Pinus albicaulis, assembly GCA_034641835.2. Classification (NCBI taxonomy): domain Eukaryota; kingdom Viridiplantae; phylum Streptophyta; class Pinopsida; order Pinales; family Pinaceae; genus Pinus; species Pinus albicaulis. Next base: position 1,324,230,075 of record CM076580.1, read on the forward strand.
CGACCATTCAGAATTCCGTTTAGAGTCCGCCATTCAGAATTCCCTGCTGCGCAAGATGGATCGCAGCAGTTGTTTCTGCAGTCGCTCCTGAATGTGGTGCAGTATGTAGATGGATCGTAGCAGTTGTTTCTACAGCTGCTCCTGAATGTGGTGTGGTATGCAACCACTCTTGAATGTGGCGTGGTATGAAAATTGACTCCAAATTTTCACCTTTTGTAATATTTGTTTTTGTTTTCTTAATTTATTTGGTGAATTTGGATTTGCTCTCAGGTCGATGTGAAAGTCTTCTTTGATCTCCCAAGGCTCAAAATGGCAGAATTGGAAGACGAGGTGGGAGTAAATTCGACAGCTCAACAGCTGTGCAGCGAGATGGGGTCAACTGTAAGGGCTGTTGTTTGGCCATTTGGGACACAAGAAAGCCCCATTAGAGATGTTCTCTGAGTGATTCAACAACAACCATGGAAAAAATGAAAATCCTTCATAATGGCGTTCCATTGATGAAAACGAGTGAGAAAACCAGTCATTTTGATATTTTCCAGAATTTCAGATATTCTTTTGAAATCCAGTATGTGGATAAGGCGATGCATGACTTAGTTCAATACCAGATGTGTGCCCAATTATCTCTTTAGTCAAAGAATCTTATGTCAGAGCTTAAGAGTCTTCGCCATCTGCAGGAGTTGGGGTGATGGATGAGAGAACGGTAAATTAGACAATTGTGCCGAAGCTGACTAATGATCTCCATGAGAGTGACATGATGCTAGAACAAATAGGTCCAGATGGTATGATCAGTGGAGCTTTTGATGAAACCCCTATTTGTTGTTATAATGGCTTAGGTAAGCCTGATTTTGTAGTTGGGTTGGAGAAATATTTTAATATGAAGATTGTTCTGTTCCAGAGAAAGGTATCTGTGTTTGGGATGCAAGGTATGGCATGTGTCGAAAAAACAACTATGTCAATGGCGATCTACAATGGGGCATCGGCTCAATAAACTAAAGGTAATTATGGTTTCGGATTATTCAAATATTTTTTTTAATCTCCTAAAAGGAAAATTTTTTGCTCTTTATTAATTTATTTTTGTTCAAATTATGTAGTTTCCATCCTGAGTAATTGTTCTTTATGTAAGCAATGCTACGTATTTGCCAAAACAAAATCATTTTCATCATAGTCTCGCAGTCCCAAAATATCCAACCCAAGAAAGGCTCACTGGAGACATTCCATGAGCGATTCAAGCCCAAGAAAGCACCATCGAGGATTTTCTTTGAGCAGTTCAACTAAAATAATGACAAAGTAAAAAATCAGAAGATTTATTTCAATATAGAACCTAGGAAAGCCCCGTTGGAGAATTTCCCTCAGTGATTTAACAACAACGATGAAAAGTCGAAAAGAAAAATGATGTTTTCAATATGCAGTTGCAGAAAACCAAGTGGTTGTAGGTTCTAATGCTTGTTTTTTCCCCTGGTGGTGGTTCTGGTTCCTCACATTCTTACTTCACCATAACTATAAAAGAAATATAATTTGTATTCGAATTGTGTGCATCACATGCTCTCATTCCTAGGTATCTGGTCCATTTCCTTCTATTCCCTATCTTTTATACTGCAATTATTTTTTAATTAAAATTGCCAATATGTGAAAACCTTATGAAATAACCAGTAACCTTATTTTAACCTGTGTGTTCATTCCATACCCTCTCAGTTTCCCATACCAATACTGGTTCTTTTTCCATGGATTATAAAATGTGAGCATGGGTTGATGTGAATTGGAGGGGAAAAGTCCCACAGTCAACTGCTGCGAAGTAGAGAATATGAGACATTAAGAACAACGACTTCCAAATCAAATCTCGGAGAAATCAATGGAAAGAGGGAGTATCAGTCCTACAGATTTCCTAACAGAAAATAACCAATATGTGAAAACTTTAAATGAAATAACTTTACATCATCCAGAATTGTATGTTCATTCCATAGATAACCTCTCAGTTGCCTATATAAATACTGGTTCTTTTGCCATGGAAATTATAAAATGTGAGCATGGTTTTATGTGGATTGGAGGGGCAGAGTCCCACAGTCAAACGCTACAAAGTAGGGAATATGAGACATGAAGAACGACATCTACCAAATCTAATCTCGAAGGAAGCAATGAAAAGAGGAGTATCCAACCAACATATTACCTAACAAGAAAATAGATTGCCCAATGTCTCTAGTCCATTTTGTTCTATGCCTGTCTATTTGACTGGAAGAAAGGTTGGATCCACGTTAAATATGGGCATAGCTTATTTATAAGATCCAAACACAATGCACATTTGATCATAAAACGGTTCTAGGTTTGGTGGTTGTGAAGCGGAAGGCTTAGCCATTGTCACTGTGGTTTAGTAGGTTTGCACTAACATTACAAGAAGTTAGTATCTACCATATGATGAGACACTGTGGTTTAGTAGGTTTGCACTAACATTACAAGAAGTTAGGATCTACGATCTAATGAAAAGAGAGTTTCTTTTTCCCTTGTAAATTGCAATTTTCAGTTATAGCGAGTAATGTTGAACCCTTTGGTTAGAAGTAAGTAACCATTTGGAGCTGCAATTAATCACATCAAATTTTGTCCTCAAGTTTCTTATTTTCTGGTTGTTCAACACATCATTTCAGCCTATCTCAATAAAAAAAATTCTGCCTTGATTTCACTTTTATTTAACTTTTATTCATTTTCATTTTATTTTCAATGTTCATTGCCCATTGTTAATTTTCAGTATTAACTTTTGAGTCTTGACTCTAGATTTAGATGATGTCAGGTGAGTCATTGCCACTCTTTACTATGTTCTGACTTGTCACTCTTTAAGTAATTTCAATTTACTGATTTTCCACAGAGACAGGCCTCCCATGTTTTCCATGCTCTCGGGAAGGGGATTCCTAGGAAAAATTTTTGCCACATCCATTTGTGTGTCTCCCCACTCCTACAGTCCTTCATCCCAGAAACTTGGTGGAACATAAACTATTTCAGAATTTTGTGTCTACTATTTTTCTTAGTACTAATTACATTCTAAAATAATGAATTTAAATCAATGTATTAAAATTATACTATTTCTGTTTCATTTATGAATCATTGTATTTCATTACAGAATCTGAATTAAAATCATGTATGTAACATTTACAAATTTGATTATTACTATTTCACTGTTTACTATTTACACTGCACAATGATGAATTTGCATGGGATGAATTGTTATTGTTGGGACTTTATCATTATTATTTTTAATTTTATATTTTTAGAGATGGGGATGTTGTCATTCCAGGGTTCCCCTGGATTTCCCCAAAATTTGGGGGTGATGAATTTGCATGGGATGAATTGTTATTGTTGGGACTTTATCACTATTGTTTTTAATTTTGTATTTTTAGAGATGGGGATGTTGTCATTCTAGGGTCCCCCTATATTTCCCCAAAATTTAGGGGTGCTTCCACATGCCCCCTGCTTCTTTGATCTTTGTCCCAGAAACTTGGTGGAACGTTGACTTATTTGGAAACTAGTTTTGTCAATCAAGCATGTGACTTGATTTATGAATCATTGTATTTAATTACTAAATATGAATTTAAATCATGTTTGTAACATTTAAAAATTTGATTATTACTATTTTCACTGTTTACTATTTACACCACATAATGATGAATTGACATGGAATGAATTTTTATTGTTGGGATTTTATAATTATTATTTTTAATTTTATATATACCCTGACATTCCTTATTCCCCTTGCATTTTGGGGGGTGCTTCCACACCCCTACTTCTGTGCTCTCTGTTTGCAGAAACTTGGTAGAATGTTGACTTATTTGCCAACAAGTTTTATCAATTAAGAAATGTGCCTTGGTTGTAGATGTCATGTTTGTCAGAGTTTTACAATGTAACCGTGACACAGTTAAGGTAGTAAGCAGGTTCTCTTCAACTGATGTGGATGAAAGTGAAGCTTTGGGCCATGGGGTGATTCGCTTATGATAATTGCAAGGATGAATGCATTTACAAGAGAGGAGTATCAGAGAAACCAAAAATAATTGTTTATAGGGTTTTTGCAATCTTGGGGTTTCCCTCAGTGATTTAACAACATCGATGGAAATTTGAAAAGAAAAATGATGTTTTAAATATGCAGCTGTAGAAAACCAAGTGGTTGTAGGTTCCACTGCTTGCTTTTCCCCTCGTGGTGGTTCTGGTTCCTCACATTATTAATTCACCATAACTATAAAAAAATATAATTTGTATTTGAATTGTGTGCATCACATGATCTCGTTCCTAGGTCTCTGGTCCATTTCCTTCTATGCCCTGTCTTTTTTACTGCAATTATTTTTTAATTAAAATTGCCAATATGTGAAAACCTTATGAAATAACTAGTATGTGAAAACCTTATTTTAACCTATGTGTTCATTCCATACCCTCTCAGTTGCCCATATCAAGACTGGTTCTTTTTCCATGGAATATAAAATGTGAGCATGGGTTGATGTGGATTGGAGGGGAAGAGTCCCACAGTCAAACACTACAAAGTAGGGAATATGAGACATGAAGAACAATAGCTGCCAAATCCAATCTCGAAGGAATTGATGGAAAGAGGGAGTATTCGTCCAGCAGATTGCCTAACAGAAAATAACCAATATGTGAAAAATTTAAATGGAATAACTTTACATCATCCAGACCTGTATGTTCATTCCATACATAACATCTTAGTTTCCCATATAAATACTAGTTCTTTTGCCATGGAAATTATAAAATGTGAGCATGATTTGATGTGGATTGGAGGGGTAGAGTCCCACAGCCAAACACTATGAAGTAGGGAATATGAGACCCAAAGAACAACAACTGCCAAATCCAATCTCGAAGGAAGAAATGGAAAGAGGAGTATCCGCCCAGCAGATTGCCTAACAAGAAAACAAATTGCCCAATGTCTCTGGTCCATTTCGTTCTATGCCCATATATTTGACTGGAAGAAAGGTTGGAGCCACATTAAATCTGGGCATATATTATTTATAAGATCCAGACACGATGCATATTTGATCATAAAATGGTTCTAGGTTTGGTGGTCGTGAAGCGGAAGGCTTATCCATTGTTACTGTGGTTTAGCAGGTTTGCACTAACATTACAAGAAATTAAGATCTACCATCTGATGAGAAGAGAGTTGCTTTTCCCCTTGTAAATTTCAATTTTCAGTAATAGCGAGTAATGATGAACCCTTTGGTTAGAAGTAAGTAACCATTTGGAGCGGCAACTAATCACATCGAATTTTTTCCTCAAGTTTCTTATTCTCTGCTTGTTCAACAAAACATTTCAACCTGTCTCAATAAAAAAAAATTATGCCTTGATTTCACATTTATTTAACTTTTATTCATTTTCATTTTTTTTTCAATGTTCATTGCCCAACAATATTAACTTTTGAGTCTTGACTCTAGATATAGATGACGTTAGGTGAGTCATTGTCACTCTTTACTATGTTCTGACTTGTCACTCTTTGAGTAATTTCAATCTACTATTTTTCCATAGAGACACACCTCCCATGTTTTCCATGCTCCCGGGAAGGGGATGCCTAGGGAAACATTTCACCATTTCCACTTGTGCATCTCCCCACTCCTACTGTCCTTCATCCCAGAAAATTGGTGGAACATAAACTATTTCAGACTTCTGTGTCTACTATTTTTCTTAGTACTAATTACATTCTAAAATTATGAAATTAAATCAATGTATTAAAATTATACTATTTTTGTTTCATTTATGAATCATTGTATTTCATTATGGAATCTGAATTAGAATCATGTATGTAACATTTACAAATTTGATTATTACTATTTCACTGTTTACTATTTACACTGCACAATGATGAATTTTCATGGGATGAATTGTTATTGTTGGGACTTTATCATAATTCTTTTCAATTTTATATATTTAGAGATGGGGATGCTGTCATTCCAGGTTCCCCCTGAATTTCCCCAAAATTTGGGGGTGCTTACACACACCCCGTGCTTCTGTTATCTCTGTTCCCAAAAACTTGGTGGAACGTTGACTTATTTGGAAACTAGTTTTATCAATAAAGCATGTGATTTGATTTATGAATCATTGTATTTCATTACTAAATATGAATTTAAATCATGTTTGTAACATTTACAAATTTGATTAGTACTATTTTCACTATTTACTATTTACACCACACAATGATGAATTGGCATGGGATGAATTGATATTTTTGGGATTTTATCATTATTATTTTTAGTTTTATATATTCAAATATGAGGACCCTAAAATTCCTAGTTCCCCTTGGTTTTTTGGGGGTGCTTCCACACCCATGCTTTTGTGCACTCTGTTTGTAGAAACTTGGTGGAATGTTGACTTATTTGCCAACAAGTTTTATCAATTAAGAAATGTGCCTTGGTTGTAGATGGCATGTTCATTGGAGTTTTACAATGTAACTGTGACACAATTAAGGTACTAAGCGGGTTATCCTCAACTATTGTGGATGAAAGTGAAGCTTTGGGCCATGGGGTGATTTGCTTATGATAATTGCGAAGATGAATGCATTTACAAGAGAGGAGTAACAGAGAAACCCAAAAGAATTGTTTATAGGGTTTTTGCAATCTTGGGGTGGCCAAAACTAGCCTCCCACCATGGCAAGTTTAATTTAAAAGTTAAAAATATGTACTTTAAGCCTATGTCACAAGTTTTATCGAACTTCAAATTTCAGGTTTGAATTTCATTGGTAGTTACATTGGGTTAAATGAATCAGGTTCTTGGTTGAGGTGGCTTGAGCAGACTTACTGTTGTAACACCTCCACTACACAACAATTTTTTTTTTTCTCCATTACCAGATATATAAGGGTTTTCCTCTCACCTTCTAGTAGCTCTATTTGTTAAAATAGTGACATTCCCGTTAATTTTCCTTCAACCAATTATACGTATGTGCTTAACTTCCATGCCTCCTGATATTATCATGCGATGTGTTTTTGGTTTTAGACTTAATAAAATTACCCATATAAATTACACCCATATAACTATGGTTCCCCTTGTATGTAGAGGTGATACCCCTCTTGTTCATATCTTTCATTCGCACCGATAGATATGTCATTGTATATATATACCATTCATAATTACCTAAACCTTTTTTAACCACATATATATATATATCATTATATATATATCACATATATATATCCCCATCTTTGTTAACCACCTATATATATATATACATGTCATTATATACATATCACATATATATAAACCTTTTGTTAATAAAGTTGATATGTATATATATATATCTAAACCATGCCACAAATGTGGTATCGAATGCGGCCATCTGTATATGATTATAATAAACTTCTTTTTTTGTGTTTAACTTTAATCGTATCATTGTTCCACTTAACAATATGACCTAATTCGTACCCCACCTCTATCATACATAATGGATTTCTATTTTACGAACCCTATTTGACTGTCACCATGGCACGTTTAGCATGGCTGCGTATGACCAGGGTTTCATGGCGTCGAGACCCTTGGCGTGCATAACAGAGTTTCGCCTGTTGGTCGCGCCACGTCAACGTGGTTGATGTGTGGCCATGACAGTAGTTAAATTTCTCCTCACGCGTAGTCATGACAGTAGTTGAATACCCTACTCTTATTCCGGAGGTGCCGTTACGTGATTCCAGTTGAAAATATTTTTTTTTTTGCCGTGTTAACTCATAGGTTATCCCCGGATGCACGTCACCGCCTACAGTGATTATTCCAGCTATGTAATTGCTATTCACTTTGTCGATTTAGCATGATTTCGATTTATTGTGTGAAATTCAATACGTTTATTCGTTTGTTTGTGATGCAGGGACGGCGTCTCCAGCAGGAGTTGGCGTACCCGACGCAGACATTTTCAGATTTATGTCCCCGCTCGTATACTATGTGCTGCGTTGTCGTTGTACTCATAATCGGTTCAGTACCTTGCGGTCAGACTACTGCAGTCCAATACAGAGTTTGCAACTCTTCCACTTCACCAGGTACCGAGCTGTCAATGAGCCGAGTGATTTCCCAAATCAACTTTGGGATTTCCTGCCATTGAGGGCAGTGCAATTAGGGTTTTTCATACCCTTTTACTGACCTTGGCGGTCTACACACACTTCTCCATTCGCGACTTATTGTCTATTTATCTCGCTCTGGTTTCAGTGAGTCGCATTCCGGTTTGGATGCTAATGTTTTCTACCCACCCGGTCAATGAGGGAAATCCTCTGTCAATGGGGTCTGATACTACTAATTTCGTATACAGGCGTGATAGTTCATGCGTAGCATTCGGAAGTTCTTTATCTCCTGCACTTCATTTGTTTTTTTTTTTTTTTTATATTTTTAATCTCTGCAGTCTCTAATCGTTGTTGAAATTCATGTGCAGAGAGGGCAAGTCTCGGGTTTCTGGGCCAGGGTTTCATCGAAATGTTTAACACCCGGGAAACGGTTTCCTCCGATCGACCCACCAACCCTACTCTACTTGCTATCATTCGCCCCCAGCGCCGAATCTCAGGGTTCGTATTGCTCCAGGGTGATGGCCTCCGCCTGGTTATCGTGCTATCGTGTTATATTGTATTAACTATTCCTGATACATTTAGTTCGGTTATCTCTCTGTTGAAAAATGGTCGAGGGGGGGGGGAAACCCTACTTTCGGTTTGCTCACCGTCTCAGTCATATGTTACACATTTATTTTATTGATCTCTGTTTTCTGGATCTAGGGTTATTCGCTGTCATCACTAATTTTATGGAGACATGTACAGGCTTTGTTCATCTAGCTAAGTCAAGGTAGCGTTCTGGTCGTTTGGCTTAAACTGGGTCGACTATTTCGCTGTCGATGGCACTCTTGCCTTCGAAATTTTACCAGGGGGAGAGCTGAATTACTCCGTCGGTAATTTCTTCTCTGAACCCGCATACGCCTCATTATATTCTGTATTTGCTAACTGTTTGCAGTCTCATTCACCATGTCTAGCATGGTGGCACGCTCAGATTCTCTGTCATCCCGTGCCTCTATACCGTCCTGTAGTTTACGCAGTCCGGATTTTCTCTGCGGCGTTTCAATTTTTTTTTATTTACTATGTATGCAAGTTTTTATTTTCTGGTTATGTACGCGAATTCTCCTCGTATTACATCGTAATGTGCATAAAATCAATACGACGGGTAGGTATTTATACGCCGGTTTATATTATATGGTTGAGAGATACTCTTGTTGTTAAAACCGTTAATCGCATATCATATTTCACCAAAGCCCTAACTGTTGTGAATAATTTGAGAAGTACTATTCGAGAGTGAAATTTGGTATAAGCCCACTGTATAACAGTGGAGTCGTCGTTATGGATTAACCTAATTTGACTGTGCGTTATAATTTGTAAAGTCATATAGTTTGTATACATATATCTTATTCACCAATAATACTCTTTTAAAATCGTGGACTTCAATAGGTCACGATTGCACTCACGGCTTTTACATTTATTTGGAAATAAAATCATGGATGTGTATGGTGATATTTTGAGTGCGCGGCTCTTATTCTTTGTTGATCTTTGGAGAGAGGACTACATATACTTCATAATGTTTTATTAGCGACTCCTCACCATAGTTCGAAGCTTTTGTTATGGTAATAGGTTCAATGTTGCAAGTAAATATAGAGTTTCAATATTTAACCATATAAATGCTATGAGATTTCTATAGATTAGAATTATTTGGTCCTATAGCAAATTGTTGAGTTCATATTCTAAAGCCTTTATGTTCTGCCATTGATTCCAAGTAATTTTCGATTCCGCTACAATATTCTCTAGCATACGTAGGAGCAGATATATCACAGGTGTATATATATATATATATATATGTATTCCATAATCATTGAGTAGTATACCTAATTTGTAGATTCATTCTTTGACTATTGATGCTTAATTCAAAGATTAGAGATGGATTTCTAGAGATAATATGCACTCTAATGATAGAAATGATATAGCCCTTATGTAAAATAGAGTTTCTTTTCAAGCTAGAAATGTCAACATACCTACATACTCTAACATCTTTGATTTTTCTTATATGATGTCTTATAACTTGAGGCCTGCTAATATAGTTTTCCCCTTACATGTAAGCATAAAATTTCACCATTGTAATTATATAGGGAGTAAGTTAATATTTAGTTTTTCTATGGAGACTAAGCACCTTCAGATTTAAACCATCTTTGGTTTAGAGTTTCTGGAGGTTTCTACTCCATGGCTAACTGGTCTACAACTAAACAAAATCTGAAAGGTGAATGCCTGAAAATAGATTTTGTTAAATGTAGTATTAACATCAAACACACCATTTAATTTATTTTTATATATGTAGCCAATTCATACCATCAGAAATTAGAATTAACAAAAATTTTAGAACATACCAAAATCTGCAAATGACAAACCTCCCAACCTTAGAGTCCTCTTTATCTCCCAGAACTCACCCCCGAGCAGAGATCACCTCCTAGAACAGATCAACCCCTGATCTGCTTAGGAGCAGCTTATTTAAGCTCAAAATTCCCCAAAGCATGTTTCTAATTCTGCGTCCAGAATAGCAGGATGCTTTCTTTCCTGTTTAGCCTAGGCTTCCCATTTTGGGACTCTTTAAAGTTGCTTTAAGCTTTTCCTCAGCTTTTCCAGCTTTTTCTCACCTCTTCCCAACTACTCCTCTTCATTGGGGAAATTTAGATTCCTCCTCAAATCTAAATCAATTTCTTTCAAGGATTTTTGAAAGATTTTTGGGGATTTGTTGCCTTATCCATCCTCATGGATTTGGCAAGTGATCTCTAATTCTCATCTTGGTCAAAATGCACAATCATTTTATTTATTTCCTCAAATAAAATATGCAATTACATTCACACCACACTTATCCCTTGGGGTCCCACCCCCTTAGGATTCAAGTTCAAATGTCTAACTTTAAAAATTCAACACACAAATTGGGGGTGTTACACTGTAGAAGGCCATTCGAGAATTGTTGATGAAACAGTTTATCCCTGAGGTTCATACCCATTTCAATAACATCAGTAATTTTTCTTCCATTCTTTGATTAATATGAATTGCAGAGAAACTCGTATTGAAAATAAATGATGAATGGATGAGTTTGGCATTTTCTCCTAGCTACTACCTCATTGATCACACACCTCGAGCTGCAGAGTTAGGGATTTATCCATCTGCCCATTTTAGTATTTAGATTGCTAAAATATGTTTGCATTATCTGGTAATCTACATATATTCCCAATACATTTCAAGGTTTTAGGAATGTGTTTATGTACTTCTCGCATCATCATAGAACGCAGTTGCTTCTTGACCACTTCGTTTTAATAGGCCCTTTGTACAACTGTTTGATGTGACTATTATTCCTCTAGTCTCTTAGAGTACTTTGATTTTACAGGAGGGTTTGAAAGCATTCTCGTGATAATCCTCTGGTTATAAGGGGCTGCATAATTGATGTTGGCACCCAAATGACTAAGGTCATCGGTATTGGGCCAACCAGTTTCAGCTATGGCCAACTTAATATTATCATGACCCAGTTTTCTCATTGCAGCTACATCTGCATCAAGCTGCTGGTCCAACAAATTGGTATACACAGGGTAATTAGGGTCGGTGAAATTTAGGTTATGTTGCCCAAATTTTGCATATTCCAAAGGTACTTGTTCAGGATCAAATAAATAAGGAAAGTAAGGATACACATCCATAAAAAAGTAGGAATCTATTATGCTAAAAAACTCAAGCATTGGTTTCATGAAATTTTGTGCAATATCATCCCTAAAAGCATCAGATGATGGAGGAAATGCTTTTATACAAAATAAAGGGGCTAGCATATACATAGCCAATGGGGTTCCCACCTTGATATGACCCAGCTTATATTTCACCAGAGCTTGGCAGATTTTTTGCATAGCTAGCACTACTTGGTACCAGGCCCATTTGTTGGAATAGTCTGTCAAAACCTCATTCCCCACCAGGACTATGTTGATCTTTGTTGCAGGAAAGGACACAATATTTTTACTGAAGAATTGGTCTACGACTGACTGGCTAGCTGAGACACTGGTGAGCTCGTCATTCATAACACTCATGAGCACATTAAGACCGGTGCTGGCCAATGCCCTGAGGATTTCTAGATTAGCACCATAGATTTTAATATTGCCAGCCTTCAATTTTTGGATCAATTGAATTGATTCTTTTACAGATGGCAGATTGTAGCCAAGTTGCCCAAAAACAACACCGATTCCATGATTATGTGCATCTATGCAACAATGACAAAAAGAAAAAGATTAAACTTGTGAAAATAATGCAGGATCCATATACAATTAGATACTAGTCTATGAAATTAAGAACATTCAGAGGGAAATATGTATACTCCTAGAAACAATCCTGGTATCATGCTTGTATATTTCATAGTGAATGACTCCAGGTGATGATGTTATTCTTCTTTCAAAATCCTGTCAACAATGTTGTTTTGCTCTGTGTAGATGTGCTAGAAATTATGTGTAGAAAGAAATGTTCCAATAAGTGGATGCACTTCATCCAATATGAAAATAGTGGAGGATGAAAAGTAGAGCCCCTTGATTCAATCTATGGAGCCTTTGGAATTTCCAAATACTTGTAAATAATTGATGTTTAACCAGATGTTTAACCAATTTGCAGTGAAAAGTACACCCTATAAAGCAATGATTTCTTCCTTATTGTTGGTACCCTCGCCACCCTCCAACCAAAAATGATAATAGCAACTATGCTCAGTGAAAATGACAATGAAGGCACCACATCCACATTCATTATTAATATAGACATAAATCCTTGTTTGACTGTTACGTTGTTATGCTTTCAGATGGAATCGATTAAGCACCCTTGCTCCTGGCTCGCAAGATCTGAGTTTTCCAACACAGTATGCACAGTCCTTCAAGGTTCAGTGTCTAGCATGCCTTTGGAAGCAACATTGGTCATATTGGAGGAATCCACACTATAATGTTGTGCAATGTTTCTTCACTACAGTGGTTTCTCTTCTATTCGGGACCATAACCTTTGTTTTGAATTTTCTTGTCTGGAAAGAAACACATTATAGATTTAATTATAGCTAAATTTATAAATGGTGAATGGTGTGCTTTAAATGAATGAATAACCACCAATAGAAGTGCATAGAATTATAGTGGTTCCGACTGCAAGATGTGGAAGAATATTTTTAAAAACTAGATTCGGATGTCTTATTATCAAAACAAAAATTGGGACAGGGCACAATCTTTTCCTGCCTCTACTAAAATTGACCAAAATCACTACATATATCTTGCTTAGCAACTATTGGATCTCTTTAAGAATGTTACCGCAACATCTAGTAATGGTGCAATTGCTAGTTTTTCTCATTTAAATTTAATTTTGTCTATTCTTTCAAACTAAACTCTCATTCCAAAAAATATATATAATAAATAAATATATAATAGACAATTAAAATCTCATATATATATATAATCTAATTTTTTTTAAATGAAATTGTAATATTTCTCTATTAAATATTATGATAATCTAATTTATCTTTTATAAATTTATAAATTTTTATTTAAAATAATATTTTCTAATATGGATTTTATTTTTATTAATAAGAAAAAACATGTTACACTCCTCATGATACAAAAATAAAATAAAAATATTAAGTACATTTGACATCTAAGATATAGATTTATCTTAGATGGGAGATTATATTTTTTTTAAATACATTTTCAATAATTGGAAATCACCATGTCTAGGGGTACTCTTGTTTGATACAGATTATTCATCTGCAAAAGAAACCTCTTTATATTATATTATTGGTATTCAAATACTTTATAATATCTATCCCATTTTGTCAAAAACACTCCTTATATTGTTGATGTTCAAACAGTTTTATTTTAAGGATTAAAAGGGGAAATCGATAGATTCCCTCCTGAACACTTGCTAAGAACTATGCAGTTTACTCCCGAAAAATACATCAGCAAGGCACACTTTTCCGCTCTGCTGCATTTGATGGGATGAATGGTTATCTATATTTATGTTTCATCCAAATCCTATTATATTAATATATGAGAACAAAAGCTTAAACCAGAAACGTAAAACTATATGCTAGTGAGAAGGTTTCGGGTTTTAGATGGGATTGAATTAATGCTCGCAATTATCAAACGGGCTGCGTCCAAATGAAATGTCATGTCAGTAAATATGATATACTGATGCATGTTTTCCACCGTTAATGGAAGTTTCATAACTCCTCATTAACTCTGCCTTGCCATCTACCTTCTTCCGCTGCTCCTTCTCTGTGGGAGTGGGTGGACATGTCGGAACATGAATGTTGCAGGAAAGGCCGGGAGATCCTTCTGCTGCCGCTCCTACAAACGTAAGTGGAGGTGGCGGATTCGGGAGGTGCTCGTTGAGTTGATTAGCTTCAATTGATTGCCACAATGTTAATCGGCCTCCTGCTGCCGCCACCGCTTCATTGGAAGAGTGAACGCTAATGCTTTTATCCGTCATCAGCTGCCTCTGCCTTCCTGTGGCGGAGACTTCCTTAAACGACAACGTCGTGATAAGTAACACGAGATTCACAATTACAAGAACAGACACATTGGTTTTAAGTTTCATGGGCACTGCCATTATCATTCTATTTTTGTGACTTAAAAAACAATCTCTCTGGTATGGTAAACCCTAAAAGCTGAATGATAGGTTCGTTAACGATGATGGAAGATTCCCAAAATATTGGTGATAATGAAACGTATTGCCCTAGCGCTATGTATGGGTGGTTTCCACTTGTGGGTATTCACAAGTGGGACTCTTCTTTAAATACATGCCAGAGAGGGGAGGAGTGGAGAAGGATCGGAGCGCAGAGGGATCCGAGAATATTGAATTGAATTCAAATGAATTGTAGTCTCGACCCTCTAGAAATTCACTATACGTAGAGGTCAGGGGAAAATATATATAATATGGATTGCTTAAAATTCGCCGTCTCTACTCAACTATGGATTGCTTAAAATTAGCCGTGTATATTTAATATGGATTGCCTAACTACTCAACTATTTGAATCTTCCTGTTATTGAATTGACTCCTTTAAATCCATGACCGGAGCTGGTATGTCTGACTCAACATCGATTCTTTCTGATACAGGCAGATCATTTAGCTCCTATCCCGCATTTCCCTACCCGAGAGCCCTGGGGTTTCGCTACCCGGAAACCCTAGTGTGAACGTAGGGGAGCGCAAGACTCGAGAGGTTAGAGATGTAGAGATATGTTTGTAGTATTAAAATTGCTTCTGAAGGTAATCTAGAAAGAAATGACTCGGGGTCAATTTCGGTAGAGTTCTAAATTCACTCTGCGTTAGTTTTGATTTTCTTTTGGGTTATCAAAAGGAAGGTAATTATTTATAACATAATGTAATTAAAGTTTTACAGCATGTTTATAAAAGGGGTGCTAAATTAAACAGAACATCAAAATAAAGCGTTATTTTAATGCAAGGGAGGGATTCAATAATATGGTTTTTAAATGTAACAGTAATAGATTTTATTAAAACGTTGTTTTTTAATTTAGGTATTGTGATAGATTAAGAGTTAATTTTTACTATACATAAATTGTTTTGTATCAAAATATTATATCATATTAATTGTATTTTTAAATATTTTCCTTATAAATATCAAGGAAGCTTTATAATATTATAAATATTTAAGCCAGCATTGTTTTGTGTCAAAATATTATATCATATTAATTGTATTTTTAAATATTTTCCTTATAAATATCAAGGAAGCTTTATAATATTATAAATATTTAAGCAAGCATTACTCTCGATGGAAATTTTGTACAAGTGGCGAATATGGAATTTTTAAAGTACTCTGCGTTAGTTTTGATGTTTTTTTCTCATTGTAAGGAAGGTAAGCATTTATAACAGAAGCTAATTATTATTTTTAGCATGCTTATCAAAGGGGTACTAAATTAAAGAGAACATCATGCTAAACAAGAATACATTGTAATGTAGTGATATACCTACTCAACAATAAATAAATGTATGATTGAAATAAATGGAAATCCACTAAATTCTATGTTATGAACTGCATTAGCCTATATATTTATATGTTGCATATGATAATAAATTTAAATAGTTGTCGATCGGGGTGCGAACTGGCAAGGGCAGAGCCATGTTGCGGTGGAGGAGTATGTGTATGTGGCGCTCGCATGCGGCGACATGCGAAACACAACCGACAAGGAGAGGACGAATCCCCCAATACATCATTATGACAAAATTAAATTGGTATGTATAATAACCCAGCGAGCCAGGTGGGCTGTCAGAGAAAGGTTGGAAAGTGGGCCGTCAGGCTCCAGCGATGCAGGGTATTAAATCGCTCTGGGTTATTCCTTGGAAGTTCATTCTCTGAAAAGCTATTGCTCAGTGCATGGTTATGTTCTCTGGTTTCTGGCGCGAGCAGCCTTGCCAAATTTACACACGACGTCGGAGGCCTGCAGTTGTGAATTGGTATGTACCCAATTCACCATTCACCATAAAGATGAAACGAGTTTCTACTTATCGATGCATGCGAAGGAAAATTCTCATTTTTCTGGATTACATTTACTTGGTCTGAAATACTGTTAGTTACTGCATAGACTTGGTTTGAATTAGTTTGTTTAATGAATATTATGATGGAAGTATGAGTCGTCGTGTCCTGGTAGGAATTCTAAAAGGTGGTTGTAGGTCCTTATCTACGAATGTCCTATTTTGCATGTCCTGGATGTTAAACATAGTTAGGGTGGGGAATTGTAAAGCCAAAGCTGTGTATCATTTTACTGCGAATTGGCCAAGTTCTTCGAATTTGCATGCTGGTCATTCTGTGCATCCCTTGAATTCGTTAAGTCTAGATTGGGAAACCACCTGTATGGCTATTAATGTTGTAAATTCCATAGGGGGAGGCTATCTATGGTTTTGTTGTCACCCAGTAAGCTATTCATTTTACTTTGTTACATTGCCTTCCGTCAGTTCATCTCAGGGTTAGCAGTAACAGGAGTATTGAGATTCTGTTTATGTGTTGGGGCCCTTGTTTTGAAAATGAAATGGTTTTGATTTGCGCAGAACAGGTGGCGGAGCGCAACCACGGTAGGCATGGAGCTATCACGATTGCGAAGAGCTAGAGAATAGGTGGTGCGGCAGTTGCGGAAAACCAGCACAGATGCCAGGAATGAGCGACAAGGACAGGCAACATAACTCCCAGTGATCAGGGAGATGCGGCAAACAACAAAGTAGGAAAAGAGGGAAAACTAACAGTCGCATTGGCAAAGGAACAAATAGGGAATCAGCCAGTGTAGACAGGAGGTTAGTCTAGTAGAGGGCTAAGGAAGAGAGCCGCAGAAGAGCTATGTTCTGTTCTGTTCTTTTCTTTTTTGTTCTGTTCTTTAACTATTGTAATTTGCCCTCCTATAATCAACTATGAGGAGTAATGTAACTGTCTGCTATTGATAATGAAATACACATCTACTTGTGTTTCATGTTCTAAGTTCCGTGTTAGGCATTTGGTTGTGATGAATGTATTGCTCGCTTTTAAATTTTAATTCTGCATCCTGAATATGGTTGATGAGTAGTATCTTGTGCAAGGTAGCTAAATCTGTTTATGGTTCCCAATTCTTTCTGTTTTGCTCTATAGCTATGATCGGTCGATATCTGATATGTTCCTAACTTTACGAAGGTCATGACACACCTCGGGTGAGACTCTCTGCTCTTCGAGGTAGAGTGAAAATGCCAGCGTTGTGCTAGACTACTACGGAAACCTTGTTGGCCTCTCTCCAGAACCTAGGTCTTACTCAAAGACCTTCTTTCTTGCCGACAAATGGTTTCGTTGCCGAGACCTGAAATTTCATTTAGGAGTTAGATCATGGTATCACAGATCTTCGAGATGGAAATACGAAGCTGGTGGGATAACCACTTAGATCAGTTCATACCGCAGCAAGCTAAGTTAAGACAACAAAGGGAGAAAATTGTTAAGGATCAGGTTTTGTTCTCTGAATCTGTGAGTGACCTCTAAGAATTTTTTTGCGGAAAGATTCCAGAGGAACTCTATAATTGGTTTCAGAGACTACAAGTCAAGATAGTCCAAGGAGGGTCGCGTAAGATTTGTCGCAAGTGGTTACACGTGGATCTTGTAGCACTCCATTGGTTAGATACCGATTTGACTCGAGCTATAGATTTCTGGGTATAATCTACCTTGGAAGGATATATAGTGGAATTAGCGGCTGAGTGTTTCTAGTCCTTCTCAAAAGAAAAGGATGTATTCAGATCCGAATTGCAGGGAGAGCTGTTAAAGGAAATTCCTTTGTGGATCAAAGCTTTAATGGTAGACGAGGGATAGATGGAATTTCAAAAATCTGAGATGGAGACTTAAACCTCCAGTAGTGGGGGAAGGAGCTGAGGGAGAGATGCTACCAGTAAGTTGGAAAGGGGAATAGGGATATGGATGCCGAGACCTCCAGTAGGTTGAGAGAGCGACGAGCACATTGAAAGGCGTAGATTGCTGTGAAATGTCAGGAAAGGGTGATGAAGGAGTTAGAGAAGTAGGAAAGTAGTCGACAAGACAAGGAGAAGGTGCCACAGATGAAAAATGAGATGGAAGGTCAAACAGGATCCTAAGGAATACGAGGGACCATCAAGGAAGTCAGGCAAGTGTATAGGAGCCCAACCCAAAGAGAAAAGGAAGAAAAGTTCGAAGTGGAGGACGCACGCCCCGAGGAGACATCCGATGTGGAGTTGCATGTTGTGATGGAGAAGCTATTCTGAGAGGGGCTAGCACTCATAACTCAAGGTAACTCTATTCCCAAAAGTTCAAGTAGCTCTAGTCTCGACCTTCCCCTGGTACTCTATCAGCCATTAGGTGAAATTTTTGTTAAGTTATGAGAGTTTAGCAAGTTGAAGAGTGTTCAATCTACATCAACAATATCTACAAGCAATAGTTCTAGTAATACAATTTCACAACCAGGGAATAGAGGTTTTATTCTAGTACAACCCATAAAAAGAAATATGGCAGGATCCTTTACCCAATACCCAGAGTTCTCTGGGAGGGGCAATGACGATGTGGAGCAGCACTAGTATCTCTCCGAAGCCATATGGAGGGCTTGGAAAACACCCAAGGTGGTTAAGTTGATCGAGTTCCAAACAAATCTAAGAGAGAGAGCTCTTCGCTAGTTCATTAAATGGTCTGAAGCTCATCCAAACCCAGTGATAGATGATGTAAAGAAATAATTTGTCAAAGAATTTAAGCTACCTCAGACAGATCAGCAGGGTTTATTAAAGATGTGGATATTAAACATCGAGAAGGTGAAACTACATGGGATATGATGAGAAGGTTCAAGGACGCGATTGGAAAACTGAGTTACCCAATCGATCTGAATGATCTGAGAGATTGGATTATCAAGGCCCTTCTTCCGTTGACGAGAACTCCTCTAACACAATAGAAGATTGATACATTATAAGATGCATTAGAGAAAGTTATGAAGATAAAGGCTATGACGAGGTATCCGTAGGAATTCAAAGGAGGGGCAGTAGCTCAAGACCCTTCCATATTTGGGTTACAAAATCAGATTGCTATTCTAATGGAAAAGTTGAAAGACATTCATCCAATACAACCTGCAAAACCCAATGTGTGGTGTACACATTGTCTGATGGAGGGACACATGGTCACCGAATGTTCGAGGTTGTAGGGACAAAATACGGGGGATTTAGTAGCAGGGACACCCACCAGTAGGGGGAGTTGCGTAGATAAACACTAAAGGGCTATATCCACTGCAACCCCACTTCCCAGGGTTCCCTGCGCAACAAAATCAGGTCGCAACTGAATACTGCAAAATATGAAAAAGCATTGGTGATCCACCATGCCTATGCCCACTTTTACAAAAATACTCCAACATTCCAAACAACATATACTGTGAGTTCCGTTCTTCCACAACACACAATACACATCAGTGTAGAGCCCTGGATGCACTGGCGGAACAATTGGACAGGCCATCGTATAGAGTGAATGAGGCTCCAAGGGGATGAGGAGGAGGAATGAGAGGAGGCAGGGCTAGAGGTAGAGGACCTATAAGATGTTACAATTGTGACCAAGAAGGTCACGTAGCCAGGGAATGTCCACTTCCCCAAAGAACCTGGTGCTCTCAGTGTAGAGTTAATATGCACGCAACTGAAGACTGCCAGAGTTAATTAAGAGATGGGAAGAAAGAGCCAGACAAAGAGGAGAAAATATGGTAAACGCAGAACCAAGAATAGTAGAGGCTCAGGCTATGAAAATCGTAGCCATATTAACATGGGGAGGAAAGAGAATAGGGGAATATGCACATAATATAGACCCAATAAAGCTGATAAAGCCAACATCTCCAAAGCCAGTTTTCAGGCCAGATAGACAGAATAAATATTTTAAAGAAGAAGTGGAAACATTTCTCCAACTTGGGGGGAGAAAAGGCATTGAGTTACAGTAGCCGACTGTAGAGAAAGAGAAACAAACCAATACAAGTACAACAGTTGAAGAATGGTTCCAATTATTCTTAAAAATTGTAACCAATGCACCAATGCTGGAACAACTGGAACATAATCTGGAGATGGTGGTGCAGGAAACAACATAACTAGACCATGCTGGACCTAGGGTCAAATGTCAACATTCTACCAAGGAAGACATGGGAAGCATTGGGAAGACCAAAGCTGACATACTCACCAATCCAGCTCTGCATGGAAAACCAGTACTGCATTGTGCCCATAGGCAGGCTGGAAGAAGTCGAGGTCGATCTTGTGGTGTTAAAGACATACACAGACTTTGAAGTGATAAACATTATGGGGGATAAGGATCCCTATCCAGCAATATTGGGGATAGATTGGGCTTTCAAAAATAATGCAGTGATAGATTAAAAAAATGAATTGATGATATTTGAAGACGGGGAGGTCAGGTTCACTGAGCCACTTTACCCATATCAAGGACCCCGATATACAGAAACTATTGACAACAGAGAGGATGCTCAACTTTGTAACATCACTCCTAAGAAAAAAAAAAAAATTTCTCTGAAGACTTCCAAATTTATATACATAATATTTTCCATTGAGTCTTTTATAATTTTCATAAATCTCCTTAGAGAGAGTGGATATTTTAAATCTAAAGACAATTCCCTACCAACTAAGTTATTATATGTATATTATGAAATCATGAGTACTATAAATAGGTGTTTTAATCCACCTCCAACCTTGTATAGGTTTCCACATGTAATACCATACATCAAATACACAACTATATCAAGGATATACCCATTCTATGCCTCTTCATTATATCTATATGTCTCCCACTTACAAGTTATACGTATCACTTTCATATACCATCACACATCTTTGGATTTTGGGTGTTAACCCACTATGTAGATGTATACTTATGCTCGTACGTCCCATTCGAAATTGGACTACGCTTTTGAATACTTGTTACCACATAATCGTTAGCCCTACGTGGAACGCTAAATAGATTCTATGATCTATGTTGATACTTATACATGTTTACCTATTCACTCCTTTGGGTACACTCGGGATTCGAGACTTGTTAAATCAACGTTTCCTGTGTTTAATGCCCAGCTATAATTGTGAGTGCCATGATGGTTTTGCATTTAAGGAATGTACGTTTTTAAGTCTTGTTACACTACCCGAAAATCCCAAATCCGACTTCAAATCCTCCTTGGCGTACAACTTTGCTCCACATAAAATTTTATGCACCGGGTTTTGGTTTTCTGAGGACGATGCACTTAAGTCCAAAGCTTATCGTATCACTTGTGATTATTCTCTGTACCATCAAGGTGATTTTATATAGTTTTGTGATATGGAGTGGTTTATCGTCGTACATGTGGACGATGAACCCCGTTCAACTTCTAGGGTTTCATACTGTATTAAAATGAAAAATCAACTAATTTGACTTCATTTTGCCACTCCGGAAATTGTTGTTTCGTTCTTCACTCCAGGGGAGCCGTTTGACCTCATGCTTGTCTCAGTTGGTGTATGATTTTCGTGCCTGGAATGGCTTGATGCTTCCTACCCTGCGTATATGGTAAGTGATTCGTTGTGTGATATCATTAGAGATAATATAGATGTTCTTTTCATTTTTCATTTCGATTTCTGAAGAATTATGGTTCTGGTATCATAGCTACTCTCTTATCTTGTAGCGTTGTCCTTCATCGTTTCGTTGCGTTGCTATCTGGAGTTAATACTCAATTTTTTTTGTTTTTGTTTTATGGCTTCTCCCTCAGTCGACTTGTTTGAGTATTCAGATTTGTTCACTGCATGATTAGAGGGCTCTGATTCCTCAATACGCAGGGGCGAAGGAAATTCCCATCGTACCGACAGGTGATTTTTCACCAACCCTCACGTTGCCCTCTTGTTGGTTCATTTCATTTGTAAAATATTCACTCTAACATTCTTCTTCCCTCTTTAAATTACAAAGTAAAGGAATCTACTTCAATACGACCTATATAAGGTAGTTACTAGTTCGTTTTTTAATTTGTCGCACTCTTCTCTTTTTTTGTTTTTATCTCTATCTCTAATTTAATTTCGAATTTAACTCGTTTTTACCTTGGTGTTTACAGGTAAGGATTTGTTAAGAGTATTCTCAAGGAATTAATCCATTGATCCTCTTTAGAATCCAGCTGAAGCTTGTGTTCACTTGTTCTGCAGAGGTCGGTACTACCTCATGCTTCGGAGTCCAGAGTGATTTTATATAAGATGCGAGATTTTGTCTCGTCTCGCAATTTAGTTTTTAGTTCTGTCTCTGTAATTTTTTTTTGTGACAATCATAATAATTAGGACTTTCAGTTCGGTGAAACTGTGACATTCTTATCTCAATAGACGAACGAAATATTACATCGTTCTGTTGACTTTTCAATAGGCTACTTTCGTGGCATAAAATATGTGTTGTGTTGAATTTATCATCATTCCTAGAATACCCTCTGTTATTAAACTTTTGTTCCATACTGTTTATTTGTAAATTAATTTTCAGAACAGACTTTAGTTAGGTCCAGTATTATGCTTTCCTCCTATAGTAGCATTCCTCTATTTAATATACTTAATGGCTGGAAATATTTTTTTGTTATTAAATCGAGAGGTTTAATAAACTCAGTTTACCCTAGTTAGATTAATGTGAACTCATTGTTTCTCATTGATATATATATATATTTTTCTACTATACAGAGGTCTCATATGACAATTAGAGGTTTTATTTCTTCTATGTTTGTCATATCACTTAATATGAGGATACATTATAGTTTCCATATAATAGAATGTCTGTGCTTCAATGCAACCTCTTGAGTTCTGTATAATTATTCCATTTTATTTATATGTGTGGAAACAACACTGATGCTCTGTTTCTAATTATACTTCTATTCTTCATCATTCTACAGTAACATCTTATTGCTAATGTAATTCCATCAACCTAGAATTTACTAACCAACCATTCATATACCAATATAATGTTTCTCTGTCCACAGAGGCAGAGAGTTAACTTTGTTATTATATAAGCAGAGCTGATTAATACTTAAGTTGACAGGTACTCGTTTAAGAATTGATCTTTAATTTATACCTATACATTTATATAGTCATCTACTACTGATATTTGGAATTTCTTTCAAATATATCAAGGTATCATGTATGTGGTTCAGTATAATTTATAGAGCAATAATAGCTTCTGCCAATCTTTCAGTTTGTTCTAATTTTTTTTTTTTCAGAACATTATGATCATAAGTAGTCTTACCAAGAGCAGGCATAGATTACCAGTAGTCTCTTTTCCTTCCTTAAGTACTGTTAATTTAGTATATGTGCTTCTTCTTGAATTTAATATTCTGCACTTAACTAGTAGAATGACTACATGCAATTAAGTGTAAATAGCCAAACAAAGACTAATAATTTCTACTCACTCTATTCAACTCTCAGTGTTTGGAAATTGAGTTAATTAATATATATATATATATTGCCAAGGTAGATTAAAGTTACACTTTACTTATTCTAAGAAATCTGTTTAATATCTAAGGATTTATTTAATATCTCCAGATTTAGACCAGTTTATGGTCTAGAGATTCTGGTCGATAGTATTCCTTAAACTGTACTCCTACTACATTACAAAAATCTGGAAGAGTTATTTCTTCTATGGAATTCTGTTAAAAGTAAGGAACATAAATTTTAACTTAAATAAAATATTAGCTACAACATGCACCAATACAATATTCCAACAACTCTTTTAACCATTCATAAAAATCTTATGAGCATACCAATTATGCAGATGACCAATCCTCCCAACCTTAGAGTTCCTTTGTCTCCAGAACTCACCCCCGAGCTGAGATCTCCTCCAAGAACAGACCAACCCCAATCTATTCTGGAGTAGCTTATTTAAGCTTATGCTCCCCAAAGCCTGTTTCTAATTTTGCGTCCAGAATTACAGGATGCTTTTATTCCTATTTGCCTAGGCTTCCATTTTTAGGGACTTTAAAGCTGCTTTATGCTTTTCCAGCTTTTTACTTCTTCCCAACTACTCTCCACATCATTGGGGAAATCTAGATTTTTCCTCAAAAATCTAAATTAGAAATAAATTCTTTCAAGGATTTTTTGAAATATTTTTGGGGAAAGTCTTAGCCTCTTTCCATACCTCATGGATTTGGCAAGTGATATCAAAATTCTCATTTGGTCAATATGCACAACAATATTTTATTTATTTTTCAGGATTAAATAATTAATTACATCCACACAATAATTATCCATTGGGGTCCACTCCCCTTTGGATTGAAGTTCAAATGTCTAACTTGAAAACCCATAAAACTAGGGGTGTTACATATTCCCCCCCTGAAAACCAACACCATCCTCGGTGTTAACAATTAACTACTAGAGTTCATTTTGAAAACAGATATGGATATTTTTCCATCATCTGAGCTTCTCTTTCCCATGTAGCTTCTTTGGCAGTAAAGTGCTTCCACTGCACCTTTACTCTTGCTACTATTCGTTTTCTCAATTCAATTTCTTCCCTCTCCAATATTTGAAGCGACTTTTGAAGGAACTTCTCTTCTGGTTCCACCTATATCACATTCCAATAAAAAATGTGAGAAGCATCATGTACATATATTTTTAATAATGAAACATGAAACAAATCATGAACTTTAACATGGGGTGGTAAGGCCAGCTTATAAGCCACTGGTCCCACCCTTTCTAACACTTGAAAAGGCCCACAATACAACTTCCAGCATAAGTGTGCTCTTTCTTGGTTTAATACGCAGGTACACATGATCACCCACTTTGAACTCTCGATGCACCCTCTTCTTATCAGCATAGTTTTTCTGTCGATCTTGTACTATCTTGATGTTTCTTTGTATTTGTTTGACAATCCTTTCCATTTCTTGTAAAGTATCTGGCCACAATACTATCTTATCTTCAGGTTGGCTCCAAATTAAGTGTAACACCCCCAATTTCTGTGTTGAATTTGAAAAGTTAGACGTGTGAACTTTAAGTCCTAAGGGGAAGTGGACCCCAAAGGATAAGTACGGTGTGAATGTATTTGCATATTTAATTTGAGGAAATAAATAAAATGATTGTGCATTTTGACCAAGATGAGAATTAGAGATCACTTGCCAAATCCATGAGGATGGATAAGGCAACAAATCCCCACAATCTTTCAAAAAAAAAAAAAATCCTTGAAAGAAATTAATTTAGATTCTGAGGAGGAATCTAAATTTCCCCAATGAAGAGGAGTAGTTGGGAAGAGGAAAAGAAAAGCTGGAAAAGCTGAGGAAAAGCATAAAACAGCTTTAAAGAATCCCAAAATGGGAAGCCTAGGCTAAACAGGAAAGAAAGCATCCTGCTATTCTGGACGCAGAATTAGAAACATGCTTGGGGAATTATGAGCTTAAATAAGCTACTCCTAAGAAGATCAGAGGTTGGTCTGTCTTGGGAGGTGATCTCAGCTCGGGGGTGAGTCCCGGGAGACAAAGAGGACTCTAAGGTTGGGAGGTTGGTCATTTGCAATTGTGGTGTGTTCTGAAATTTTTATTATTTTGTTTTATGATAGTATGAATTGGCTACATATAAAATCAAATTTACTGATATGAGTGATTTTTAGTACTACATTTACCAGAGTCTATCCTAAGGCTTTCACCTTCCAGATTCTGGTTAGTTGTAGACCTTAACCCATAGAGTAGAAACCCCAGAGACTCTAAACCAAGGTTGGTTTAAATCTGGAGCACTTAGTATCTACAGATAATTAAATATTTTCTTGTTTTATGTAGATACCAAGTGATATTATATGCTCACAAGTATATTAGAAAAATATTGTAGCAGAATTGAGCTAAAGAAAATAAAGACATTCGAATATGAAATTCGAATTTTTTTTAGATAAAGAAGTATTTCTATTCTATATGAGGTTGATGGCATTCATAGCAATTATAGGGTATATTGCTTTTAAAACTTCCTCTAACCCTTGAAAAAGATTTATTATAGCAATGGATTTAAAGCTGTGCTGAATGTTCACTATCAAATGAACTATGGAATACATGTATAAGCATTTAACAAAAATACATATATATTGACCAAGTATCATAGCAAAAGAAATTAATTATAAATTAATGTTCTCTACCCAAACACTATTGAATCCATATATGTATACATCAAAAGAAAAAGAGAGTATAAGCGCCGCAGCCTAAAATAATAACGTTACATATATATGTGCATAAAATAAAATGTAAGAGCCGCGAGCCAAATCAAAGACTCATTAAAAGAAACGATTATAAAAGAATATGGTAGTAAGGAAAATATGTATGTTTGTACTCTATGTCGACTCGGCGTAGGCGCATGGTCAAACTATGAAAAAAAAACCTTATGACTATGCGAGTTCTTATGCAATAGGCGTACCAATTCAATACCCACGGATTTTACAGCTATTAACGCCACGGCCTCCTAGGGCTTATCCATAAACATTTAATTGATATTAGCGACTCTGTTATGGAATAATTCTATTCCAATCCCTGATTCACCGGCCAAACCGACATTGAAAATCTTTTCATATTAGGGTTGCTGTGTAGCATTAAAACGGAATGGAAACTGAAAATTCTAGAGTCAACAACCAACCACAATATGTAACCTCTAATTCTCGGCGAACAGATTTATCACCGCCTAATGAAATACGGAAACTAATCATGTGCATAAAATGCTTATGAGTTTAATCGGGGAGGAACCACGCGTATCCATGTTGGCGAAGCAGTTAACTATTCTTACTTGATTTACGCAGTAAGGATGGCTAGATCTGGCAAGAACCATAAAATTATGACCCATTACGGATAACTGTAAAATTTCTGCTGCGTGCAAAGGGGAGATGGCAGGGAAGCCACGAATCTCCAGTCCTCGATTTATCCACCACCGTGGCTGCCTGTATTATGTAAAACCGCTGCCCTATAAAACCAAACTAGGATGAGATTAGTAGTTGCTGCCTGACGGAACATGTGATAACACAGAAAAAAATTGAGTAACGCATATATTATAACCAAATTCATAGCAGTGGTAAATACGTTGAAGTTAGAATAGAATGCTTTGGTTGCAGTGAGACTGTCAAGGGTTATTCGTGGAAATCCCTTACTTAACACTCTGTCCCTGACGTGGGAAATACGAATGGTTTGGTCAATAAAAACGTTCAGTATAACCCTACCAGGTTAAAATCGTAACAATGGTTATCGATGCAATATAACCTGGCATCCCATTTGAATACAAAAGAATAACGTTAGCAAAGCTGAGATGGATATTAACCTTTTCTAGCAATGCGAATCCGACAAGGGAGCGTGTTCAACCAGATACCCCTCGCCTTTGACCGAGACGTCCCACCTGATCACCTCTGTGTGACGAGGGTTTAATGGAAATGGAGTAACAGAAGAAAAAAAAAACAAACCCAACAAAACGAACAGTAGATCTGGGTTAGGTAGGGAAGAAATATCAGAAAAAAATATAATGCGAACAAAGTAAGCAAAGGTTTCATTTCTGTATCGAGTCACACCTGTGCTGCTCGGATAATCAAACTACTGCAATGCCGGGGTTGACACAGAGAACTGAACGCCTGGCGACACAGAGAGCTGAGGTGTAGAGAGAAACGAAATGAATGAGAGATACAAAATAACTAAACTCAGGAATGATAAATAGCGGCAAGAACGTAGGTTAAAAGGGGAAAACCGCTGTCTAGTTCCACAAGTACACCACTGTGCATACGGAGGCGGGATTCAGGTTTAGCGTGCAGGACGGAGGCGCTAACCCTAGTCTGCATAGCCGAGAGTGCATAAAGAAATCCCGAAGGGGATTTTGTTGGATGGGCCAAGCAGTACCGCTCATCCCAATTTTCTTCCTTCCACTGAAATTTTCAGTACGGTGCCGGCGAAATTTCGGCTTAAGCTCAGCGTTCAGTCTCTGAGGAAATGAGCCGCATCAGGGCCGCACAACTATTGGTGACACATGCACGAAACTGATTGGAAGACGTGGCGAGTACTCATGCTATTAAAAGCGAAACCCTGCCGTGGCCTGCTGGCCAACTGCACTCTGCAACAAACACGGAACAACGTGTTAATACGCTACGTACTAGAGCTGTGAAATGCAGACAATGGCGCATAAACAAATTAAACAGTAGCCATCACGCAAGAGGGATGTTACAGTATAATAATGGTTATATAAAAAATATATATGATGGGAGTTTACACAAGATTCCACGTTGATATATATATGGGAGCGTAACCCCATAAAATGTGACCTGTATAGTAATTGATATAACGCCGGTGAGAAATCAAACACCAGTCTAAATATATATATATATATATCGGAAAGTTCGAATGCTGAATCATACGATGGTCAACCTATGACTATATACTATGTATTCCATGCACATGGATGATTAAATTTATTCGCCATTATAATTTCCCTAGGTCTAAATGCCAGCTTGAGAAAAAAATAATCGGTTTTCCAAGGGTAGAAATATACGTGGTGAATAATTAATTCGTGCAGTGTTTTATACATACGAGCGCCCTCAAGTTGTGATTCCAAGGTATATGTATACATATGGTATAAATGTATATATATATATGGATTAGGAAATGGAGCATGCGCATTCAACGGTAATTTTATCCAAAGGAATATATATATGTGTTATATATATAATTATATATATATGATATTTATGTAGGTGGTCTATATATTTAGATATAGGATTTTATATATATATATGGGTGAAATATAACCATTGAAAATGTTAAATGTTACAAAAAGGGGATAGGAAAAAAAAAAGATATTAAAATTTAAAGGGGAAATTGAAGGGATAGAGGAAACTATAATACTAGGTAGAATTAAATACTCCATTTCTGAACTTGTTATTCAGCCAACATGTCAATAATAATGGAAAAATAAAAATAAAAAATTCCTTACACTGGAGGTGTTACAAATGGTATCGGAGCTCAAGTGCAAAAATTGGGCTGTTGTTATTGTGCTCACTGAATTCTGAATATTATTGAACATTGTAGAGATTGTTTTTTTTTTGTTTTATTAATCAAATGTATGAGTGTGTACAGTGGTGCTAAAATGGCTGAAGAGGGAGGAATTTATGTGGATCTGCGTGATGGGTTTGCTACTCCAGATCTCAATGCCCCGGTAATGGCCATGTTGCACAGGATGCAATGAGAATTGGCTGAACTAAGAAGCCAGAATGACATGTTGTCATCAGCCAGTAAGGAGCAGGAAAAGCTCATCAGAGAGCTAACTTCCCGGAACAGCCAGGAAGGCGAAGGTTCTCGAAAAAGAAAGATGGATGAGTCTGAGGATGAGGATGCAGCTAGACATCAACATAAGCAGAAAAGGGAATTGCAGGGAGAATTTAGAAAGATCAAACCTCCCTCCTATGATGGGGAGAAGGAAGAAGATGCTGAAGCTTGGTTGCTGAACATGATCAAGTATTTCCAAGTTTATGAATATGAAAGCAATCTGAAGGCCAGATTAGCTATGTACCAGCTACAAGGAAAAGCTACACTATGGTGGGAAGAGACAAAGATGGTGCATGCCATTGATGAAAAGACAGTTACTTGGGAAGATTTCCAGGTTAAGTTCAAAAATCGCTACTTGAATGAGCGGTACTATGACGATAAAGCTAAAGAATTCCATGAACTTAGACTGGGACAACTCACCATCGATGAGTTTGTCACTAAGTTTACTAATTTACTGAGGTATGTCCCTTACATTAGGGAAGAAAAGGCAAAGGTGCAAAGGTTTTTAAATTGTTTGCCTACTGTATACAAGGAGAAAATAGAGTTTGACAACCCAAAGACCATGGATGAAGCTGTTAGAAAAGCAAGACTATGCTATCAGCAGTTTAAAGGTAAAGCTGAACAAGGGAAGAGCTGGCTGAACAAGGGTGAGTTCAAAGGTAAAAGACCAAAACCAGCATATCTAAGAAACTTTGGTAGAGATCATCAGCGGAAAAAATTCAATAAACCAAAAGAAAGTCAAACTGCTCAGTCCCAAGTGGCTTCAAAACCAGTAGAAGGGAACAATAAAAAGGAAGGGACAGTCAGAATGAAGGAACCTTTGAAGTGTTGGGGCTGTGGAGAACCCCATATGATGAGGGATTTCCCCCATCGAAATATTCATATGATCAGCAGAGAGCGAGAGGCAACAACAGTCAATGACATAGCCAAAAGCATACCAACTATCAGTGCAGCCTTGGAAAATCGGCAAGCAGAACATCAAGCAACCATGGTGGAAATGGAGGGTAAGATTTCTGACCTACCTATTACTGTTTTGATTGATCCAGGTGCTTATTTGAGTTACATTAGTCCTGGAATTGTAGAAAAATGTAAAATTAAACCTGAAAAGTTTCAGCAGTCATGGTTGGTACAGCTGGCCACTGAAACTAAGAGAAAGGTCACACATAAGTTGCCCAAAACAGCAATACAATTAAATGGCTTTTCAACAGAAGTAAATTTGAACATATTGCCATTAGGATCCTATGACTTGCTGATAGGAATGGATTGGCTGGAAAAGAAGAAAGCTCTGATGAACTGCTGGGATAAAACTCTGCATTGTGTGGATGAAGAAGGGAAACCTTTACACTAAAAGGGAAACCAAAATCCATTTCAATAAGACAAATATCAGCCTTACAATTAAAAAGAACAGCTAGAAAAGGATACCAAGTTTATGCAGTCCATGTGGAAGAAGTAGAACAGAGGGCGGAAGAAAATCTGCTGAATGAGTTACCGGTGGTAAGAGAATTTAAAGAGGTTTTCCCAGATGAGATCCCTCATCTCCCTCCCAAAAGAGAAATTGATTTTTCCATAGATCTGGTGCCAGGAGCTACACCAGTTTCCCGAGCCCCCTATCGGATGAGTCCGCCAGAACTTATGGAGCTGAAGATGCAGCTGCAAGAATTATTGGATAAAGGTTACATTAGGCCAAGTGTGTCTCCGTGGGGAGCACCTGTTTTATTTGTTAAAAAGAAGGATGGAACTTTTAGGATGTGCATTGATTATCGTCAACTGAACAAGTTGACCATTAAGAATAGATATCCACTTCCTAGAATTGATGATATTTTTGATCAAGTGAGAGGGGCCTTAGTCTTTTCAAAGATTGACTTAAGGACTGGGTATCACCAGCTCAGAATCAAAGAAGAAGACATTAACAAAACAACTTTTCGAACCCGGTATGGACACTATGAATTTGTAGTCCTACCTTTTGGACTGACAAATGCCCCTGCCACCTTTATGTGTCTGATGAATAGTGTGTTGAATAAATATTTGGATAAATTTGTTTTGGTGTTCATAGATGATATTTTAGTTTACTCCAAAAACAAAGAGGAACACAAGGAACATCTGCGGATAGTGTTGCAAACTATGAAAGAAAATCAGCTATATGCCAAGTTCAGTAAATGTGAATTTTACAAGGATAAGATTCAATATTTGGGTCATATTATTTCTGAAAAAGGGCTTGCAGTTGACCCTGAAAAGATAAAAGCAATTAAGGAATGGCCAGTTCCAACTGATGTTTCAGCAGTAAGGTCATTCATGGGGATGGTAGGCTACTATCGTAGATTTGTGGAAAGATTTTCTGCCATAGCACATCCCATCACTTCATTGCAAAGAAAGGGTGTCAAGTTCGTGTGGACTGAGAAATGTCAAAACAGTTTCGAACAATTGAAACATAAACTTATTTCCGCCCCTATACTAAAAATTGCTGATCCTGATAAAGAGTTTGTTGTATGTACAGATGCCTGCAGAGAGGGGCTAGGAGGAGTTCTATTGTAGGAAAATTCAGTTATTGCATATGAATCGAGGAAACTGAAAATACATGAACAGAATTATAGTGCATATGATTTAGAATTTGCAGCTGTTATCCATGCTCTGAAGATGTGGCGGCACTATCTTCTAGGGAAAAAGTTCACATTGATGACTGATCATATTAGCCTTAAATATTTCTTTTCCCAAACTGACCTGAATGCAAGACAAGCCAGATGGCTGTCCTTTTTAAGTGAATTTGATATGGACATCAAGCATATCAAGGGGAAAGAAAATAAAGTTGCTGATGCATTAAGTAGAAATGCTTGTCAACATTTAAATAGCATGGGGAGTAGTGCTCAGATGGAGATAGAGGAATTGGTAGGAAAAGCAGCAAATCAAGATCCCCACTATGAAGCACTCTTGGTGAAATTACAGAAAAAGGATAAAACTGATTTCACTAAAAACCAAAGAGGGCTACTCTATTACAAAAACAGGTTGTATATTCCAAATATAGAGTCATTGAAAAGAGAAATTCTAGATGAATATCACAAACAGCCCTATGCAGGACATCCAGGATACCAAAAATTGTTAACAACCTTGAAGAAGAAGTTGTTCTGGCCAGGAATGAAGAGAGATGTGGCAGAGTATTTAAGTAGATGTATGGAATGTCAGCTAGTCAAAGTTGAGCACCAACATCCAGCAGGTCTTTTAAACCCTTTGCCAATTGCAGAATGGAAATGGGACACAGTTTCCATGGATTTTATAACAGGACTACCTAAAACCAAGTACCAACATGATTCTGTAATGGTGGTAGTAGACACTTTAACCAAAGCTGCGCACTTTATACCAGTGAAATCTACTTTCGGAACAGCTCAAGTAGCAAATGTTTTCCTGAAGGAGATAGTAAGGCTTCATGGAGTTCCCAAAGTAATTGTTTCAGATCGAGATGCTAAGTTTACAACAACATTCTGGAAAGGATTGTTTGGAGGGATGGGTACTAAGCTGAATTTTAGTACTGCCTATCACCCTCAAACTGATGGGCAAACCAAAAGGACGAATCAAATTTTGGAGGATATGTTGAGAATGTATGTGATGGATAGACCATCAAAGTGGGAGGAGTATCTGCATTTAGCTGAATTTTCCTATAATAACAGTTACCAATATTCTATTAAAATGAGTCCGTTTGAGGCACTATATGGAAGGAAGTGTCGTACTCCTTTGAGCTGGAGCCAACCAGAAGATAAATTAATGCTGGGACCTGATGCCTTACAAGAGATGGAGAGAATTGTTAAACAGATACAAAGAAATATCAAGACAGCACAAGATCGCCAGAAAAGTTATGCTGATAAGAAAAGAGTGCACCGAGAATTCAAAGTGGGGGATCATGTGTATTTACGCATCAAACCCAAAAAGAGCACACTTTATGATGGAAGTTGTGCAAAACTTGCACCTAGATATTGTGGGCCTTTTGAGGTGTTAGAAAGGGTGGGACCGGTGGCTTACAAGCTGGCCTTACCACCCCATGTTAGAGTGCATATTGTATTTCATGTTTCATTATTAAAAAGATATGTGCATGATGCTTCTCACATAGTTGATTGGAATGTTGTACAGGTGGAACCAGAAGGGGAGTTTCTGCCAGAACCGCTTCAAATATTGGAGTGGGAAGAAATTGAATTGAGAAACAGAACAGTGGCCAGAGTAAAGGTGCAGTGGAAGCACTTTACTGCTGAAGAAGCTACCTGGGAAAGGGAAGCCGAAATGATGGAGAAATATCCATTTTTGTTTAAATGAACTTTAATAGTTGAATAACAACACCGAGGACGGTGTTTATTTCCAGAGGGGGAATATGTAACACCCCCAATTTCTGTGTTGAATTTGAAAAATTAGATGTGTGAACTTTAAGTCCTAAGGGGAGTGGACCCCAAAGGATAAGTATGGTGTGAATGTATTTGCATATTTAATTTGAGGAAATAAATAAAATGATTGTGCATTTTGACCAAGATGAGAATTAGAGATCACTTGCCAAATCCATGAGGATGGATAAGGCAACAAATCCCCACAATCTTTCAAAAAAAAAAAAATCCTTGAAAGAAATTAATTTAGATTCTGAGGAGGAATCTAAATTTCCCCAATGAAGAGGAGTAGTTGGGAAGAGGAAAAGAAAAGCTGGAAAAGCTGAGGAAAAGCATAAAACAGCTTTAAAGAATCCCAAAATGGGAAGCCTAGGCTAAATAGGAAAGAAAGCATCCTGCTATTCTGGATGCAGAATTAGAAACATGCTTGGGGAATTATGAGCTTAAATAAGTTTCTCCTAAGAAGATCAGAGGTTGGTCTGTCTTGGGAGGTGATCTCAGCTCGGGGGTGAGTCCTGGGAGACAAAGAGGACTCTAAGGTTGGGAGGTTGGTCATTTGCAATTGTGGTATGTTCTGAAATTTTTGTTATTTTGTTTTATGATAGTATGAATTGGCTACATATAAAATCAAATTTACTGATATGAGTGATTTTTAGTACTACATTTACCAGAGTCTATCCTAAGGCTTTCACCTTCCAGATTCTGGTTAGTTGTAGACCTTAACCCATAGAGTAGAAACCCCAGAGACTCTAAACCAAGGTTGGTTTAAATCTGGAGCACTTAGTCTCTACAGATAATTAAATATTTTCTTGTTTTATGTAGATACCAAGTGATATTATATGCTCACAAGTATATTAGAAAAATATTGTAGCAGAATTGAGCTAAAGAAAGTAAAGACATTAGAATATGAAATTCGAAATTTTTTTTAGATAAAGAAGTATTTCTATTCTATATGAGGTTGATGGCATTCATAGCAATTATAGGGTATATTTCTTTTAAAACTTCCTCTAACCCTTGAAAAAGATTTATTATAGCAATGGATTTAAAGCTGTGCTGAATGTTCACTATCAAATGAACTATGGAATACATGTATAAGCATTTAACAAAAATACATATATATTGACCAAGTATCATAGCAAAAGAAATTAATTATAAATTAATGTTCTCTACCCAAACACTATTGAATCCATATATGTATGCATCAAAAGAAAAAGAGAGTATAAGCGCCGCAGCCTAAAATAATAACGTTACATATATATGTGCATAAAATAAAATGTAAGAGCCGCGAACCAAATCAAAGACTCATTAAAAGCAACGATTATAAAAGAATATGGTAGTAGGGAAAATATGTATGTTTGTACTCTATGTCGACTCGGCGTAGGCGCATGGTCAAACTATGAAAAAAAAACCTTATGACTATGCGAGTTCTTATGCAATAGGCGTACCAATTCAATACCCATAGATTTTACAGCTATTAACGCCACGACCTCCTAGGGCTTATCCATAAACATTTAATTGATATTAGCGACTCTGTTATGGAATAATTCTATTCCAATCCCTGATTCACCGGCCAAACCGACATTGAAAATCTTGTCATATTAGGGTTGCTGTGTAGCATTAAAACGGAATGGAAACTGAAAATTCTAGAGTCAACAACCAACCACAATATGTAACCTCTAATTCTCGGCGAACAGATTTATCACCGCCTAATGAAATATGGAAACTAATCATGTGCATAAAACGCCTATGAGTTTAACCGGGGAGGAACCACGCGTATCCATGTTGGCGAAGCAGTTAACTATTCTTACTTGATTTACGCAGTAAGGATGGCTAGATCTGGCCAGAACCATAAAATTATGACCCATTACGGATAACTGTAAAATTTCTGCTGCGTGCAAAGGGGAGATGGTAGGGAAGCCACGAATCTCTAGTCCTCGATTTATCCACCACCATGGCTGCCTGTAGTATGTAAAACCGCCGTCCTATAAAACCAAACCAGGATGAGATTAGTAGTTGCTGCCTGAAGGAACATGTGATAACACAGAAAAACATTGAGTAACGCATATATTATAACCAAATTCATAGCAGTGGTAAATACATTGAAGTTAGAATAGAATGCTTTGGTTGCAGTTAGAATGTCAAGGGTTATTCGTGGAAATCCCTTACTTAACACTCTGTCCCTGACGTGGGAAATACGAATGGTTTGGTCAATAAAAACGTTCAGTATAACCCTACCATGTTAAAATCGTAACAGTGGTTATCGATGCAATATAACCTGGCATCCCATTTGAATACAAAAGAATAACGTTAGCAAAGCTGAGACGGATATTAACCTTTTCTAGCAATGCGAATCCGACAAGGGAGCGTGTTCAACCAGATACCCCTCGCCTTTGACCAAGACGTCCCACCTGATCACCTCTGTGCGACGAGGGTTTAATGGAAATGGAGTAACAGAAGAAAAAAAAAACAAACCCAACAAAACGAACAGTAGATCTGGGTTAGGTAGGGAAGAAATATCAGAAAAAATATAATGTGAACAAAGTAAGCAAAGGTTTCATTTCTATAGAGTCACACTCCGTGTCGCTTCTGATAATCAAACCACTGCAATGCGGGGCCGATTACAGAGAATCGAACGCCCGGGCGACATGCAGAGCTGTGAGAGAAACGAAATGAATGAGAGATACAAAAGAACTAAACCCAGGAATGATGAATAGCGGGAAGAACGTAGGTTAAAAAGGGGAAAACCGCTGTCTAGCTTCCACAAGTACACCACTGTGCACGCGGAGGCGGGATTCAGGTTTAGCATGTAGGGAGAAGGCGCTAACCCTAGTCTGCATAGCCGAGAGTTGCATAAAGAAATCCCGAAGGGGATTTTGATGAATGGGCCAAGCAGTACCCGCTCATCCCGATTTTTTTCTTCCACTGTAATTTTCAACATTTTATGCTCTACAATTCCTGCTTAAGCTCACTGTCACTCCGAGGAAATGAGCCAGACGTATTTCCAGTGACAACAACTATTGGTGACACATGCACGAAACCGATTGAAGATGTGTGAGTACTCATGCTATTAAAAGCGAAACCCTGCCGTGGCCTGCTGGCCAACTGCACTCTGCAACAAACACGAACCAACTCGTTAATACGCTACGCACTAGATCTGGGAAATGCAGACAATGGCGCATAAGAAAATTAAACAGTAGCCATCACGCAAGAGGGACGTTATAGTATAATAATGGTTATATCAAAAATATATATGATGGGAGTTTACACAAGATTCCACGTTGATATATATATGGGAGCGTAACCCCATAAAATGTGACCTGTATGGTAATTGATATAACGCCGGTGAGAAATCAAACACCAGTCTAAATATATATATATATATCGGAAAGTTCGAATGCTGAATCATACGATGGTCAACCTATGACTATATACTATGTATTCCATGCACATGGATGATTAAATTTATTCGCCATTATAATTTCCCTAGGTCTAAATGCCAGCTTGAGAAAAAAATAATCGGTTTTCCAAGGGTAGAAATATACGTGGTGAATAATTAATTCGTGCAGTGTTTTATACATACGAGCGCCCTCAAGTTGTGATTCCAAGGTATATGTATACATATGGTATAAATGTATATATATATATGGATTAGGAAATGGAGCATGCGCATTCAACGGTAATTTTATCCAAAGGAATATATATATGTGTTATATATATAATTATATATATATGATATTTATGTAGGTGGTCTATATATTTAGATATAGGATTATATATATATATATATATGGGTGAAATATAACCATTGAAAATGTTAAATGTTACAAAAAGGGGATAGGAAAAAAAAAGATATTAAAATTTAAAGGGGAAATTGAAGGGATAGAGGAAACTATAATACTAGGTAGAATTAAATACTCCATTTTTGAACTTGTTATTCAGCCAACATGCCAATAATAATGGAAAAAAAAATAAAAAATTTCCTTACACTGGAGGTGTTACATTAAGGGAGTACGACACTTTCTTCCATAGAGTGCCTCAAATGGACTCATTTTGATGGAGGATTGATAGCTATTGTTATAAGCAAATTTAGCTAAATGCAAGTAGTCTTCCCATTTTGATGGCCTATCCATCACATACATTCTCAGCATATCTTCCAAGATCTGATTTGTCCTCTCTGTTTGACCATCTGTCTGAGGGTGATAGGCAGTACTAAAATTCAGTTTAGTGCCCATGCCCCCAAATAGTCCTTTCCAAAAGGTTGCTGTGAACTTAGCATCTCTATCTGAAACAATCATCTTTGGGACCCTGTGTAGCCTTAATATTTCTTTTAGGAACACATCTGCTACTTGGGCTGTCCCAAAATTAGATTTTACAGGTATGAAGTGTGCAACCTTTATTAAAGTGTCTACCACTACCATCACTGAGTCATGCTGGTAATTTTTTCTGGGTAACCCGGTTATGAAATCTATAGAAACAGTGTCCCATTTCCATTCTGCAATTGGCAAAGGATTTAGAAAACCAGCTGGATGTTGATGCTCAACTTTAACTAGTTGACATTCCATGCATCTAGCTGGATATTCTGCTACATATTTTTTCGTTCCTGGCCAAAAATATTTATTTTTCAAAGCTGTTAGCACTTTCTGATATCCAGGATGTCCTGAGTATGGCTGTTTATGATATTCATCTAGGATTTTTTTTTTCAAGGACTCTACATTAAGGATATACAATCTGTTTTTATAGTAGATCAGCCCTTTTTAGTTTTGGGTATACTTAGCCATTTCTTTTTTCTGCATTTTTAATTGCAGATTTTCATAGTTTGGATCTTGATCTGCTACCTTTTCAACTAGTTCTTCTAAGTCAAGGGTAGCACTACTCCCGATGTTGCTTATGTTTTGGCAAGCATTTCTTCTTAAAGCATCAATGATTTTATTTTCTTTCTCCTTGATATGTTTTATGTCCATATCAAATTCACTCAGAAAAGACAACCATCTGGCTTGTCGAGCATTTAAATCTGTTTGGGAAAAGAAATACTTGAGACTAATATGATTAGTCATCAATGTAAATTTTTTCCCAAGAATATAGTGTCGCCACATTTTCAAGGCATGAATTACAGCAGCCAATTCCAAGTCATATACGCTATAATTCTGTTCATGTTTTTTAAGCTTCCTAGATTCATATGCAATAACAGAATTTTCTTGCAAAAATAATCCTCCCAATCCCTCTCTACATGCATTAGTACACACGACAAACTCCTTATCCGGATCTGCAATCTTTAGTATAGGAGCTGTAGTGAGTTTTAAATTTAGTTGCTCAAAGCTGTTTTGGCATTTTTCAGTCCACTCAAATTTCATGCCTTTTCACTGTAGTGAAGTTATGGGATATGCTATTGCAGAAAATATTTCCATAAACCTTCGATAATAAACTGCAATTCCCATAAACGACCTCACTGCTAAAACATCAGTAGGCACCAGCCATTCTCTAATAGCCTTTATTTTCTCAGGGTCAACAACCAATCCTTGTTCCGAAATAATGTGCCCCAAGTATTGAATCTTATCTTTATAAAATTCACATTTACTGAATTTGGCATATAACTGGTTTTCTTTCAAGGTTTGCAAAACTGTCCTTAAGTGTTCTTTGTGCTCTTCCTTACTTTTTGAATAAACCAGAATATCGTCTATGAGCAATAGTACAAATTTATCCAAGTACTTGTTCAAAATGTTGTTCATTAAGCACATAAAAGTGGCAGGGGCATTTGTCAAACCAAAAGGTAGGACTACAAATTCATAGTGACCATACCTGGTTCGAAAAGCTGTTTTACTAATGTCTTCCTCCTTAATTCTGAGTTGGTGATAACCAATCCTTAGATCAATCTTAGAAAATACTAAAGCCCCTCTTACTTGATCAAAAAAGTCATCAATTATGGGTAAGGGATATCTGTTTTTAATTTTCAACTTATTTAGCTGACGATAGTCAATGCACATTCTAAAGGTTCCATCCTTCTTTTTTCACAAACAGCACCGGTGCTCCCCAAGGAGACACATTCAGTCTGATATAACCCTTATCCAACAATTATTGCAATTGCATTTTCAAATCCATGAGTTTAGGGGGGCTCATCCGATAATGGGCTCTGGAAACAAGTGTTGCTCCAAGCACCAAATCGACGGAAAATTCAATCTCTCTTTTGGGGGGAAGATAAGGAATCTCATCTGGAAAAATTTCTTTGAAATCTCTTACCACTGTTAGAGTCTCTAGCAGGTTTTCTTCAGGTTGCTGTCCTAGTTCCTCAACATGTACAACATATACTTGATATCCTTTCCTAGCTGTTCTTTTTAATTGCAGAGCGGATATTTGTCTTACAGAAATTGGCTTTGGTTTTCCTTTGAGTATAAAGGGTCTCCCTTCCTCATCTATGCAGTGCAGATTTTTATCCCAACAATTCATCATATCCTTTCTCTTTTCTAATTAGTCCATTCGTATCAGCAAGTCATATGAGCCTAAGGGCAGAATGTTTAAATTTACTTTTGTCTGAAAATCATTTAATTTAATTGATGTTTGAGGTAACTTCTGAATTACTTTTCTCTTGGTGCCAGTGGCTAACTGGACCAACCAAGACTGCTGAAATTTTTCAGTCTTGAGATTGCATTTCTCTACAACTTGTGGACTAATGTAACTCAAAGAAGCACCCGGATCAATCAAAACTGTAACATCTTGGTCAGCAATCTTACCTTCCATCTCGACCATAGTAGCCTAGTGTTCTGCTTGTCGGTTCTCCAAGGCTTCACTGATAGTGGGTATATTCCTTGCTATATCATTCACTGTGGTAGCTTCTCGATCCCTCATAATCATCTGAATATTTTGGTGGGGACAATCCCTCAACAAATGAGGTTCTCCGCAGCCCCAACATTTCAAAGGCTCCTGCATTTTAACTGCTCCCTCCTTCTTATTATCTCCGTCTACTTGTTTTGAACCAACTTGGGACTGAGCAGTTTGACTTTCCTTGGGTTTGTTAAATTTCTTCCGCTGATAGTCCCTGCCAAAGTTCTTCAAGTAAGCTGGTTTCTGTTTCTTCCCTTTGAATTCACTCTTATTTACCCAACTTTTTCCATGTTCACCCTTTCCTTTAAACTACTGGTAGAATAATCTAGCTTTCCTCATTGCTTCATCCATAGTTTTTGGATTATCGAACTCTATTTTCTCCTTGTACACAACAGGCAAACAGTTCAAAAACCTTTGTACCTTTGCCTTCTCTTCACGAATATAAGGAACATACCTTAGCAGATTTGTAAACTTGGTGACAAACTTATCTATGGTGAGCTGTCCCAATCTGAGTTCGTGGAACTCCTTTGATTTATCATCATAATAGCATTTGTTCAAATAGCGGTTTTTAAACTTGTCTTGGAAATCTTCCCAAGTCACTGTTTTTTCGTCAATGGCATGAACCATTTTCGTCTCCTCCCACCACAAGGTAGCCTTACCTTGCAACTGGTAGATAGCTAATATGGCCTTCAGATTGCTCTCATATTCATAGACCTGGAAATACTTAATCATATTCAACAGCCATGCCTCAACATCTTCCTCCTTCTCCCCATCATAGGAGGGAGGCTTAATTTTCCGGAATTCCCCCTGTAATTCCTTTCTCTGTTTAAACTGGTGTCTAGTAGTGTTATCTTCCTCAGAATCATCAGAGAACTTGCCTTTCTTCCTCTTTCTAGAACCTTCACCTTCTTGGCTATTCCGCGAAGTCAGTTCTCTTATGAGCTTTTCCTGCTCCTCACTGGCTAATGACAGCCTGTCATTTTGGCTTCTTAGCTCAGCCATCTCCTGTTGCAACCTGTGCAACATAGCCATCAAAGGAGCGTTGGGATCTGGCGTGTTATCTTCATCACGCAGATCAACATAAATTTCATCTCCTTCAGTCATTGACTTTTCAGTTCCAGTACCCCCGTACACTAAACAAAACAACATCAGAATTTTTATTTTTTTTCAAACAAGAAACAATTTATATAGTGAGCACAAAAACAACCCAGTTTTTCTAACATGAGCTCTGATACCATTTGTAACATCACTCCTAAGCAATTTTTTTTTTTCTCTGAAGACTTCCAAATTTATATACATAATCTTTTCCATTGAGTCTTTTATAATTTTTATAAATCCCCTTAGAGATAGTGGAGATTTTAAATCTAAAGACAATTCCCTACCACCTTCATATCCAAAGACAATTCCCTACCAACTAAGTTATTATATGTATATTTTGAAATCATGAGTACTATACATAGGTGTTTTAATCCACCTCCAACCTTGTATAGGTTTCGACATGTAATACCATACATCAAATACACAACTATATCAAGGATATACCCATTCTATGCCTCTTCATTATATCTATATGTCTCCCACTTACAAGTTATACGTATCACTTTCATATACCATCACACATCTTTGGATTTTGGGTGTTAACCCACTATGTATATGTATACTTATGCTCGTACGTCCCATTCAAAATTGGACTACGCTTTTGAATACTTGTTACCACACAATCGTTAGCCCTACGTGGAATGTTAAATAGATTCTATGATCTGTGTTGATACTTATACATGTTTACCTATTCACTCCTTTGGGTACACTCGGGATTCGAGACTTGTTAATTCAACGTTTGCTGCGTTTAAAGCCCAGTTATAATTGTGAGTGCCATGATGGTTTTTCATTTAAGGAATGCATATTTTTAAGTCTCGTTACACTGCCCGAAAATCCCAAATCCGAATTCAAATCCTCCTCGGCGTACAACTCTGCTCCACATAAATTTTTATGCAGCAGGTTTTGGTTTTCTGAGGACGATGCACTTAAGTCCAAAGCTTATCGTATCACTTGTGATTATTCTCTGTACCGTCAAGGTGATTTTATATATTTTTGTGATATGGAGTGGTTTATCGTCGCACACGTGGACGATGATCCCCATTCGACTTCTAGGGTTTCATATTGTATTAAAATGCAAACTCAACTCAGTCGACTTCATTTTGCCGCTCCGACAATTGTTGTTTCGTTCTTCACTCCAGGCGAGCCATTTGACCTCATGCTTGTCTCGACTAGTGTATGATTTTTGCGCCTGGAATGGCTTGATGCTTCCTACCCTCCGTATATGGTAAGTGATTCATTGTGTGATATCATTAGAGATAATATAGATGTTCTTTTCATCGTTCATTTCAATTTCTCAAGTGATATGGTTATGGTATCATAGCT
The DNA here is from genome assembly GCA_034641835.2 of Pinus albicaulis. Classification (NCBI taxonomy): domain Eukaryota; kingdom Viridiplantae; phylum Streptophyta; class Pinopsida; order Pinales; family Pinaceae; genus Pinus; species Pinus albicaulis. Next base: position 1,324,273,419 of record CM076580.1, read on the forward strand.
ACTCTCTTATCTTCTAGCGTTGTCCTTCATCGTTTCATTGCGTTGCTATCTGGAGTTAATACTCAATTTTTGTTTTGTTTTATGGTTTCTCCCTTAGCCAACTTATATGAGTATTCATATTTGTTCACCGTGTGGTAAGAGGGCTCGGATTCCTCAATACACAGGGGCGAAGGAAATTCCCATCGTACCGACAGGTGATTTTTTTCCAACCCTCACGTCGCCCTCTTGTTGGTTCATTTCATTTGTAAAATAATCACTCTAATGTTCTTCTTCCCTCTTTACATTACAAAGTAAAGGAATCTGGTTCAATACGACTTGTATAAGGTAGTTACTGGTTTGATTTTTAATTTGTCGCGCTCTTATCTTTTTTTTTGTTTTTATCTCTGTCTCTAATTTAATTTCGAATTTAGCTCGTTTTTACCTGGGTGTTTACAGGTAAGGACTTGTTAAGAGTATTCTCAAGGAATGAATCCTTTGATCCTCTCTAGAATCTGGCTGAAGCTTGCAATCAGTTTTTCTGCATAGGTCGGTACTACCTCATGCTTCGGAGTCCAGAGTGATTTTATATAAGATGTGAGATTTCGTCTCGTCTCACAATTTAGTTTTTAGTTCTGTCTCTGTAAAAATTTTTTGTGACAGTTGTAATAATTAGGACTTTCAGTTCGGTGAAACTGTGACATTCTTCTCTCAATAGATGAACGAAATATTACATCGTTCTGTTGACCTTTCAATAGGCTACTTTCGTGGCATAAGATATGTGTTGAGTTGAATTTATTATCATTCCCAGAATACCCTCTGTTATTAAAATTTTGTTCCATACTGTTTATTTGTAAAGTAATTTTCAGAACAGACTTTAGTTAGGTTCAGTATTATGCTTTCCTCCTATAGTAGCATTCCTCTATTTAATATACTTAACTCCATGGTGTTAATGGCTGGAAATCTCTTTTTGTTATTAAATCGAGAGGGTTAATAAACTCAGTTTACCCTGGTTAGATTAATGTGAACTCATTGTTGCTCATTGATATATATAATTTTTTTCTACTATACAGAGGTCTCATATGACAATGAGAGGTTTTATTTCTGCTCTGTTTGTCATATCACTTCATATGAGGATATATTATAGTGGCCATATAATAGAATGTCTATGCTTCAATGCAACCTATTGAGTTCTGTATAATTATTCCATTTTATTTATATGCGTGGAAACAACACTGATGCTCTGTTTCTAATTATACTTCTATTCTTCATCATTCTACAGTAACATCTTATTGCTAATGTAATTCCATCAACCCAGAATTTACTAACCAACCTTTCATATACCAATATAATGTTTCTCTGTCCATAGAGGCAAAGAGTTAACTTTATTATTGTATAAGAAAAGCTGATTAATACTTAAGTTGACAGGTACTCGTTTAAGAATTGATCTTCAATTTATACCTATATATTTATATAGACATATACTACTGATATTTGGAATTTCTCTCAAATATATCAAGGTATCATGTATGTGGTTCAGTATAATTTTATAGAGCAATAATAGCTTCTGCCAATCTTTTAGTTTGTTCTAATTTTTTTTCTTCAGAACATTATGATCATAAGTAGTCTTACCAAGAGCAGGCATAGATTACCAGTAATCTCTTTTCCTTCCTTAAGTATTGCTAATTTAGTATATGTGCTTCTGCTTGAATTTAATATTCTGCACTTAACTAGTAGAATGACTACATGCAATTAAGTGTAAATAGCCAAACAGAGACTAATAATTTCTACTCATTCTATTCAACTCTCAGTGTTTGGAAATTGAGTTAATTAATATATATATATATATATATATATATATATATATTGCCAAAGAAGATTAAAGTTACACTTTACTTATTCTAAGAAATCTGTTTAATATCTAAGGAATTATTTAATATCTCCAGATTTAGACTAGCCTATGGTCTAGATTTTCTGGTCGATAGTATTCCTTAGACTGTACTCCTACTACATTACAGAAATCTGGAAGAGTTATTTCTTCTATGGAATTATGTTAAAATTAAGGAACAAATTTTTTAACTTAAATAAAATATTAGCTACAGCATGCACCAGTACAATATTCCAACAACTCTTTTAACCATTCATAAAAATATTATGAGCATACCAATTAGGCAGATGACCAATCCTCCCAACCTTAGAGTTCCTTTGTCTCCAGAACTCACCCCTGAGCTGAGATCTCCTCGAAGAACAGACCAACCCCAATCTGTTCTGGAGTAGCTTATTTAAGCTTATGCTCCCCAAAGCCTGTTTCTATTTCTGTGTCTAGAATTACATGATGCTTTTATTCCTGTTTGCCTAGGATTCCCTTTTTAGGGACTTTAAAGCTGCTTTCTGGTTTTTCAGCTTTTTACCTCTTCCCAACTACTCTCCACATCATTGGGGAAATCTAGATTTTTCCTCAAAAATCTAAATTAGAAATAAATTCTTTCAAGGATTTTTTAAAATATTTTTGGGGAAAGTCTTAGCCTCTTTCCATACCTCATGGATTTGGTAAGTGATCTCAAAATTCTCATTTGGTCAATATGCACAAAAATATTTTATTTATTTTTCAGGATTAAATAATTAATTACATCCACACAATAATTATCCATTGGGGTCCACTCCCCTTTGGATTGAAGTTCAAATATCTAACTTGAAAAAACATAAAACTAGGGGTGTTACAAACTTCTCGATCATCTATATCATATGACTACAGGGAAAAGAGAAGATTACATCAACCCGACAGCGGGGGGAAATGTAAGCTATAGAAGTGTTCAAATCTCAGACTTGGGCTCAAAAATAGCCTGGGATGATTGGCAGTAGGGAGGATACGAGACCAACACAAGGAGATGTGCTAACATCTGAAGAATCAACTGGATTGGAAGTGAGGTAAGAAAATATCCGAATTTATCAAATATGAATGTTGTAAATACATTATTGCAAAAAATACATAATAAATTAGCAGTGGAACATAGAATCCTGCTCATGGATGTGGCTCTATAATTCAAGTCAGCAAGGTGGTGGAGCAAGCACCGCAACTCTCTGTCATGATGGGAGGGGGTTGCATTAGTGTTAAGAGCCAGATTCAAAGAAAATGAAGGACCGCAATTCACTGAAAGGTACCAAGGGGATTTTGATCCCATTAAAAATTTACAACATTGTGAGTGCCAATGGAATAAATAAGGGTACCCGGAATATATGTGGACACACAATTTTATACATTCACTAGATTCAGTTCCACAAGCTTGGTACTTAACCAAAGAGAAGAAAAGAGGAACCGACAGCTGGCAAGAAGTTGCGAATATGTTTACGTAGTGATTTTCCTTTGAAGGAGAAACAAAACCCATCACACAGGTGCTACAAGCCATCAAAAGAGTATTATTCTTTCCATAAATTTAGGAATATGAAGAACAACCACTCTCGAAATAGAGTATTCAAAAGTCAGTAGCATGAAAAGGGATAGACAATGAAATGGATGATGATGATCTAGAGAACCTTAGACACTTATATTTTGAAGAAAATGAAGGGGAGAAAGATATACAAGTAGAACCTACAACAGATGGAATTCATCTGCTGCCATTTAAGACCAAGAAGCTGAACATCAGAACACCGGAAAATCCCAAAATTGTGTCAATTGGTGACTACTAGGATGTAGAGATGACTAAGGAGATATTTAATCTTCTACAGGAATATGAAGACTTATTCCCATCCTCAGTAGCGGAGCTAAAGGGAATAAAAGGAGACATGGGGGAAATGCGTATAATTTTGAAGCCCGATGCAAGAATAGTAAAGAACAGACTGTACCGTCTGAATCCAACAGTGAAAGAGAAAGTCAAGGCAGAGATTGATAAAATGTTGAAAGCAGGGTTGATTTTTCCAGTGGAAGAAGTAGAGTTGGTAATTCCCATAGTCATACAAAGTAAAAAGGAAAAGTGTAAAATTAGAGTATGTGTTGACCACAAGAGCCTCAACAATGCATGCATACATGATCCATTCCCCACTCCATTCGGTGATGAGGTGCTCAAGAATGTTGCAGGGAAAGAAGCTTATTCATTTACGGATGGATTTTCAGGATACCATCAAGTGAGGATAGTTGAAGAAGATAAGAAGAAAACAAATTTCACAACCGAATGGGGCTCATTTGCATATCATGTAATGCACTTTGAGTTGAAAACTGCACCAGAAGTATTTTCATGAATCATGATAGCAGCATTTCGAGAATATATCCATAAATTCCTTAAGGTTTATATCAATGATTGGACAGTTTACAACCTGTTGAAGAATCATGGAACCTTATTAAGGATAATGTTCGACGGATGTAGAAAACACCAGATTTTAATCAATCTTAAGAAGTGAATCTTTGCAGTAACTTTTGGGACACTGCTAGGACATGTTGTTTGCAAACAAGGTGTTTGTGTGGATCCAAAAAATGTGGCAGTTATAATCAACATAGAGGCACCAGAAACTGTGAAATAGTTTAGATCACTATTAGGCCATATTGGGTACTACGGAAGATTCATCCGCAACTATGCAGGGATAACAGCTCCATTGAAAAAGCTGTTGCGGATATCAAAGCAATTCATTTGGACAAATGACTGTACTACTGCCTTAATACACTAAAATAAAAATTGGCAAGCGCGCCCATATTAGTTCATCCTAACTGGGACAAGCAATTCCATGTCCATATTGATGCCTCTGATATTGCATTAGGAGAAGTTCTGGCTCAACCAGGAAAAACTTCAGTTGATCACCCAGTTTACTTTGGAAGCAGGAAGTTACTGACAGCTAAAAGGAACTACACAACAACAAAATGAAAAGATTTGGAAATGGTGTATTCCCTTGAGAAATTTCGCCATTGCCTATTTTGAGGTATGTTCAAATTCTTCATGGACCATTCAACATTGAAGTACCTAGTTAATAAACTAGTCCTTGAAGGAAGGATCTGTAGATGGCTACTACTGTTCCAGGAGTTCACCTTTGAAGTGATAGTGAAACCAGGAAGACTGAATGAGGGTCCTGACCATTTATCAAGGCTAGAAAATGGAGAAAATGGAGGGTCCCTAGATGATCATCTACCAGAAACTGATCTCTTTAGAGTGGAAGCCATCCCAAACTATTTATATCAAATAGAAATCTATCTGGAAATAGGATAGTGCTCGACTGAATATACAACAACTCAGAGAAAACATCTTGTCGTAAAGGCAACCGAATATCAGTTAATAGCGGGACAACTGTATAAGATTGGATTAGACCAAGTCTTGTGGAGATGTGTCATGGACCATGAAAGGGAGGATATATTGTGGGAGTGTCATTGTGGAGTTGCAGGAGGGCACGTCGGCACAAAAGCCACCGCAAGAAAGGTATTACAAGCAGGGTTTTGGTGGCCCACAGTACACAAGGAAAATAAAACATTTGTAAAGAAATGCGATGCCTGCCAAAGAACAGGATGTCCATTATATAGTGCTGAACTACCACTTCACCTTGTATGAGCATTGCATCCATTTTAGATGTGGGTTTTTGATTTCATAGGACCAATAGCACCTATCACAAGACATCCACATGCAAGGTACATAATTACCAAAATAGATTATCTTACCAGATGGGTAGAAGCGGTACCAGTGAGGGATTGCATGGTAGAAACAACAACTAGGTTCATCTTTGAAAATATCATTAGCAGATTTGGCTGACCCAGAAGTATAACCAGTGATCAAGGTACACACTTTATCAATGCAACAATCAAATCTCTGTTAGAAAATTTTATGGTACAACATCATAAGAATAGTCTCTACCATCCTCAAGAAAATGGAACAGATGAAGCATTTAATAAGATTCTCGAAAAGGGACTAACAAATATTTTCAATGCAAATAGAGGTCACTGGGATGAGTGCATACCAGCAAAATTATGGGCGTGCAAGACAACTCTGAAAATACTAAACAACTAGACTCCTTTCCAGCTAGTGTGTGGGAGGGAAGCAGTGGTACTTGCTGAATTTATTATACCGAGCCTACTAATCGCTTCAACACTACACTTAATTGAGGAAGACTCATTGAAGGAGCGCCTAATTGAACTAAAAGAACTTGAAGAGGACATGTTTCTAGTGGAATTTCATCAGACAGTCCAAAAAGACAGACATAAATCTTGGCATGACCGACATATCCAACATAAAACATTTACTGTCGGAGGAAAAGTTTTACTGTATGACAGTAGGTTCCAAAAGTTCCCAAGTAAGCTCAAAATGCATTGGCGGGGACCATACCATGTGATTGAAATCCAAGATTCAGGAGCAGTTCAGTTAGCACAATTGAATGGCCAAGTGTTACAAGGATGGGTGATTGGCACATGCCTGAAGCCTTATCACGAGTAAGTTTCATTATTTCCTTTTCAAATAACTCTCCCAACTAAGAGGAGTCAGTAGGTTAGACTATAGGTAGATAGATTCAATAACTCTCTCACACCCAAGAAGAGAAGAGATAGGAATCGCACTAAAGTACAAACTACAAATAACAGAGGAAACTCATTGTTGCGATGCGGAGACCGCATCACAACCGATTGTGGTTAGGGGGAGGGTAGTGTCTAGCATGTAATCCATGTCAGAAAGCCAAATGTGTCAAACATCATTCCATCATCATGAGCCATCATACCCATGTCAGTCCATAGGATTACCCAGATTTGAGAATTGACTTCCATAATTAGTAACATCCATATCGTAATAAATTTTCCATATTAGGCCATAATCATTACCCATCACGTCTGCCCATGGGGACCATTACTTCCTAAGGAGGGAGGAATGATCCAGGTGGATATCGGTGGCCACCCACCTATTCCATTTGGACTAGCACCATCAATTCTTGCAGCTTTTCACATTCAACACAACTTACTATTTTTAGCAAGTTTTTGGGTCCTCCACTCCCAAAGTTGTTTTCGGGCCTTAATGATCTAGGTGGATATTGGTGGCCACCCACCTATTCCATTTTAACCCCCACCATCAATTCTTTCATTTTTTAAGTTGCAGCACAACTTACTATTTTTAGCAGTTTTTCGGGTCCTGAACTTCCGGAGCCGTTTTGAGGCCCTAAACAACATTTTTTTATGCATCATTCCATTTCAATATGGATACTAACGACAATAGTTGTATTACTCAGATAGATATTTCTAACAATGTATCACAGGCATCAAACGGAGATCGTATGCCGAAGTTACGTCCCCGGGAAGTTGAAACACCAATTTACCCAAACGAGGCCCATAGTTTTGGCGCTTCATCTCCTAAGGTTATTTTTTTGGACGTTTAGAGTTCTCCATTGTTTCTCAATAATAAATAGGCCCTCAAGCCTCATTTTAACACAGTTCATAGGTTTGTAGCCGCACATCTCTTCTCTGAGATTCGCTACCAGCACCCTAGCTATTTTATTTCCATTATGTCTGTAAGCATATTTCTGTTATTTGATATTAATGAAATGAAGAATTATTTCCACTTCATCTCTATGTTCATGGTTATTTATGTATTCAGTTGCATTCCTACATAAAACCGGATCAAATCCACACTTTAAGAGGGCAAAGTCAGCTTAAGTTGGCGAGGAAGAAAATATTTGAGAATTTGGCTAAGTGTGGGATTAGTGAAGCATATATGAAACCAAGTTAATACTTGAACATGATCACATAGTAAATTAATTCTATGACATAACATATAACACTCATCAATTAAAAAACAACATTATCCCCTTAATGCGATGATGGAACAATACTCTCTTCAAAGTGCGACACTTAGTGTATACTTTGTGATGACAATGATAACACTAGCGTGTCAATGTATATAAATTTGTGAATGAGTCGAATAGATGTCTATATGGTAAATGGGACACATTGACACTAAATTTACCTCCGGAAATGAACCATAGCATTTATTTTACATCGTGTGACACTTCCCATGCCCGAGAGATGACACTTATGATAGTAAGAGAAAGGTGCAAAAAACGCTTGCAAATGTGAACAAAATTGAAAGAGGAACAGGTAAGAGTGAATAAAAAATGAAAAATGACACTTATTAAAGTGAAAGAAAGAAAAAGAGGTAGTGAAAACATGAAAGTGACACTTGCGAAAGCGAAGTTGTGCTAAAGCGGTAGTTGGAAAAAATCATCGAAATAGAAGTACAATCACAACCCAGAAAAGGGAGAGGCAGTGTTAGACGACTGCATGCTGCATGAGTGAGGTCAAGCATGATGTGGAGGTATTGTAAGTGGCATGGAAAATTTCCAGGTACCCAGGGACTTGAGCTAACACTCAGAATCTACTAAGAGTCAACATTCGGTGGTGGCCATGGCAGTTTCTCCGGCTGAGTCACCGAGCTAGGTTGAGGCAGTGCTCCAGATGTGGTCAATGATAAACTTAGCCAAGGATGCAGGGATATTGCATGGGTTTTATGGGTTGCTGGACCTTGAGTGACTTGGCACTACAACCCAATAAAGGGAGAGGGAGTGTTAGACAACTATATGTTTCACGAGTGAGGCCAGACATGACGTGGAGGTATTGTAAGCAGCATGGAAAATCGCGAGGTACCCGGGGACTTGAGCTCAGTCTCAGAATCTACTGAGAGTCAAGATTCGGTGGCAGTCATGGCAGTTTCTCCAGCTAAGTCACCGGGCTATGTTAAGGCACCGACCACCCTTGAAGTAATTTCCGCCCAACTCCAACAGATCCAGCTCAACCTGGACACCCTGGTTGAACAAAGGTTTGATGATCGTAATGAATTGGTGCCCTACAAATTAACGTTGTTCAAAACCAGCAGAATGAGACCCTCGAAGCTCTAGAGAGTTTGTGTCATCTTTTGAGATGCTCTCATGACCATCTCTGAGCTCTAGAAGCCAAAGTGGACCATATCAGCTACCATATGCCCAATAAAGGTCGTCTCTTCGCGGTTCCTCTGACAGGTCTCGTGCACCCTCCCCCATGATGACCATTATGTTATGTTTGTTTTGTAATTTTGTGCGGATAGTAACCAAGAGCACTAGTTACCTTGGCAAGCACCCAAGTCCTTCTAGGCACTACATGTATTTTGGGTTGCCTGAATCTAATACAGCCATGCTGGCTTATACTGTAAATTTTGTTCCCGATATGCTAATATAATCTAGAGTTTGACCGACGAAAAAAATTAAATTGAATGCTTTTTAATAACGAATTCTTGTTTATAATAAACTTTAAATTTATAAATATAAATAGAATGATTCAAATCTAACATAATCATAATTTATATATTTCATTCAAAAATAAATATATAATGAATAAATATAGATTAGATTGCCTTTAATTTTTCTTTATATGCTTTTTAAAATTTGCATATAATTTTAATTAAAAAACTATAATTTGAAATATTTTTGAAATCTATTATAAGCAATTTTAATTTAATATATAAAAAATTATTATTTATATCAATTCCCAAAAAATAAAAATAAAGAGCTTCTATGATGAGCAATCATATATATATATTATTTAAATTGTAATATTTCACTATTTCACTATTAAAAATTATGTTAATTTCATTTATCTTTTATATATTTACAAATTTTTATTTAAAATAATATATTTTAATATAATAGATGTTATTTTATTTATTTTTATTACTCGATAAAAAAAAATGTGACACTAATCATGATACAACAAAATATAAAATACTCATCTATATCTTTAATGAGAGACTATATTTTTTTAGATATGCATTTTCAATAATTGGAAATCTCTATGCCTATGTTTGATACAGATTAGTCATGTGTGAAAAAGAAACCTCTTTATATTATATTATTATTGATATTCAAATAAGTTATAATATCTATGCCATTGGTTAAAAAACACTCCTTATATTATCGATGTTCAAATGGTTTATTTTAAGGATTAAAAAGAGAAATCGATCGATTCCCTCCTGAACACTTGCTAAGAAGTACGCAGTTTAGTAAGGAAAAATACATCAGCAGGGTACACTATTCCCCTCTGGTGCATTTGATGGGATGAATGGTTATTTCTATTTATTTCTATTAATATATGAGAACAAAAGGTTAAACGAGAAACGTAAAAGTAGGCTTCGGGTTTTAGATCGGAACTGAATTGCTGGGAATTATCAAATCGGCCGCGTCCAAATGAAATGTCATGTCATGTTTTCCATCGTTAATGGAAGTATCATAACTCCTCATTAACTCTGTGTTGCCATCTACCTTCTTCCGCTGCTCCTTTTCTTGGCCGGGAGATCCTTCTGTTGCCGCTGCTACAAACTTATGTGGAGGTGGTGGATTCGGGAGCACCAGGTGCTCATTGAGTTGATCAGTTTCAAGTGATTTCCAGAATGTTAAGCGGCCTCCTGCTGCCGCCACCGCTTCATTGGAAGAGTGAACGTTAATGCTTTTATCCGTCATCAGCATCCTCTGCCTTCCTGTGGCAGAGACTTCCTTAAACGAAAACGTCGCTATAAGTAAGGCGAGAGTCACAATTACAAGAACATACACATTGGTTTTAAGTTTCATGGGCACTGCCATTATCAATCTACTTTTGTGACTTGAAAAAAATATCTGTGGAATGGTAAACCCTAAAAGCTGAATGATAGGTTGGTTAACGACGATGGATGGTTCCGGTTCACAAAATGTGCAGTTATGGAGGCTTGGGTAAGATGACTGTGCAGTTCAGAGGCTCAGTGGGGAAATAGTAAGTCTTGAGACTCTAAAATGTGCACTTCTAGAGGGAGACTAGTCAGTGGATTGCGTAGTTGTGTAGTTCAATAACTCAAGGAGGTATCAGGTATCTTTATGATTGATACTGCGTAATGTGCTGTAAAATACTAGCTAGGAGGACATATTGCGCAATTTATGATGGCAGGGAGGAAATCCTTTCATCACTATGACTGCTCAATACGAACTCCTTGGAGGTAGGAAATTTGCATTGTGTAGTTCTAGTACTCAAGGGTACATGATTGTGGCTTGCTATTATGCAATGCACAATTCAAGAGGGAAGTGTGACCTTGATTTGGTTGGGCATAATATCTTTCAAATTTGGCTAAGTGTGAGATTAGTGAAGCAAATATGAAACCAAGGTAAGACTTGAACATGACCACACACTGAAAAAAATTGAAGAAAAAGCATATAAGACTTAACACTTTAGAAACAAGATGATCCCTTTAATGCGACGGTAAAAAAATACTCTCTTCCAAGTGTGACACTTAAGGTAGACTTTCCGATGACAATGTCGACACCAAAGAGACAATGGATAAAACTTTAGGAATGAGTCTAATACATGTATATACGGTAAATAGGACCCATAAACACCAATTTTTTCTTGTTAAATGAACTATAACTATAGTTTTACATCATACAACACTTCACATGCCTGAGAGACGACACTTGCGATAGTAAGAGAAAGTTGAAAACGACATTGAAAGAGACAATTGTCAAAGTGAAGAAAACATGAAAATGACACTTATTAAAGTGAAAGTAAGCAAAAGCGACATCTGTAAACATGAAAGTAAAACTTGCGAAAGTGAAGGTGTGTAAAAGCGACAATTGAAAAAATCACTGAAATAGAAGTAGAATCATAATCAAAAGTGAGAGAGTGTCAATTGAAAGTGTGCAACTCACTACTGACATAGGTTGATGTTACACAACAATTTGTCACCATCCTTGCAATCCCCCGTCCTGCACATTGGAGGGCTTATTCCGTGACCTATGAGCAGTGACATGACCTGAAACCACTTTCATGGCATCCCCCTGGACATGGAAATCCATTCCCTTGAAGAAAACTCCTTGTGAAAAACCCTAAAAATAGCCTTTTTATCCTTGGTGCGACTAGTCAGTGTTATACCCGAGCCAATGGGGGAAATCCTCCAAAGAGAGCGTGCCAGCTAGCGCACTATCTCAGTGTTGTACCCGCGCCAGGCTTATTGAGGAGTGTTTTTTAAAAATAAATGGCAGAAGATTGACTCCAACCAACTCCTGAACTGGTCTCTAAATTGAGTTGGGATGTTTGGCTCCTGATCTCCATGCAGAGGAAGTAGTTTTCCACCTCTCATGGAAGCTTCCTTGAGGATAAGGTCAATCCCATGATTGTAGGGATCCCAACTCCCCTTCCACCATCTATATAAGCTTGTCATTTTCCTTTGCAAGCTAGTTCCCAAGAGCCTTCATAGCCTAAAGAATGCTGCAAGAGCCTTGATAGTTCTCATAGAGCCAAATCCGAAGCAAGGAGATTATTGTCAAGACATCCGAAGAGAGAGGCTTGTCGCATCCCCGACGAGCTTTACCGAGACGTATTCCGCTGTCGACCCGCCGAAGGGAGATTCAGCGTCAGAGCCAGGTTGTATTTTCCTTTGTATTTATTAATGATAAGTGACTATTGGTTATGGTTTCACTCGTATTGTTCATTATGATCATGAGTTGTGTCCTCTCTGACTGATACATAATTGCATATATTGGGTTTTACGCTTGTGTTTGTCGTGTTTCTTGTATGTGCAGGCATTTGATCGCGACAAGTAAGAGAATTGTGATCTACCAGAGCAAGGAAAAGGGAGCACCATCTTCTCTACAAACAACAACGTTGGACTTAAGGTAGGCCTTCTTCACAATTTGGTCTATTGCAATTAGGAACTTGCACCTTAGCGTGATACAATTGTTGCTAGACCCGGTCTGGGCCAGTAGGGATCGCCTCTGTCCGCAGAGTGGATTTACCTCTACAACAAATTGGCAACTCCACTGGGGAGACAGAGGTTTGTTGTTTGCTTTATAAACTACAGACGGAGCCTGAAGTTAGCCAGATAGCCTTTGAAACGCTCTTGCTTTACATTAGCGAAAGTAGATGAATGCTTCTTCAGTCAATCTCCGGTCTAGTTTATGAACTGAACATTTGGAGTATTGTCTTGTCTTTTCAGTCGATTCTTGACTTTGCTTGCTTGATCAGCTCTTTTGGCTGGCTCTTTTCGTGTGTTTGGCTTTTGTTTAAGCTTCACCATCACTAGTCTATTTCTTAGATTGCTCTTTTTCTATTTTTACATAGTAAATTCAACTGGTGCGCTTATTAGCTTGATAGTCACGCCAATTGGTGCATGTTGCCAGTGTATTACCTGCGCCAATCTTTTTCTGGCGCTAGATTCAGCCTGACAGTCGCGTCAATGCTGTAAGGTGCTAGGGTTTGCTTTGTTTTGAGCTTTCTGAGCTTGATCTGTGATTTTGGTTTCATTTTTATGACTACCTGAGTGTTCTGGAGTCGTGTTTGACTGACTGTGACCTTCATCCTTTGGTTGTTTGCCCTCTTTTATCGATTTTACATTCTAGCCCTAGGGCATCTAGGTGCTATAGTGTGTCGAGCCTCCCTTGGGAGTTTTTGGTTTCTATCTGTTCAGTCAACTTTGTCATTGCTTCTCTACATTTGTTTGGTGGTTTTCTATCATTTTATTGTGCTATTTGAGTGATTTGTTTCTTCTTCATTCGAATTCCGCTTTGTCTCGCTTTGAGCCTAGATTACATGGTTCATTTGAGTCTCTGGGATTCTGCTTGAAGTGGTGAGTCTAGTCTTGGTTGAGAGAAATTCTTTGTTTTTTCATTTTCAGGCGTTGGCGCTTGTTGTCAGTGAGCAACCCGCGCCAATTCTAGTTGTTAGCGAGCAAGTCGCGCCAGTTGGCGCTAGTTGTCAGTGAGATAGTCGTGCCAATTTTAGGGTGTGTGAAAATTGAGATTTTTTCCCTAAATCCTTCACCAGTGTGTCTTTCCCTTCCGGTCTTTTCACTGTATGAGCATAGATTACTTTGCTCATTGTTTGAAATGTCTCATTTCCATGATTGTTTGATGTAAAAGGGAATGAATGCCTTGTTTTGATCTCTTTCTTTGGAAGTCCTCTTTGTGTTTGACCTCATATGTCTTGTCGTATTTTGAGGGATTTCGTTACAAAGTGTTTGAAACAACGATTGCATTCTTAGTGTTTGTTTACATCTCTTTTGCATTCATCCTTCATTAAGAAGATTTGTGTTTATTTAGTTTTCGTCTCAAAGTGTTCTTTTTGTTAAAATGCATTAGATCACATTGCATTGAAAAGTATTTTTTAGATTTATCATTGAACTCAGATTACATTGTTTAATGATTGAAAACTAAAAATCGCATCGAGTGCATTCTCTTTCATTAAAATCATGCGTTAAGTAGATTCTCATTTCATCGAAAAATGCATTGAGTGCATTCTTATCATTTGAAAAGAAAAGGAAATTGTGCATAGATTACAATTGCATAGTTTTTGGAAAAGAGGATTTTGCATAGATTACATTGCATTATTCGCATCATTGAATGTTTGAGATTACTTTTGAATAGTGAAAGTCACCTAGTTTGGAAAAAAATTTGCTTTCAATATTGATGTTTGTTGGCATCATTGTTTGAGACTCTTCCTTTAACTAGATAGCATTCATCGAATTGAAAGATTTCTTTTCTCATATAGCTGCATATAGGTGATTGTCAGATGACATGCAGTAGGGCCTTGAAACTGAGACATAATTGAAGATCAACCATAAAATTTATTCAATCAACCTAAGGAATCATTAAAACGTTAACGAAATATTTAGAGGTCTAGGCTAGAGACATGTTCCGACATCATTAAACCTAGTAGCTGTCGTTCACCTCTTGGCTTTAGACAACACTAGTACGGACTTGTGCTCCCCATACCGTCACGTATATAAAGGGAGACTCCACTAGGTTGCTATCCTTTTATCCATAGGAAGCCGAGTCTACCTCCCTATACCCGTGATACACCGGACACAATGTTCGGGGAGATTTCCTGCACGTACGTCAAGTCCTTGGTTGATTTCTCTTTCATTTTGAAACGAAGGTGTATATTGCAGTTCATGGTTATTTGGTACACCCTTTGCCTAGAATTCCAGAGTAGTCATTTTGATCTTTTCTGACTCTTAAAATTTGAAAGGATCATCAAGCGCTTGTCCTTTCATGCTTGTTTCAAAATTGAAAGGGATAGAGTCACCTTTCATCCATTTCTCGACCCTTAAAACATGAAACGGTGAAGTTTTTAAGTTTCAACATGGTAAAATAAATCACCTGAGATCACAGGCCCTTTTAGATTTGCTTGTTGGCCGTTTGATTGTGTGCCTTGGTTTTTAGCCCATGTGTGGTTTTGAGTTGTTTTGATGGAAAATTTTCCGGATTTTACCAACCAAGGAATCCCCTCTGAAGGGACTCCTGGTCCTTTTCCTCCTTTGGGAAATGTCGGTGCTCCTTATATGGCAACGTTGTCCCTTCCTAGGTTAACTGTTGGGTTTCCTGTTTGGTTGTTTTCCACCTCTGTGGTCCCAAATGTCTCGGCTACTGTTCAATCGTCTCCTCTGCCTGAACAATGTCATGTTGATTCCAAGGTGGACCTCTACCCTTCTTCGCCTATTTTTGCGTCCTCCTCTCCTACTTCGCCTGGTGAAAGTCTGGATTCGAGTAACGAGGTGGCTAAGAAGAAGAAGAAGAAGACAAAGAAGAAGAAGTTAGATAAAGGAGAGGCTAGCTTTGTGCCTATTACACCTAAGAAGTATCCTCTTGATAAACCTTCCAACCCTCTACAGAAAGTCAAGTTCCCTTGCATTTTGTGCATGGGAAACCATCTTCTTCGAGACTACCCTGGCATTCCCAAGGTGCTCAAAGTATGGTCCAATGGTCGTCCTCCGTTGTCTTTGGCTTCTGCGAGTCAAGTTGGGGGCACGTCTTCAACTGGTGTTGGTAAGGCTCCTAAGAAGCAGGGTAAGATTACCAATCCCTGTAAGTTGTGTGAAGGGCATCATCCCATTCACTTTTGTCCGTATATGGATGAATCCAAGCAAGTTTTGGACAACTCGACTGCTTCTGCACCATGCCTTCTGGCTGGTTACAAGCAGCTTTCTTTGAGTCCTCCACCAGTTGATGCCACGATTGGTCAAGAGTCATCCTTAGTCAATCCCACTCGCTCGAAAATTCAAATTCAGGAATCCATCCCCGACCAACCATTGGTCATGGGATCAGTTGAACTGGCCCCATCTGTGGTACACTAGGTCTTTTCCGTCAAGAGTGGACCTCATAGCCCTCAGGTTCTCCTTGTTTCTTCAGATTCCTCGGACTTGGAGAAATATTCTCCTGTCCCTATACCTCAAGAAGCTACTCCTCCACCTCCCATGATGGAGTACCCGGCGGATACTCCTCCCGCCTTCGAGATGGATGTCATGGAGGATGCTCCTTCTTCTTCCGTAACACTAGGGGATGACCATATCGGTGCAATGGTAACCCCTCCGCGTAGTTTGGTTGCTTCCTTTGATTGGAATCGATTTGCAGGATACCGCCTTCCGTCTTACGTGCCTTTCGAGAGAACGATACAGGCCTTTGGTCTGGTTGTACCCAGCACCATTATAGACGAAGTTGCATCTGTTAGTGTTCTATCCTCAACTACTTGGAGAGCTTTTGGTTCATCGCTGCTTGCACCTGTTACGCAGAATCTTTTAACATTCAACAGAAGAACTAGTCAACCATTAGGGATCCTCCCAAGGTTACCTGTTACTTTGGGACGTAAAACCGTCCATATAGACATGATGGTTGTTCCAGGCCCCTTGGATTTCAATTTGCTTTTGGGGCGCAAATACACCTATGCCATGGGAGTGCTTGTCTCCTCCCTTTTTCGTGTGGTCTATTTTCCACATGAAGGACGAATCGTGACCATTGATCAGCTTTTGTTCTTTGGTCCCGATGTGGCAACTGGCCCGCCATCATCCCATCCTAGTTTTTATCCACCTATTTTATCTGCCCTACCATAGGTCAACTATGTGGCTGCCTGCCTCGTGCCTGTACTCAGTGATGATGCCATCATGCATAGTGTGCTGAGGGCATTGGGTCCTGACTTCCAGGATGTTTTCCTTCCATCCGATGAGAACCTCTTGGAAGCCATGACTTTTTGTTCATTACGTTGAGTTCGGTCGGAGCAGAGTTTGTTTTCTTGTGTCAAGCTCGTTAAAAAATGAAACAAGGTCTGTTAGAGAAAATTTCCTTGTCTTGTGTCAAGCTCCCTAAAAAATGAAACAAGGTTGTCGGAGCATAGTTCCTCTTCTTGTGCCAAGCTCCTTAAAAAATGACACAAGGTGTCCTGAGGATAGTTCTGTTAATGTGTAAACCTCGTTAAAACAATGAAACACGTTCTTGTTCAATTCGATTCTTTGATAAGATCTCGTAAAATCCCAGTTGAGTCTTTCTCTTGATCTCGTAGCTTGAACCTTCAATCTAATTTCCTTTCATATGGATTGAAGCTTGGGGGCATGTACCTTGAATTGAATCACCATGCTGGGGGGCATGCTTACTTTTTCAAGCATAGTTTGTTTCCGTTTCAAGCTTGTGTAAAAAAGAAACCGGTTTCAAGCATAGTTTATCTTTGTTTCAAGCTTGTGTAAAAATGAAACCAACCTCAAGCAGAGTTTTCTGATTTCAAGCTTGTGTAAAAATGAAACCATTTTCATTTTGTATTTCTTGTAGGAGTCAAGCATATTATCAGCCTCTGCTTTTACGATGGGCCTTGGTTGTCTCACTTCCATCGTCACTGCTCTTGGTTTATCATATGCCTTCACTTGGTTGTTTCACCCAGCCCCCAGGAATTTGCTACAATGAGGGTCTTTGAGTCACCCCTTGACCTTTACTACACCAAGTGGGCCTAATCATGTGACAGAACCGCTGTTACCCAGAGGAGTCATCTTTCAGCTCTTTTCTGACTTTATAAACATGAAAATATTTCCGAGCCAATTGTCGTTTTGATCTCATTAAAGTGGCTGCGAAACGACATCTACCCAGTATACGTTTACCCCTTTTTCAGGCTGGGATAAATTATTTATGAAAAATGAATACCCTAGCCTATCGTGACTAGGAGGTTTTCTCAAACATAGTTTTCTACCTTTTCAGATCTGAGGAACTATCTATGAAAAGGGACTGTTGGAGGTTACTTTTCTGCTATCTTTTCAAACTCTCTAAACATGAAAAGACGCCGAGTTCGTCCTTTGTCAGACTTGTTAAACCCTGATGACATCGGATTCAGTCGTAATGACGATACTCGAGTTTCTCCTTCCTAGGCTCAAGAATGTATGTTGATGATCGCTATCCAAGGAGGTTCATATGGACAAGCATATGCTATGAAACACTCGAAAATGAGGTACTTGCCAAATGTAGGGAAAATGGAACCACATCACTGCTGGGTATCGTTGTGTGTGTCGCTTCTGAACATGGCATTTGTCCGCATTTGTGTCAAAGTCAGTAATATCTCCCATCTATTTTTCATTTATTTCATGGCTTTGGTGACCTTGTGACCTTCATCTATCTTTGCCCATCATCATGACCTCCATATTTGATGTCAACATTTCCCCAAACGTCTGTTCTTCTAAGCACCGATATAGTTCAAATCTAAGTTTAATTCTAACGTTTCTCTTCAACCTCCCGGTGATTCTCATCTGGTCTTGATTCACAAAGAAATTATGTTCCTCTGTCTCATGTCAATGATGTGGGAAAAACTATGGCCCACCTTCGATCAAGGTCACTTCCTATCGACTTTAGCTCATTATCCGGGAAGCTGATCTAGAGACTCCCTTCTGGTACCTTGGAGCCTGCATGCCTCAATGGCAGGTTCTTCATGTTTGGCGTGAGGTTTTCATCATTGGCCTCCGATCGAGTGATTCTACGGGTGTTCGACGCCAGCTCACTGATTCACATGCCGTAGATTGTACCTATAGTACCTTGAGGACCATTGTCATTAATAAAAGGCCTCTCGCACCGTTAACAGCTTACCGCCTGGCCGTAACGGACATGGTCTTGCACAATGACTTTACCCCCTCGCCGCATGCTGAAATTAAAATTCTCTATTCGGGTCGAGATTGAGCGCAAGACCCTGGATTTTGTCTGTTGGAATCCAGGCTGCGATTTTGTGGATTATTATGATTAGTTACATGACTCATTCATTTGATGGCTGCGACCATACTTGAGTCTATTTATCGATCCTCACTGGATGGCTGTGTCCATACCTTGGATCTGGATTATTGTATACTCTGTTATGGATGGCTGTGCCCATACCACATATATATCATGTATTTGAGATATCAGTTGTACTTTTCTACGCAGGTTTTCTGACGGCAGTGTTTTTAGTTGGACATGTTCTCGTAAAGCATTTCACCCCTCTCTCTCTCTCGGGCCTCATGCTTTAGGGGGCATATATTACACAGCAATTTCTCACCGTGCCTACAATCCCCCATCCTGCACATTGGAGGGCTTATTCCATGACCTGTGAGTAGTGACATGACCTGAAACAACTTTCATGGCATCCCCCTGGACATGGACATCCATTCCCCTGAAGACAAGTCCTTGTGAAAAACCCTAAAAATAGCCTTTTTATCCTTGGCGCGACTAGTCAGTGTTATACCTGCGCTAATGGGGGAAATCCGCCAAAGAGAGCGCGCCAGCTGGCACACTGTCTCAGTGTTGTACCTGTGCCAGGATTATTAAGGAGTCATCCCCCTGGACATGGAAATCCATTCCCTTGAAGACAACTCCTTGTGAAAAACCCTAAAAATAGCCTTTTTATCCTTGGCGCGACTAGTCAGTATTATACCTGTGCCAATGGGGGAAATCCTCCAAAGAGAGTGCTCCAGCTGGTGCACTGTCTCAGTGTTGTACCTGTGCCAGGCTTATTAAGGAGTGTTTTTTAAAAATAAATGGCGAAATATTGACTCCAACCAACTCCTGAACTGGTCTCTAAATTGAGTTGGGATGTTTGGCTCCGGATCTCCATGTAGAGGAAGTAGTTTTCCACCTCTCATGGAAGCTTCCTTGAGGATAGGGCCAATCCCATGATTGTAGGGATCCTAACTCCCCTTCCACCATCTATATAAGCTTGCCATTTTCCTTTGCAAGCTAGTTCCCAAGAGCCTTCATAGCCTAAAGAATGCTACAAGGGCCTTGATAGTTCTCATAGAGCCAAATCCGAAGCAAGGAGATTATTGTTAAGACATCCGAAGAGAGAGGCTTGTCCCATCCCCGACGAGCTTTATCGAGACGTATTCCACTGTCGACCCGCCGAAGGGAGATTCAGTGCCAGAGCCAGGTTTTATTTTCCTTTGTATTGATTAATGATAAGTGACTATTGGTTATGGTTCAACTTGTATTGTTCATTATGATCATGAGTTGTGTCCTCTCTGACTAATACATAATTGCATATATTGGGTTTTATGCTTGTGTTTGTCATGTTTCTTGTATGTGCAGGTGTTTTATCGTGACAAGTGAGAGAATTGTGATCTACCAGAGCGAGGAAACAGGAGCGCCATCTTCTCTACAAACAACAACGTTGGACTTAAGGTAGGCCTTCTTTGCAATTTGGTCTATTGCAATTAAGAACTTGCACCTTAGAGTGATACGATTGTTGCTAGACTCGGTTTGGGCTAGTAGGGATCGCCTCTGTCCGCTGAGGGGATTTACCTCTACAAGAGTTGAGCATTGCAAAAACATTTTCTTCATGGACTATGTTAAGCCTGTTCAATATTGTGCAAAGGGATTAACTCATGAAATCATTACAGACTGAGCATGTGTGAGAAACTGAATTTGAAACTTAAAATATAAGTAGAATACTTAATCACTTAGGAAAGAATCAGTCAACCATGAAGTTACTATGGAATGAATGATAACAAGATCTACAGTTGGCTCCAAAATTCAAGTGCACGAAAAATTTTGGAGGGTTTTTGTCGCAACAACAAAACTTGGCAACACATTAGTATAACTCTAGTTTTTTTGTTTAGGTTTAATTATCTAATTTCAATGTCTCAATATTTCAAGGAGTATTGATTCATATTGTGGATTACCTTATATTCCCTAATTAACCCATTTAAATATATAGTCTCCTCCATTCCCTTACTTGGTTGAACACATATGAAGGCTTGTCGAATAAATTTTGTTTCGATATAGGAAATGGTAATATATTTGTGAGTTTAAGATAATAAGAGTATGATTTTTCATCTCTAGTATTGTTCTACTGCCAGTAGGCCTAGATAGTACCCCAATGGAGTCACTACAACAACACAAGCATCTCTTCGCTACTAGCAAGCCTAAACAATACCTCGAGGAAATTGATTTTTTCACCTCTCTGCACAGAAACCTTATTCATATTTCACCCTTTAATTATTTTATTTATATAATTTTTTTAGCAACTTATTTATTTGATGGGTGGAATATGGATCCTCACTTATTGAGATCAGGATAGGTATTACCTTTAGAGAAGCATAAATTTACCTCTGATGATATGTTTGATGCTAATTGATTTTCCCCTACCTTTCTCTACTCGATTGGTTTAGTAAGGAAAAAAAAAACTATTTATCACAATTATGAGCTCAGGAATGAGCATCCTAGAATAAATATGGGATTTATAGTTTTACTAAAGGCTTTCCATTCAAATGGATCATATTTCCCATTTATATATCATTGAATTTAAATATATGTAAACAAAAGATAGAGAGAAGGTAACATATTAGCCAAGCATTGTTCCCCATCACAATTTCCATTTTCAAGTTTTGCCACATTTCCTTTGGAGCCAAAAGGAACATTTCATGCAAAGTATTATTAAACAAAAGGAAAAGATAAAATACATGGAAAAAAAAAACAAATTCAAAAGAAAAACGGAAATGCGGGTGGGACGTAAAAACAATGTGTAGAATATACAATAAGAAAACAAATAAATGAAGAGACTAGATGGAGTGCATGAAAAAGGGTGGATGTAATGCAAGGGAAACCAAATGCAACTAAACCTAATTCTAACCTAACAATCTAGAAGATCAGGGCTAAGTGTAATGATATTTTCAATGAAGCCACCATTGTTCATCACCTGTAATCGCAATGATACGATCGATTAAAACCGATATATGGTAATGTGCAATTGAAAATATATAAGCTTGAATAAATTGCACAAAACATTGAAGGTATTTCTTAAAAAAAGAAATATGTTTCATATCACCTAAATTTACCCAACCTTCCACCTTACCTTCTCGATGTAAAACATAATCAAATAAATCTTGATGGCTCCTTGTGAATGTACCTATACTTATATTATCTTGATTAGAATACATCAAGATAGATCAGAACCTGATTTTAAAAAATGGGCTTGCTATGTAAGATGATTCCAACTGATGATAGCTTGGATAATGAAACCAAAAAAAAATCCTCTTGAATATCCTGAAGTCCTTGAGAGAAAGAAATTTCAATTACCGGTGTGGAATCAAGATGAAAATCCTGTGAGGGAAAATAAATCTCATCATATTCAAAAAGCTTGTGACGACCTGACATAACCATCAACGAAGGATGAAATTATTGAACTAGTCGATAAGTGTCTAAATACTGAGATGGTAAACCATAAAGGTCAACTTATGTAAAACAACCATCATTAGGTACATTATTGGGAAAATGATCAAATGAATGAAAATTGTTAGAACAACAACCATGATTAGATGGGATGATTAAGGCATAATATTCTCGGTTGGGAGAAAACAAAGATAGATCGGTTTGAAAAAAATTACAAATGATTTGAATGAAAGAATAATCTAACTCATATGTTGAATGTGAAAAACCATCTACTTGTGTGTGGTTACAAATTGGACTGGCATCATAATCTTTAAAAAGGAATGCCATTATGGAAAACACATGGAACCAATCAAGATGTAGCGGATGAAAAATAGGAACTTAATTCAACATGTAACAAAAGAATTCATTAACATTGAAGAGGATATTTGGTTCCATGAAGAAAATAATTAGAATCAAAATATTCACAGGAAGGATTAGGAGCTAGTTACTTTCAAAATAATGTGATAAGTATGAATCTTTTTTCCAATTATAATATTTAGAATGATAAAATTCATAGTTTTGTTCATTCATGAAAGGCATACACTCCAAAAATAAGTTTGAGACAAGATATTTTCATGAGGAATAATAAATTGAATCAAAATGATTAATATGACTCGAGACAAAATCTTGAAAGCTTGAAAAGTTATATCTGAAATACCACACAATTTTCAAGAAGGAATTTATATCCAGTGAAAATATTCAAAGGAAAGAATTAGGCGAGAATGTCAAAATATGATTTAGCTATGGGGGCCTTACCAAGTCGACAAAACCTGATATAACCAGCAAATAAAGTGTAAGTGCCTCGACTTTGTGATGAGTCCCAGAAATTTTAGGAATTGTAGAATTACATTGTGAAGGTTGAACCAGATCATGCATGTTGTGTGGAAAATACCACTAATAATTGTAACACTATTATTACAGTCCAAATGGAAATCATCTACATTAATAATTTGATCAGAATTTATATCTTTAACATACATATTTCCCAAGTCGTAAGGTTCCTCTAACTGCACATCTAAGGATGGATTGATTGGAAAAATATCATGAGTAACCTGAATAGAAGAATGTTATTAAGGAAAAATTTAATGCAATAGATATCCAATGATTTATTTACCTACCTCTTCATCATGATTAATCTCATTAACATTTCTTAATTCAAAATCAAACTCATTAGATGATGAACATGGAGAGCATGGAGTATATGCATTACAAAAAGTAAAACATAAGGGATAGTGAGGTGAAGTGGAAGTTTCAATAATAACATATTATTTAACTAGATTAGATTCAAGATATAAATATTTCAAACAATTTTTTCTTGAGATACTTAAATATAAAATGATTCATTTGCAAAACCATCATTACATACAATAATGGAGTCAGAATCGTGAGAATGAAGGTTATCCAAGACTTCATATTGATTAGGGAAATCAATTTCATTTGACTCGTCACCAATATTATTGAATTATGTTGGAACACCTAATCCTACATGGGTAGGTGTGGAATGCGAAAAGTCACAATGGAGTCCAAGTGACTTTGGAATATGAAACCAAGAGTCACACCATTGTACTATAAATGTACATCTTTGTATAATGGAAAATAAGAAAGCCTCACGCTTATCTTTCATTGTGTGTTGTTTCTCTTGTGTGTGTGTTCATCTTTCTCATACACCATGTGTGTGCTTTAACATGGTGTTTAACATGGTATCAGAGCGGGCGATTGCTGGCCCTGCTTCAATTTGAGTGAGCCATTTGTGTTTATGGCTTGTGCATATCTGCAAAATTCTTGACATTTTTTCAGCATTTAGAGTTTTTGTAGTAGTGTTTTTGCTGCCATTCAGAAGTGTTTTGAAGAAAGAGCAGCATTCAGAAATTGGTTTGAAGGAGGAGTAGCATTCAGAAATTGGCAGCACTGTTTTGAAGAAGAGCAGCAGGTGTTTTGAAGAAAGGCTGCACTGCCCATCTGAAGGTTTTCACTGCTCATTCTTCCTGCAATTCTTGCATTTTAAATTCTGCACCATATTGAGCTGCTGGAAAATAGTTTAAAGAGGGTTTTTGAAGAAATTTCTGGGTTTTTACTGGCAATATTTCTGAGTTTTTATTGGAAAATTTCTGAGATTTCTGAGTTTTCAGCAAAATTCTGCCACATTTCCTGAGAAAAATCTCTGTATTTTGTCCAATTCTTTGCTGCTGGGCTACTAGAAAAGTTTCTAGATCTTATTGACAATTTCTAGAATCTGCTGTGCTTAAAATTCTGATGTCTCTGAGAATGCATTTCTCATAATTTCTCCCCTAAACCCAAAATCCTGCTCACTCGAGCTCTGCACTCCACACACAACCCACCGGCTATGCTCCCTTCCCCATATACGCATTCCTTAAAAAAAAAAAAAAAAAAAAAAAAAAATCCCTACTCCCCCTCGGCCTTTCGGCCCTCACCTTACAGCGCTCCACTCCCGCCGCCCCCTTCTACACGCTCGAAGCTCTGCGTTAGAATTCATTGAATACCGTGAGGGTTGGTGAGACAGCTTAGGTACCCAGCTCTGCATTATTTGTGCATTGAAAGGGTCGATCCTTTTTGTGATGCGTGTTGCTCTTAACATGTGCCGTGGATATTAACGCTGTATTGGAGACAAAGCAGTCAGGTTTTTTTATGGCTCATTGACTCATTTGTGTGTTGCGGTGGTTTTTGTATGGCGCATTGTATATATGGTTGCCTTTCGTTGGAAGGCCGTATGGTATATATGGTATATGTTGCATGGCATATGAAACATGTGGAAGCTTATATATGTTGAGACATACGTTGTTATCATATATGGTCGGTAAAAGCTTCTTATATATATAATATGTTGAGTTTTGAACTTCGGGTTATATATTCAAAACCCCTCCGCCTAATAACTTTCCCAATCTCAAAGTTTTTTTTGTTTTTTATTTTTTATTTTTTTATTTTATAATAATTTAAATTAAAAAAGAAGAAGAAGAAGAAGAAGAAGAAGAAGAAGAAGAAGAAGAAGAGAAGAAGAAGAAGAAGAGAGAGAGACAGCAGAGAGAGAAAGAGAGTTATGAACAGCAAAAAATGGAAAATGGCATATGAGGAGCACATGGACTGAAATTTGCAAATTTACATTGTGATTTGTGGCATAAGGGTGTTTTTTTGAAGAAATTGACATTTGAAGACAAGTTTGCCATCATTGCAAAACAGCTATTTGAAGAAGAAAATTCAGCTGCCATAAAAAGATTCTTGCACGTGTTTTCAGCTACACCTTTACAAATATTTTGCAGAGATATGTATTGAGCTAACATTGTATTCTGAGTGGAATTTGCCTCTTCATTCATAGTTGGAATTAGTGAATTTGAGTTGTTGATGTAAGTCATTGTTGATTTCCCTCCATCATTTGAGGAGCACATTTTGTACTTTGAGATTTCCATAGTTGGAAGTTCTCTTGAGTCACTTGTATTTCTTGTTGCATCACATTGTAAACGGGTGCATTTTCGGTTGTAGCTGACACCCTTTCATTTTTTGAGCCTAAGTTGTTGAAATGGCTAAAATCAATAAGGTATTAGTGTTGTTGAATAACCTCATTCATTCAAATGTTGATGATGTGATAAAAATGAGCAAGCATGCTCTTTGTAACATTCAAAGTTGTTTGAAAGATGCACATAAAAAGATTGAGTTTTTGCAGTTGGAATCTCAGCTCCAACAAGACGAACTTCAGCAAAAGAGTCACCATTCTGAACCTGTTTCTGTTCAGAAGATTGTGAACGAATCTCATCAGAAGAAATAAGATAAAGTTCCAGATGATTCCCATTCAGTTCCTTGTACTAAAGCAGATTTTCATGCAGATGCAGTAGCCCAACCTGCACTTCTCAAGCCCATCATCAGACCTTGGGAAGAGCTTGTCCACAACAAGCACAGAACTGGTCTTGGATATGACAAGGATGTGTCCTGTCATATTCCAGACTACACCAAGCCCATTATATTTCAGAGTGCCAGATTCCTATATGAAAGTCCACCTGTAGCTGTTCCAGATCTTGTTACACAACAACATCAGATCGTAAAATGCCAACACTGTGATCGAGTTGGCCACATGAAATATCATTGTTTTGATCTTCATCCATGCAAGCACTGTGGTCGGCACACTCATTCTTCACACAGATGCTTCAGACATAAGCCTCCTGCAAGAACCAAGATTCATCTTGGATGGATCACTTCTTGGCAATGGGCATCAGCAGCCAAGAATATGTTTACAACACATGTTAGAACTTGTTCACTGATATTGAACAAACTTGCAGTTGAGTTTTCGCCATCATCTCACCTTGTCCCTGACAGGGGGGAAAATGGTGGTCATGTACAAGCTTCGACATCAGATCAAGCGAGCCTGAGCCACAATCTCTCATTCCATGTTCGTAGTTGTAGCCAGCAGTTGCGGCAGCTCCAGCCACTATTCGTCATTCGGATCGCAGATGTAGCCGTAGATACGCATGTCTATGAGCATACCTTCGGTTGTAGGATAACCTAAACCATCATCTTTTGGTTGTGGATAACCTAAAACCATCATTTTTGCCAGGGATAACCCAAAACCATCATCTTTGGTTGGTGGATAACCTAAACCATCATTTTCGGCTGGTGGATAACCTAAAACCATCATCTTTGGTTGGTGGACAACCTAAAACCATCATAGGTAGTAGACCTCCCTTATGTTAGGTTGAAGGTCTCCCTTTTATATGAGGGACAATTCCTCTAGCAGAATCTTTCAGCTTCTTGCCAGTTTTGGAAGAGTTCCGGGAACTGCAACAAGTATTGTGTTCCAGTGTTTGTGGTCATCCTAAAACCACCTCTTTTTTCCAAAATTTCAGAGAGTTGATTTAGCCCAAGTGCTGCCATGTATTCCTTGCAGATTTGTATTACAACTCTTTTCTTGGACTCACACATACCCCTTCGCATTAAGGGGGGATGTTGGAACACCTAATCCTACATGGGTAGGTGTGGAATGTGAAAAGTCACAATGGAGTCCAAGTGACCTTGGAAGATGGAATCAAGAGTCACACCATTGTACTATAAATGTACATCATGTATAATGGAAAATAAGAAAGCCTCACGCTTATCTTTCATTGTGTGTTGTTTCTCTTGTGTGTGTGTTCATCTTTCTCATACACCATGTGTGTGCTTTAACATGGTGTTTAACAAATTAAAAATCAACCAACGGTGGAAAAACATCATATTCACATGGAGGATTTTAAAAAATATAAGAAATATCGAAAGAATCCTCACCTTCCTGTTCCTTTACATATGAAGAGTGATTGCATTACAACTTATCACTATTTGGATTTAAAAATTAAGAATCGGGATGATCAAGGGGCAACGGGTTATGAGAATGAGATGATAGAAGATGAAAGGAATCCAAATGATATTCAAGGCTATAGTTATGACTGAAAATTACATCTTGAGGAATGGAAGGATTAGTCTTCACCGTAGGCTTCATGAACCATTCCAAAGTTTCCTCCATAGGATTTGAATCATGAGAAATGAATGAAGGTTGATGAGGCGGATCAACGATCTATTTGAAAATTCGCAACTTCAACATTACCATAGGGAGGCACCCAAATTGATACTGGAAATGGATGAGGACAAGGAACAAAAGGAATAGTAGGTTTCTCCTATTAAATTGAAGGTATCTTAGAGTTTAAAAAAGTTGGAGAAACATGAACATATGAGGGTTTATATTCAAAATGATTCAAAAATATCTGAACCAAATGTTCTGACTTTTTCCTAAAGAAATCCCAATCCATATCTTCTTGAAGAATTTCAAAACATAAGTAAAGGAGTCTATTAGAAAAATCCTCAATTGATTCATTAGGTCCCATTTTAAGATGATTGATTCTTTTACAAACATATTGGTAATCATATCTATCAAAAGCCTTATAGAGATCCTTAATAAATTGATCAAGGGAATGAATAGAAGAATATGGTAAGGTATGACACCATCGATTAACACGACCTTCAAGAGTGAGGAAGAAAAGAACATAAGAAAAATATTCATCATCAATTTCGTAATATTCACAAAGTTTAAGAAAATCACAAATGTGCTTGGATATGGATGTTCCATTCTCACCATCAAACTTCAATTGAGACACATCATAAATAGGATCATTGATGATTAAAATTTGAACATTGGATATATTGGAAAAAATTCCTCAGGAATATATTTGACGATGAGATGTTAAATATAAGAGATTCAAAATAGACTGAACAAGCACACCTTTTCATATGTCGCTCCTAGCGCCAACTATTGATAGTGCTAGAAATACTTCAACCAAGGGTTCTCCCTGATGTGAAGCTTCAATTTTTCCTCACACTATTTGGAGTAGGAGCCCCATCCAGGGTATCGACTTGACCACCATAGCTTAATTGTTTTCCTTAGTTGCAGTGAATAACATTAGAGAGTATGAACATAACCTTTGAAATCAACAACAAAGTTGACACCGTGAAACACCAATTCCAATGTGCAAATAGAGAATCTCACGAGAGGGAAATAAAAGTGAGCCTCTAGAAAGAAAGTTATAGTACTATCCTAAGATACGCACAAAAGGAAAGATTCATTATTTATATAGGGAAATAGTTCACACAAACACAATAAACATTAAAGCAAACACAACACACATTCAACAAGATAAGAACCAAATCCAGGGAAATAGTTCAATTTATGTAGTACATATGAGAACAACATCTATCGCAAACATTAAAAGAATATTCTTAAACCATTTACGACATACACATGGAAGTGTGATGCCTTAATGCAATTTTTATTATTGGGTGAAAGATCCAAGCACACAGTTACAACGAAGAACCATTATCTCCAATATTGGAACATTAAGTCACTTCTTGATTCTCCAAAGAATGATCTTCTCTCTCATGCTAAGCTATAGAATCGAAGGATAGCTCTCCAAAGGCTAACCCTCCCAAAACCCTTTTCTTGAGATATGAGGGTGCATTTATAGAAACCAGAGTGACCTTTCATATTCCCATGACTCTTGAGATTCCCTCATGACCCTTCGACATCTAATGTGAACTTTGGACTTCTATATGAATTTTGGACTTTTTCGAAAGACTCTTTTTTTCGTATATGACAATGTGACTTTTCATATTCAATATATGAGCCTTGGACTTCCACAGATTACATTTTTTTCCTTTCATTTTGATAATTAAAAAATTACATGCACAAATGATGTGGTAAGATACATGGACACATATGACATTGTGATGAAACTGATACAAGTCACAACTTGACAATGATGACATGGAATCCATGATGAGGTCACAATTCCAGGTTGTTCTTCTTGATTATTTGTCTTAACTTGTAGTGAGAGGTTTTTTTGGTACTTCATCTTCATGAAATATCTACTCTGTTCTTCATCTTCACCCTCAGGGGCATTGAATGGTATGGAGTCTTCATGTGGTCCTAATATTTGGTCTTCTATTGTAAACTCATGTTCCTTCATCTTATTTCTTGATGACCTATTCATGGTTTTGGATTGATAAGTGTCTTTTAACATAGTCTCCTTATCCTCCTCTCTCAGCATCATATTGTCATGTCAAAATATAGTACGTGAAAGTGAAATCCACTCATGACTAGAAAACACCAGTTCGGAAATATCCTAGTCTAACTTGCTTCATGAAAATGATGATTGAGATGGAAATAGGTGCTAGGCCGAGAGGAAGACTTAGGGTTATGTAATGAGAAATTACAGAGATCGGGAGTGATGGATTAAAGCTTGAGATTGCGCAATGTGAAGTTCTGGAGGCCTAGGAAAGATAATTGTGCAGTTGAGGATCTCAATGAGGAAATATTGAGCCTTGAGATTGTCCAATGTGTAGTTATGGAAGTAGACTGGTTAGTGGATTACATAGTTCTGTAGTTCAAGGACTTAGGGAGCCAACTTTATGGTTGAGATTGTATGATGCACAACAAGATACTTACCAGGAGATAGAATTTCGTATTTTCTAAGGGTAGGGAGGCAATTCTTCAGCACTATGATTGCTAAATGTATAGTCCTTGGAGTAAAGAGCTACACATTGCGCAGGAGGAAAGGTTACCTGCTTGAGACTTGCTACTATGAAATCCACAGTTTAAGAAGGAAAAGTGAGCTTAAGTTGGTGAGTAAGAAAATCTTCCAAAATTTGGCTAAGTGTGGGATTAGTGAAGCATATATGAAACCAGTGTTATACTTGAACACTATCACATACTCAGAAACATCGATGACATAAAATAGAAAACTCATCAATTAAAAAACAACATTATCCCTTTAATGCGACGATGAAACAATACTCCCTTCGAAGTGCGACACTTAGGGTACACTTTGTGATGAAAATGACAACAGTAGCGCAACAATGTATACGAATTTAGGAATGAGTCTAATACATGTATATATGGTAAATAGGACCCATTGACACTAAATTTACCTCCTGAAATGAACGATAGATTTTATTTAACATCGTGTGACACTTCCCATGCCCCAGAGACAATACTTGTGACAGTAAGATAAAGGTGCAAACGACACTTGCAAATGGGAACAAAATTGAAAGAGGAGCAGGTAAGAGAGAATAAAAAATGAAAAGTGACACTTATTAAAGTGAAAGAAAGCAAAATAGATAGGTGAAAACATGAAAGTGACACTTGCGAAGGCGAAGTTGTGCTAAAGCGGCAGTTGGAAAAAATCATCGAAATAGAAGTACAATCACAACCAAAATTGAAAGATTGTTAATAGAAAGTGTGCACTAACTACTGAGACAGGTTGAAAATTGCAGAAGAACAATATTGATGGAATATGTTATTTTTGTTCAAGCTTGAGTAAAATAATGTGCTCATGAAATCATTACAAACTGAGCATGTGTGAACAAGTGACTTCGAAACATACAATCTGAGAAGAAGAATCAATCAATTAAAAGAACATCAATTGACCATGAAATGAGTATAGAATGACTCATTCCAAGATCTACTCTAGCATCTAAAATTAAAGGGTAGGAAAAATTTTGGAGGGTGTTTTTTATAGAGACAATAAATTGGCAAACCTACATACTCAGCGCTAGCCGCAGGATCTCCAATATTTATAATTCTGAACCATATCTTGAAAAATTAGCATGATATCATCATCCATGAATGTTACTCGAGTTTCAGGGAGATTCCATGCTTTTAGGACTGTCACCATCATGATGATCTTCATCTCTCTCTCTATATATAATTGTGTCATGATGATCCAAATAGATATCTAGATTTACTTTCACTTAATGAGTTGCATATTTTTAAATGGTGAAATATTGTTTATAATTAAGTTCAAATTCTAAAACAAATATGACAATTCAAATCTAAGTATCATAGTAATAATTTGTGTGGTTTATATATATATATTGAGCCTTGAGATTGTCCAATGTGCAGTTATGGAAGTAGACTGGTTAGTGGATTACATAGTTCTGTAGTTCAAGGACTTAGGGAGCCAACTTTATGGTTGAGATTGTATGATGCACAACAAGATACTTACCAGGAGATAGGATTTTGTATTTTCTAAGGGTAGGGAGGAAATTCTTCAGCACTATGATTGCTAAATGTATAGTCCTTGGAGGAAAGAGCTACACATTGCGCAGGAGGAAAGGTTACCTACTTGAGACTTGCTACTATGAAATCCACAGTTTAGGAGGGCAAAGTGAGCTTAAGTTGGCGAGTAAGAAAATATTCCAAAATTTGGCTAAGTGTGGGATTAGTGAAGCATATATAAAACCAGTGTTATACTTGAACACTATCACATACTCAGAAACATCGATGACATAAAATAGAAGACTCATTAATTAAAAAACAACATTATCCCCTTAATGCGACGATGAAACAATACTCCCTTCGAAGTGCGACACTTAGGGTACACTTTGTGATGACAATGAAAATAGTAGCGCAACAATGTATACGAATTTAGGAATGAGTCTAATACATGTATATATGGTAAATAGGTGTAACACCCCTAATTTATGTGTTGGAATTTCAAAGTTAGACATTTGAACTTTAATCCTAAAGGGGGTGGACCCCAAAGGATAAGTATTTTGTGAATGTAATTTAATATTAAGTTGAAGAAATGAATAAAATGATGTTGTGCATATTGACCAAAATGAGATTTTGAGATCACTTGCTAATTCCATGAGGATGGATAAGGCAACGAATTCCCCACAACCTTTCAAAAAGCCTTGAAAGGAATTATTTCCAATTTAGATTTTGAGGAAAAATCTAAGTTTCCCCAATGAGGAGGAAAGTAGTTGGGAAGAGGTAAAAGCTGGAAAAGCTGAGGAAAAGCATAAAACAGCTTTCAAGAGTCCCTAAAATGGGAAGCCTAGGCAAACAGGAAGAAAAGCATCCTGATATTCTGGATGCAGAATTAGAAACATGCTTTGGGGGAACAATAGCTTAAATAAGCTGCTCCTGAACAGATTGGGGGTTGATATGTTCAAGGAGATGATCTCAGCTCGGGGGTGAGTTCTGGGAGACAAAAAGGACTCTAAGGTTGGGAGGCTGGTCAATTGCAAAAGTGGTCTGTTCCTAAATTGAATTTTGTTGTACTTCTTAAGGTATGAATTGGCTACATATAATTGATGGAATTGCATGTTAGAATTATTAATGTTACCTTAAATTTATTAAATTTTAGTATACTATAAGAGGTAGGATTCAAGTTCATGTTGCATAGGAAGATGACAGAGAAATTATATATGTACACTTGGTATGTAGGAACACTCCACACATTGAACAGAAATTTCAGCATAAGTAGCTTAAATCTCTGTATGGTTGTGGGAATCACATCTCGGGAAAGAATTCAGCAGAATCTTTAAACCATAGCTGGCTTAAATCTAAGGATACATGTTTTCCCCAGATGACCTATGTTCTAACTTAAATCTGTTTCTGCTATTTAACATAAAAAGAAGAGTGATTTAAACTAGGTTAACCAGTCCTTCGTTTATTAAAATAAGAAATTAAAACCAAGTACACTGTAATTGTTCCTGTGATTAAAATTATAGTGTAGTCAAACCTATCATTCTATTCTATAAGGAATGCAATAAGAGTGACCCATACAAGTCTGTTAATAAAAAATAAAAAATAACATTTCTGTATGAGTTATGGAAAACCAAACTTGCAGTTGAATACATGTATAGAGGCTGTCTCCAGAAACCGTAATAAACTGGAATGTAATGTGGTGATATTAATAATCTCCTTCTTCTCAAGTTCAATAGAAATTTATTAGTGCATACAAGAAATTTCAAACCTTATGAACTCGGCATCAAGGCAATGTAAATTTGGAAGAATGCTAATTATTACGATAAATATCATTTCATAGAAACAGAAAATATGCATGCGTACCATCCTACTATAAAATCGTAATAACAACAAATTATTGAGATGGGCGGGTATCTACTAAAATCCCACGTCCTGAGAGATCACTGGTAAATTTCGATTTAGTATTGGCAGTAACCTTAGTGAGGTTCTGGTTACGCCATTATAAGATAAAGATCCAAAACATGCGGTGAAAATATATACATATACCCACAGAAGTTGAACACCCCAGAATTAAATGTAAATAAAACAAGACGTCAATGATGAGAAATACTTTAGAGCGACATTATATTGTGTGCTATCCATTCGATTCATTATGTAATATGATGCATGATGATAAAATCTTCATCCATTCCGGCAAAGTTCGCAACGCAATAGCAATAAAATATACACGAGCAAGGTTAATCATTAACTTTCAGTCCCTTTTAACTGAGTGCTGTGGTTGCGAGATTTCATAGAAGACGGAAGAGTAGACGTACTGTGTGGCTCAACATGCAAGTAGACAAGCATCGTATAATAGTCACCTACTTTTCGGACTGTAGTCACAATCTGGATAGGAAAAATAAAAAACGAAACTTATACAACTACACAGTGCGCAAATATGAGAATGAAGTGGCTGAAACCCTAGCTGTTATAGCTAGAATTCCAAATGAACGCAAAAAGGGGTGTAGGGAACCTGTAGGGCAAGCGAATCATAATTCATGGAGCAGAAATGAAGATTTAATCCTGGTACGAGACGCAAACCCTGAAACTTCTGTTCGGGAGAGGGGCAGAGCGTTCTCACACCTGACACGAAAATAAATCATGTATTAGTTAAGTATGGTAATAGAAGAATCGATGTAAATAGGAAAAATGCATACAGCCAAACGATAGGCGAGACTGGGATTATAACCTTAGGAACAGTCGACGAACTGAAAACAAAAAGACCGGTGGGGTTCTCCATGATAGCGTAGGCGCTGGCCGAAGGCCACGTCTGGTGGGTGTTAAATCGACACCGGTAACCCACTGCCCCTTATCGCGAACGTAGAAACTTCGCAGCCCTCGAATTAAATTGCGTAACCTACAAACAGGAAAATAAAACAAATACAAATGGAAAGGAGTCAGACGCACATGAAATCAGAGCGCCACGCTTAGGTTCACAGGAAAATTAGGGAATCCGCACTGAAGTGCTACTGTAATAACATCTACCTCTTTCACATGAAATATAAAGGGAAAAGCCATTACAAGAAATGCGTTCACATTCAAAAGTTGGAAATAAGAATGGACGCAGAAAAAATGGACCTGGCGAAGATCACCGAGAAGATAGAAACTATGAAGCAACCTGGTATATGATTTCTTACCAGGATGATAGGCGATGGAGCGCCGGTTCTATTCCTTCCTCCTCCTGGCGATAGAGTTCCCATAATCTGGAGAAGGGTAGATAAGGTGGAAATATAGAGCAACAGTCGGGTTGAATAGAGTGATCTGGAAAGAAAATCTCGACTTAAACGAAACACTGAAACCCTAACACACAAACTGATATCTGAACCTCCGGACTGGCGATGGGGAAAGGTATGAAACGTGGGAACCAAGAAAATTAATGAGAAAGTACGCATGGAAATCCCGAGAGGGATAGACTGCATCGGTCGAAAAAATATCTTTGTACTCATCTTGTACTATTCTTTTCGTGTGACCACCGATTGAATGCCAAGTAGGCGCAGTACAAATTTGAGCTGGACCTCTACTGAAGAGAGTAGCCCTTACGATAGGTAAACCCCACGAAAGAAGCTACGTGGCCATCGAAAGTACAAGAGTAGGTTGAAAAACCAGAAGGTGAGCCATTGGGAGATCAGTATGCCGTCATAAGAGTTCACAAATTCACTTGTAGAAGACATGACAGGGATAATTGAGCAATAACAATGGCGCACCCAATAACTTTGACCATTATACAGCACTGACATATTGTGTTTAGCGTGTGAACAAATTTATGAGAATGCGTATTTGTATAGATCAAAACCATAAGTATTTGTGAAATAACAATAGATGTAACCCATATGCCTAAGGGTGAGTAATACGATTTCGTTCCATAGTGATTTTAAAAAGGTTAATCAAAATAAAAACAGAAGGGTCCAATGGGCGACGCAATATAATTTGATATATGCCTATATAGAATTTTAAATATATTATGGGTGGTGCAATTTAAGTAAATATATATATATATATATAACAAGTATATATATATATAATATGGGCTATGTCATCGAGTTAGATGTATATGGATAGAGTTACATATAAACACCTTTGTATCATTACATCAATAGCCTAATTTATTTCATACCACTTATAAGGACATTGTAGCTCTTGGAATTAAAATTATTAATGTCTGTTATGCGGAATGGCATAGAAATGAGTCTAGGAAGCACAACATTTTGAGACTGAAAAGATAAAACAGTAAGGGACAGTAATCAAGAAAAAAAGAAAAAAATTTGCTGTCTTGAAATAGTGGAAAAGAGAGACATTACAAATGGTATCGGAGCCCAAGTTATAAAAACTGGGCTGTTGTTATTGTGCTCACTGTTGCTGAGTGTTGTTGTATAAATAAATTTCTTTTTTATATTCTTGCTGATCTGTGCTATGAGTGTGTACAGTGGTGCGGAAATGGCAGAAGGTGGAGAAATTTATGTGGATTTGCGTGATGAGTTTGCTACACCAGATCCCAATGCCCCGGTAATGGATATGTTGCACAGGTTGCAATGAGAATTGGCTGAACTGAGAAGCCAGAATGAC
Source organism: Pinus albicaulis (assembly GCA_034641835.2). Classification (NCBI taxonomy): domain Eukaryota; kingdom Viridiplantae; phylum Streptophyta; class Pinopsida; order Pinales; family Pinaceae; genus Pinus; species Pinus albicaulis. Next base: position 1,324,309,933 of record CM076580.1, read on the forward strand.
ATGTTGTCATCAGCCAGTAAGGAGCAGGAAAAGCTCATCAGAGAACTAACTTCCCGGAACATCCAAGAAGGCGAAGGTTCCGGAAAGAGGAATATGGATGAGTCTGATGAGGATGATGCTGCTAGGCATCAATATAAACAGAAAAGAGAATTACAGGGGGAATTCCGAAAGATCAAACCCCCCTCCTATGATGGGGAGAAGGAGGAAGATGCTGAATCCTGGTTACTGAACATGATTAAGTATTTCCAAGTTTATGAATATGAGAGCAATCTGAAGGCCAGATTAGCTGTTTACCAGCTACAAGGTAAAGCTACCTTGTGGTGGGAGGAGACAAAAATGTTGCATGCTATTGATGAAAAGACAGTTACTTGGGAAGATTTCCAGGTTAAGTTCAAAAATCGTTATTTGAAGGAATGTTATTATGATGATAAAGCAAAATAATTCCACGAACTTAGACTAGGACAGCTCACTATCGATGAGTTTGTCACTAAGTTTACAAATTTATTGAGATATGTCCCATATATTAGGGAAGAGAAGGCAAAGGTACAAAGGTTTCTGAATTGTTTGCCTACTGTATACAAAGAGAAAATTGAGTTTGATAACCCAAAGACAATGGACGAAGCTGTTAGAAAAGAAAGATTATGCTATCAGCAGTTTAAAGGAAAGGCTGAACAAGGAAAAAGCTGGTTGAACAAGGGTGAGTTCAAGGGGAAAAGACAAAAACCAGCATATTTAAAGAATTTTGGCAGAGATCATCAGCGGAAAAAGTTTAATAAACCCAAAGAAAGCCAAACTTCTCAATCCCAAGTGGCTTCAAAACAAGTAGATGGGGACAATAAAAAGGAAGGGACAGTCAGAATGAAGGAACCCTTGAAGTGTTGGGGCTGTGGAGAACCCCATCTTTTGAGGGACTGTCCTCATCGAAACATTCATATGATCAGCAGAGAGCGAGAAGCGACAACAGTAAATGACATAGCCAGAAATATACCAACTATCAGTGCAGCCTTGGAAAATCGGCAAGCAGAACATCAAGAAACCATGGTGGAAATGGAGGGTAAGATTTCTGACCTACCTGTTACTGTTTTGATTGATCCGGGTGCTTCTTTGAGTTACATTAGTCTTGGAATTGTATAAAAATGTAAAATTAAACCCGAAAAATTTCAGCAGTCATGGTTGGTACAACTGGCCACTGGGAATAAGAGAAAAGTAACACATAAACTGCCCAAAACAGCAATTCAATTAAATGGGTTTCCAACAGAAGTAAATCTGAACATACTGCCTTTAGGATCCTATGACTTGCTGATAGGAATGGACTGGTTGGAAAAGAAGAAAGTGTTGATGAACTGCTGGGATAAAACCCTGCATTGTATGGATGAAGAAGGAAAACCTTTTACTCTCAAAGGGAAACCAAAATCCATTTCAGTAAGACAAATATCAGCACTACAATTAAAACGAACAGCTAGAGAAGGATACCAAGTTTATGCGGTACATGGGGAGGAAGTAGAACAAAAAATTGGATAAAATCTTCTAAATGAATTACCGGTGGTAAGGGAGTTTAAGGAAGTCTTTCCAGATGAGATCCCTCATCTTCCCCCCAAAAGGGAAATTTACCTTACAATCGATCTGGTGCCGGGAGCAACACCTGTTTCCCGAGCCCCTTATCGAATGAGTCCTCCTGAACTTATGGAACTGAAAATGCAATTGCAAGAATTACTAGATAAAGGTTATATTAGACCAAGTGTGTCTCCTTGGGGAGCACCGGTCTTATTTCTGAAAAAGAAGGATGGAACTTTTAGGATGTGCATTGATTATCGCCAACTGAACAAGTTGACCATTAAGAATAGATATCCTCTCTCGAGAATTGATGATCTTTTTGATCAGGTGAGAGGGGCCTCAGTATTTTTGAAGATTGACTTAAGAACTGGGTATCACCAGCTCAGAATCAAGGAAGAAGACATCAACAAAACATCTTTTCGAACCCGGTATGGACACTACGAATTTGTAGTCTTACCTTTTGGATTGACAAATGCCCCTGCCACATTCATGTGTCTGATGAACAGTGTGTTAAATAAGTATTTGGATAAATTTGTTCTTGTGTTCATAGATGATATTTTAGTCTACTCTAAAAATGAGGATGAACATAAGGAACACTCGAGAATAGTGTTGCAAACTCTAAAGGAAAACCAGTTATATGCCAAGTTCAGCAAATGTGAATTTTATAAAGATAAATTCAATATCTGGGCCATATTATTTCTGAAAAAGGCCTTGCGGTTGACCCTGAAAAGATAAAAGCTATTAAGGAATGGCCAGTCCCAACTGATGTTTCAGCAGTAAGGTCATTTATGGGGATGGCAGGCTATTATCGCAGATTTGTGGAGAGATTTTCTGCTATAGCACATCCCATCACTTCATTGCAAAGAAAGGGTGTCAAGTTCGTGTGGACTGAAAAATGTCAAATCAGTTTCGAGAAATTAAAACAAAAACTTACTTCAGCCCCTATATTGAAGATTGCAGATCCTGATAAAGAATTTGTGGTATGTACAGATGCCTGTAGAGAGGGGTTGGGAGGAGTCCTTTTGCAGGAAAATTCAATTATTGCCTATGAATCTAGGAAACTGAAAATACACGAACAGAATTATAGTGCCTATGATTTAGAATTGGCAGCTGTTATTCATGCTTTAAAAATGTGGCGGCACTATCTTCTTGGAAAAAGGTTTACATTGATGACTGATCATATTAGTCTCAAATACTTCTTTTCACAAACTGATTTGAATGCTAGACAAGCCAGATGGCTATCTTTTCTAAGTGAATTTGATATGGATATAAAACATATCAAGGGGAAAGAAAATAAAATTTCTGATGCCTTGAGTAGAAATGCTTGTCAGAATATCAACAACCTTGGGAGTAGTGCACAGATCGACGTAGAAGGGTTGGTGGAAAGTGTAGCGACTCAAGATCCAGAGTATGAAACACTCCTGATGAAAATTCAGAAAAAGGAGAAAGCTGATTTCACTCGAAACCAAAAAGGACTGATCTGTTATAAGAACAGATTGTATATTCCAAATGTAGAGTCCTTAAAAAGGGAAATTTTGGATGAGTATCACAAACAGCCATATGCAGGACATCCAGGATATCAGAAAATGTTAATAGCTCTGAAAAAGAAATTTTTCTGGACAGGAATGAAGAGAGAGGTAGCAGAATATTTAAGTAGGTGTATGGAATGTCAACTAGTCAAAGTGGAGCACCAACATCCGACGGGTCTTTTAAACCCTTTACCGATTGCAGAGTGGAAATGGGATACAGTTTCAATGGATTTCATAACAGGATTACCCAAGACCAAACACCAACATGACTCAGTAATGGTGGTAGTAGACACTTTAACAAAAGCTTCCTATTTCATACCAGTGAAATCTACTTTTGGAACAGCTCAAGTAGCTAATGTGTTCTTAAAAGAGATATTAAGACTCCATGGGGTTCCAAAGGTAATTGTTTCTGACCAAGATGCTAAATTTACAGCAGCTTTTTGGAAAGGATTGTTTGGAGGGATGGGTACAAAACTAAATTTTAGTACTGCTTATCACCCTCAGACGGATGGCCAAACCGAAAGAACTAATCAAATTTTGGAGGACATGCTGAGAATGTATGTGATGGATAGACCCTCAAAGTGGGAAGATTTCTTGCACTTAGCTGAATTTGCATATAACAACAACTATCAATCCTCCATTAAGATGAGTCTGTTTGAGGCACTATACGGCAGAAAGTGTCGTACCCCTTTAAGATGGAGCCAACCAGAAGATAAATTAGTGTTGGGACCCGATGTGTTACAAGAGATGGAAAGAATTGTTAAACAGATACAAAGAAACATCAAGACAGCACAAGATCGCCAGAAAATCTATGCTGATAAGAAACGAGTGCACCGAGAATTCAAAGTGGGAGATCATGTCTATCTGCATATTAAACCCAAAAAGAGCACACTTTATGCTGGAAGTTGTGCGAAATTGGCTCGTAGATATTGTGGTCCTTTTGAAGTCTTAGAAAGGGTGGGACCAGTGGCTTACAAGCTGGCCTTACCACCCCACGTTAGAGTGCATGATGTGTTTCATGTTTCTTTATTAAAAAGATATGTGCATGATGCTTCTCACATAGTTGATTGGAATGTTGTACAGGTGGAACCAGAAGGGGTGTTTCTGCCAGAACCGCTTCAAGTATTGGAGCGGGAAGAAATTGAATTGAGAAACAGAACAGTAGCCAGAGTAAAAGTGCAGTGGAAGCACTTTACTGCTGAAGAAGCTACCTGGGAAAGAGAAGCTGAAATGATGGAAATATATCTGTTTTTGTTTGAAAAATAAACTCTAGTAGTTAAATAACAACACCGAGGACGGTGTTTATTTTCAGAGGGGGAATATGTAACACCCCCAATTTATGTGTTGGAATTTCAAAGTTAGACATTTGAACTTTAATCCTAAAGGGGGTGGACCCCAAAGGATAAGTATTTTGTGAATGTAATTACGCCGATAGGCGTAACCCCCTATCGGAAGGAGCATGTTTTGTGATTAGGCTAATTAATTTTTTTGATCTAATGGTCTGGATTGAAAGATGCCGGTATATTCTGGTCGTCGCCACTCAATCAATGGATCAAATCTACCCCACTAACTTACTTGCATATCTAAATCACATGTTTAAACTGTACTTAAATTAATTTTTTACAAATCTTGATTAAAAATTTACTGTGCCATTTATTAATTGCCACCTATCAAGATTAACAACTACAAGGAAACCGAATCATTAAATCTTCTCCAAGTGTTGAAATTGTTCTCCAACCTGTCCCATGCCTTTCACACGAGCCATAGTGGCAGCAAGCGGTGCATGTTGGTGCATGTTGAAATCGTTGTGCAACGTGTCCACGAGCCATAGTGGCGGCAAGGAAACGTTTCTTTCACTTTCTACTCCTTTCGATTCCTATTTGTTTATTTATTTTCTGTTTGAAGTTTATTTCGCTTTCTCCTTCCGAGTTCATCCCTCTACTTATTAAGATTTAATTTCAGTTGCAATCTGTAATTAATTCATTGATGTTTGACGGTGCTTTATTTGTTTATTTCTTTCCGCTTTCAGATTATTCTCTAAAATATAGACACTGTGCAACAGGCAGAGTTTTCATCACTGCTATGGAGTGATACTCTTAAGGTAATATGCAGTGCCTTCTCAAATTTTTATTGCTTGTGTTCTTACAGTCGATAACATTTAAATCAATTTGTTCTGTAGATTTAAAAACTTTATACGCCTATCGGCGTATATCAACCACATTAGTTTTTACTAATGTGGTTGTGCTAGTTTAATATTAAGTTGAAGAAATGAATAAAATGATGTTGTGCATATTGACCAAAATGAGATTTTGAGATCACTTGCTAATTCCATGAGGATGGATAAGGCAACGAATTCCCCACAACCTTTCAAAAAGCCTTGAAAGAAATTATTTCCAATTTAGATTTTGAGGAAAAATCTAAGTTTCCCCAATGAGGAGGAAAGTAGTTGGGAAGAGGTAAAAGCTGGAAAAGCTGAGGAAAAGCATAAACAAGCCTTCAAGAGTCGTTGCTTCAAGAGTCCCTTAAAATGGGTAGCCTAGGCACAGTCAGAAGAAAAGCATCCTGATATTCCTCGGACGCGTAATTAGAAACATGCTTTGGGAACAAATGCCGAATAGCCTTCCGAATGATTGGGGTTGATCTGTTTCTCAAGGAGATGACACTCGGGCGTGAGTTCTGGGAGACAAAAAGGACTCTAAGGTTGGGAGGCTGGTCAATTGCAAAAGTGGTCTGTTCCTAAATTGAATTTTGTTGTACTTCTTAAGGTATGAATTGGCTACATATAATTGATGGAATTGCATGTTAGAATTATTAATGTTACCTTAAAGTTATTAAATTTTAGTATACTATAAGAGGTAGGATTCAAGTTCATGTTGCATAGGAAGATGACAGAGAAATTATATATGTACACTTGGTATGTAGGAACACTCCACACATTGAACAGAAATTTCAGCATAAGTAGCTTAAATCTCTGTATGGTCGTGGGAATCACACCTCGGGAAAGAATTCAGCAGAATATTTAAACCATAGCTGGCTTAAATCTGAGAATATATGTTTTCCCCAGATGACCTATGTTCTAACTTAAATTTGTTTCTTCTATTTAACATAAAAATAAGAGTGATTTAAACTAGGTCAACCAGTCCCTCGTTTATTAAAATAAGAAATTAAAACCAAGTACACTGTAATTGTTCCTGTGATTAAAATTATAGTGTAGTCAAACCTATCATTCTATTTTATAAGGAATGCAATAAGAGTGACCCATACAAGTCTGTTAATAAAAAAAAAAAAAAAACATTTCTGTATGAGTTATGGAAAACCAAACTTGCAGTTGAATACAAGTATAGAGGCTGTCTCCAGAAACCGTAATAAACTGGAATGTAATGTGGTGATATTAATAATCTCCTTCTTCTCAAGTTCAATAGAAATTTATTAGTGCATACCAGAAATTTCAAACCTTATGAACTCGGCATCAAGGCAATGTAAATTTGGAAAAATGCTAATTATTACGATAAATATCATTTCATAGAAACGGAAAATATGAATGCGTACCATCCTACTATAAAATCGTAATAACCAAAAATTATTGAGACGGGCGGGTATCTACTAAAATCCCATGTCCTGAGAGATCACTGGTAAATTTCAATTTAGTATTGGCAGTAACCTTAGTGAGGTTCTGGTTACGCCATTATAAGATAAAGATCCAAAACATGCGATGAAAATATATACATATACCCATAGAAGTTAAACACCCCAGAATTAAATGTAAATAAAACAAGACGTCAATGATGAGAAATACTTTAGAGTGGCATTATATTATGTGTTATCCATTCGATTCATTATGTAATATGATGCATGATGACAAAATCTTCATCCATTCCGGCAAAGTTCGCAATGCAATAGCAATAAAATATACACGAGCAAGGTTAATCATTAACTTTCAGTCCCTTTTAACTGAGTGCTGTGGTTGCGAGATTTCATAGAAGACAGAAGAGTAGACGTACTGTGTGGCTCAACATGCAAGTAGACAAGCATCGTATAATAGTCACCTAATTTTCGGACTGTAGTCACAATCTGGATAGGAAAAATCAAAAACGAAACTTATACAACTACACAGTGCGCAAATATGAGAATGAAGTGGCTGAAACCCTAGCTGTTATAGCCAGAATTCCAAATGAACGCAAAAAGGGGTGTAGGGAACCTGTAGGGCAAGCGAATCATAATTCATGGAGCAGAAATGAAGATTTAATACCGGTACGAGACGCAAACCCTGAAACTCCTGTTCGGGAGGGGGGCAGAGCATTCTCACACCTGACACGAAAATAAATCATGTATTAGTTAAGTATGGTAATAGAAGAATCGATGTAAATAGGAAAAACGCATACAGCCAAACGATAGGCGAGACTGGGATTATAACCTTAGGAACAGTCGACGCACTAAAAACAAAAAGACCGGTGGGGTTCTCCATGATAGTGTAGGCGCTGGCCGAAGGCCACGTCTGGTGGGTGTTAAATCGACACCGGTAACCCACTGCCCCTTATCGCGAACATAGAAACTTCTCAGCCCTCGGAGTAAATTGCGTAACCTCCAAACAGGAAAATAAAACAAATACAAATGGAAAGGAGTCAAACGCACATGAAATCAGAGCGCCACGCTCAGGTTCACAGGCAAATTAGGGAATCCACACCGAAGTGCTACTGTAATAACATCTACCTCTTTCACATGAAATATAAAGGGAAAAGCCATTACAAGAAATGCGTTCACATTCAAAAGTCGGAAATAAGAATGGACGCAGAACAAATGGACCTGGCGAAGATCACCGAGAAGACAAAAACGACGAAGCAACCTGGTATATGATTTCTTACCAGGATGATAGGCGATGGAGCACCGGTTCTATTCCTTCCTCCTCCTGGCGATAGAGTTCCCATAATCTGGAGAAGGGCAGATAAGGTGGAAATATAGAGCAACAGTCGGGTTGAATAGAGCGATCTGGAAAGAAAATCTCGACTTAAACGAAACACTGAAACCCTAACATGCAAACTGATATCTGAACCTCCGGACTGGCGATGGGGAAAGGTATGAAACGCGGGAACCAGGAAAATTAATGAGAGAGTACGCATGGAAATCCCGAGAGGGATAGACTGCATCGGTCGACAAAATATCTTTGTACTCATCTTGTACTATTCTTTTCGTGTGACCACCGATTGAACGCCAAGTAGGCGCAGTACAAATTTGAGCTGGACCTCTACTGACGAGAGTAGCCCTTACGATAGGTAAACCCCACGAAAGCAACTACGTGGCCATCGAAAGTACAAGAGTAGGTTGAAAAACCAGAAGGTGAGCCATTGGGAGATCAGTACGCCTTCATAAGAATTCAAAAATTCACTTGTAGAAGACGTGACGGGGATAATTGAACAATAACAATGGCGCACCCAATAACTTTGACCATTATACAGCACTGACATATTGTGTTTAGCGTGTGAACAACTTTATGAGAATGCGTATTCGTATAGATCACAACCATAAGTATTTGTGAAATAACAATAGATGTAACCCATACGCCTAAGGGTGAGTAATACGATTTCATTCCATAGTGATTTTAAAAAGGTTAATCAAAATAAAAACAGAAGGGTCCAATGGGCGACGCAATATAATTTGATATATGCCTATATAGAATTTTAAATATATTATGGGTGGTGCAATTTAAGTAAATATATATATATATATATATATATATAACAAGTATATATATATGATATGGGCTATGTCATCGAGTTAGATGTATATGGATAGAGTTACATATAAACACCTTTGTATCATTACATCAATAGCCTAATTTATTTCATACCCCTTATAAGGACATTGTAGCTCTTGTAATTAAAACTATTAATGTTTGTTATGCGGAATGGCATAGAAATGAGTCTAGGAAGCACAACATTTTGAGACTGAAAAGATAAAACAGTAAGGGACAGTAATCGAGAAAAAAAAAAAAAAAATTGCTGTCTTGAAATAGTGGAAAAGAGAGACATTACAATAGGACCCATTGACACTAAATTTACCTCCTGAAATGAACGATAGATTTTATTTTACATCGTGTGACACTTCGCATGCCCTAGAGACAATACTTGTGACAGTAAGATAAAGGTGCAAATGACACTTGCAAATGGGAACAAAATTGAAAGAGGAGCAGGTAAGAGAGAATAAAAAATGAAAAATGACACTTATTAAAGTGAAAGAAAGCAAAATAGATAGGTGAAAACATGAAAGTGACAGTTGCGAAGGCGAAGTTGTGCTAAAGCGGCAGTTGGAAAAATCATCGAAATAGAAGTACAATCACAACCAAAATTGAAAGATTGTCAATAGAAAGTGTGCACTAACTACTGAGATAGGTTGACCATTGCACAAGAACAATATTGATGGAATATGTTATTTTTGTTCAAGCTTGAGTAAAATAATGTGCTCATGAAATCATTACAAACTGAGCATGTGTGAACAAGTGACTTCGAAACTTACAATATGAGAAGAAGAATCAATCAATTAACAGAACATCGATTGACCATGAAATGAGTATAGAATGAATCATTCCAAGATCTACTGTAGCATCTAAAATTAAAGGGTAGGCAAAATTTTGGAGGGTGTTTTTTGTAGAGACAATAAATTGGCAAACCTACATACTCAGTGCTAGCCGCAGGATCTCCAATATTTATAATTATGAACCATATCTTGCAACATTAGCATGATATCATCATCCATGAATGTTAGTCGAGTTTTAGGGAGATACCATGCTTTTAGGACTGTCACCATCATGATGATTCATCTCTCTCTATATATATAATTGTGTCATGATGATCCAAATAGATATCTAGATTTACTTTCACTTAATGAGTTGCATATTTTTAAATGGTGAAATATTGTTTATAATTAAGTTCAAATTCTAAAACAAATATGACAATTCAAATCTAAGTATCATAGTAATAATTTGTGTGGTTTATATATATATATATATATATATATATATAGAGAGAGAGAGAGAGAGAGAGAGTACACGTGATAAAATATATAATATGAATTGCTTAAAATTCGTCGTGTCAACTCAACTATGGATTGCTTAAAATTTGCAGTGTCTACTTAATATGGATTGCCTAAATACACAACTATTTGAATCTTCCTGTTATTGAATTGACTCCTTTAAATCCATGACCGGAGCTGGTATATTTGACTCAACAACGATTCTTCCCGATACAGGCAAACCATGAAAGAAAAATGCACAGTTACAGGGGTCGAGAGTGATGGAATAAATCTTGATATTAAAAAATGTGCAGTTATGAAGGCTTGGGTAAGATGATTGTGCAGTTGAGAAGCTCAATGAAGAAATAGTAATCCTTGAGACTCTAAAATGTGCACTTCTAGAGGGATACTAGTCAGTGTGTTGCGTAGTTGTGTAGTTCAATAACTCAAGGAGGTATCTTTATGATTGATACTGCGTAATGTGCTGTAAAATACTGGCTAGGAGGACATATTGTGCAATTTATGAGGTTAGGGAGGAAATCCTTTGAGCACTATGACTGCTCAATACAAATTCCTTGGAGGTAGGAACTTCACATTGTGTAGTTCTAGGACTCAAGGGTACATGATTGTGGCTTGCTACTGTGCAATGCACAATTCAGGAGGGAAGTTTGAGCTTAATTTGGTCGGGCATAATATCTTTCAAATTTGGCTAAGTGTGAGATCAGTGAAGAAAATATGAAACCAAGGTAAAAATTGAACATGACCGCACACTGGAAACAATTCAAGGAAAAACATATAAAACTTAGCACTTTAGAAACAAGATGATCTCCTTAATGTGACGGTGAAAAAATACTCTACCAAGTGTGACAATTAAGGTAGACTTTGCGATGACAATGACGACACCAAAAAGACAATGGATAAAAATTTAGGAATGAGTCTAATACATGTCTATACGGTAAATAGGACCCATAAACACCAAATTTTCCTTGTGAAATGAACTACAACTATAGTTTTACATCATGCAACACTTCACATGCCCGAGAGACGACACTTGCAACAATAAGATAAAGTTTAAAATGACACTTGCAAATGTGAACGGCATCGAAAGAGACAATTTTCAAAGTGAAGAGAACATGAAAATGACACTTCTTAAAGTGAAAGTAAGCAAAAGCGACAAATGTAAACATGAAAGTAAAACTTGCGAAAGCGAAGGTGTGTAAAAGCGACAATTGAAAAATCACTAAAATAGAAGTAGAATCACAACCAAAAGTGAGAGAGTGTCAATTGCAAGTGTGAAAATGACTACCGACATAGTTTGAGCATTGCAGAAACACTATCTTGTGGAATATGTTATGCCTGTTCAATATTGTGCAAAGGAATGCAGTCATGAACTCAAAACTGACTGAGCATGTGTGAGAAACTGACTTTGAAACTTAAAATATAAGAAGAATACTTAATCACTTAAGAAAACATCAGTCAACCATGAAGTTATTATGGAATGAATGATCACAAGATCTACAGTTGGCTCCAAAATTCAAGTGCAGGAAAACATTTGGAGGGTTTTTGTCGCAATCACAAAACTTGGCGACACAGTAGTATACCTCCAGTTTTTCTCTTTAGGTTTAATTATCTAACTACAAGGCCTCAATATTTCAAGGAGTATTGATTCATATTGTGGATTACCTTATCTTCCCTCATTAACCCATTTAGATATATATTCCCCTCCATTCCATTACTCGGTTGAACACATATCAAGGCTTGTTGAATAAATTTTGTTTCGATATAGGAAATGGTAATATATTTGTGAGTTTAAGATAATAAGAGTATGATTTTTCATCTCTATTATTTTTCTACTGCCAGTAGGCCTAGATAGTACCCCAATGGAGTCACAACAACAACACAAGCATCTCTTCGCTACTAGCGAGCCTAAACAATACCTTGAGGAAATTGATTGTTTCACCTCTCTGTACAAGAAACCTTCTTCATCTTTCACCCTTTATTTATTTTATTTATATAAATTTTCCTAGCAACTTATTTATTTCATGAGTGGAATATGGATCCTGAATTATTGAGATCATGAGAGGTATTTCATTCAGAGAAGCATAACTTTACTTCAGATGATATGTTTGAGTGCTAATTGATATTCCCCTACCTTTCTCTACTCGATTGGTTATAAGAAAAAAAACTATTTATGACAATTATGATCTCAAGAATGAGGATCATTGAATTTAAATATATTTAAACCAAAGATAGAGAAAAGGTAACATATTAGGCAAGTGTTGTTCCCCATCACAATTTACCTTTTCAAGTTTTGCCACATTGCCTTTGGAGCGAAAAGGAACATTTCATGCAAAGTATTATTGAATAAAAGGAAAAAATAAAATACATCGGAAACAAAACAAAACAAAACCAAAACAACAAAGAAAATGGGGGTGGGATGTAAAAACAACATGTGGAGTATACAATAAGAAAACAAATAAATGAAGAGACTAGATGGAGAGCATGACAAAGGGTGGATGTAATGCAAGGGAAACCAAATGTAACTAAACCTAATTCTAACCTAACTAGCTAGAAGATCAGGGCTAATCGTAATGATATTTCCAATGAAGCCACCATTGTTCCTCACTTGTAATCACAATGATACGATCAATTAAAAGAGATATATTGTAATGTGAAACTGAAAATATATAAGCTTTAATAAATTGCACAAACAATTGAAGGTCTTTCTGTAACACCCCTAGTTTTATGTTTTTCAAGTTAGAAATTTGAACTTAAGCCCAAAGGGGAGTGGACCCCAATGGATAATTATTGTGTGGATGTAGTAATTATTTATTTATGAAAAATAAATAAAATGTTTTGTGTGCACTATGAACAAATGAGATTTTTGAGATCACTTGCCTAATCCATGAGGTTATGGAAAGAGGTTAAGACTTTCCCCAAAATCTTTCAAAAAGCCTTGAAATAAAATTATTTCTAATTTAGACTTTTGAGGATAAATGTAAATTCCCTAATGATGAGGAAAGTAGTTGGGAAGAGGTAAAAAGTTGGAAAAGCAGAAAGCAGCTTTAAAATTCCCTAAATAAGGGAAGCCTAGGCAAACACGAATAAAAGCATCCTGAAATTCTGGACGCAGAATTAGAAACAGGGTTTGGGGAGAGCATAGCTTAAATAAGCTACTCCAGAAGAGATTGAGATTGGTCTGTTCTAAGAGAGGATCTCAACTCGGAGGTGAATTCTGGAGACAGATGAATTCTAAGGTTGGGAGGATTGGTCATAGAAATTTTTTGGTATGCACATATGTTTGATGACATTCTGTTATATTTGTTTTATTTTGAACAGTTAAGATAGTATTGGGATGAAAAAAAAAGGATTTTGATATTTTATGAATAATAAATTCCTACATTTAACAGAGTAGTTAGAAGAAATTAATCTTCAAACTTCTGTATAGTTGTAAGAATATAATATATGGGAGAATATTAGTCAAAATTTCTAAACCTAAATTTGGTCTAGATCTGAAGATATGTTTTATTTCCATATACAAGAAAATTTCATGAATTTATTATTCATCTGTAGTGAAAGTTAGAAGTTATATACTATAAACTATGAATTAAATTATATTGGGAATAATAAATTCTGGAAAAGTACTACAGAAATAATATAGTAGATTATGAAACCATTAACAGATAACTGATTAAGGAAACAAAAAGAAATCGAAATTATTTTCTGTTAGTATCAGAAAATAACTCTGTTTAAATCTAATAGAAAGAAATTTAGAATACATAAATAAATAAGAACAGAAATGATTGCATGCAAAAATAAAACTTTCTATTTACTAATTATCATTTTGTTATAACAATTAAAAATTTCATAAAATACAAGAGAGGTAAAGAGAAAAGTTGTTCATGCAATTATCAGAAACTGTGACACATGAGATAAGCGAATAGTATTACTGAAAAAAAAAATATATAGCAAAGATAGCAGTTAAAATAGAAATGCACTACTGAAATTGGATGATCTGTCTTGATTTTATTAACTCTGAGAAAGTGAACCAAAAATACTATATTGAGAAATATTAAATTTCTGAACAGATATCTAATATGATGAATATAAAAGAGGTCTAATAGAATATGCATAAGATATAAAGACTGGTGGATATATGTATTTGTATCTGACTACTTAAATTATCAGGTCAAAATGAATTACTCCTAGATAATAAAAATTTAAAAATGAATTAAATAGATTAATTATTCCTCTACTAATAAATAGATGGAAATAACATTTTACAAATCAAGTGTGGATAAAACAGAGTGCTTGATATTTACATATCTATATAAATCAAGTCGCTAGCTATCAACAGAGAATAAGAAAAAATGTTAAAATTTAAGGGAGAGTTATAGTCAACCTTTCCCTTAAATAAATAAATAAATTAACAGTCCTAAATCGAAAACCTTCGCAACATTTACAGGGCACAATTTTAGTTCATATACATTTGAACGAACAATAACAGAGAGCACTCTAACTTATAAGAGAAGAATATTTTAAACTCCGTAATCACAGTTGGGTCTTCAAGGCTGATAAGTAGAAGAGAATGTGGCTAGACAAACCTGTAATTGGAGCAACATGAATTTGTTTAACGGGAAAATACATAATTGTATGGAAGCCACAAGAATGGAAAAAGAGCTAAGATACAAATCGTACCTGCAAGCACAAATAACCCAGGAATTAAATGAATATATATAGATTAAAAATAAATTTTAAAAATTTGAAATATTACTTTCACAAAAGCCGAATAGGGCCACGAATTACCTAAAGAAAATAAGACGGTTTGACCTCATAATCGAGCCCGAGCCGAAGAGATATACGAAATCAAAGCAGGAGAGTGCTAACATTAGCTGGAAAGATAATCCAACTTTGCCTCCCTGAGGTCAAAACCTAACATGTAATGCGATTAAAAACAAGTTATGAACTAATGAATTTGAACAGTGTATCGATTATCAAAATAAAATTTGATATTATGAACAAAGTCACAGTAAAACTAGTAAAAATGAAATTACAAGTTTGCGTAAACTCTAAACGAAGATAATAGGAGAACATCCTTTATCCATTAAGGAGATACGCTAGCCTACATAGCAAATAAAACCTACCAGTAATGCAAACTCCCTAAAAACGAAATTAAATGGAAAGTTCCACAGGAATTTCCATAAGAAAAATGAATCACAACTAAAATCGACAATCTATGACAAATACAACCACGAATTTTACAAATGGGTAAATAAATTAAGTCAAAATTACCTGTAACATATCAGACTAGGATATCTAAGCTCGGTGTGCCGGTAAAATGTCATCGTATCAGTCATGGAGAGAGAGTAGACTGTTAAGCTTGCTGGATAAAAACCCTCAGAGAAGAATGGAATGAAGAAAATGATGGGTTTAATAGAGATGAAGACCTTCAAAACCTAAGTGTATCCGATGCTATACTTGTCAAAAATCGCTAGGCTCTCTCGGTTATCGAGAGTAGCCAAGCGTTATTTTAAATAAACCCTAATTGCATTAAACACTACGGTACCATTACAGATGGTCGTATTAAAAACAAATCAGAGCTATGTGACATATATAAATAAACAACATTTTGTTATGGGCTCGAGGAGTAAGGCCGTAAGGCAAATTGAATGCATAAGTACAAATCTCAGTAGACGAGAGAAGACCAATAAATTATGTCAGTTGATAAAATTTTATATGTCATAATGACAAAGAAAATAACCATGTTGAGTTTCAAATGTCAAAGTAAGCGGCATCATTATATGTAGTCCATAATATAATTAAAAGAAAATAGTAAGCTAATATCTATACACAATACTGTGAGGTCAAAGTAATATAAACAAAATGTCATGGAAATTAAATAGATTGGTATAAAAACCATAAATTGTAATAATATATATGATGAAGGTGAATATTAATATTAGGTAAAACTTTGATAAGTTCAAGGTAATGGATATTATAGTTTTATGTAACATGTAATATATCCAAACCCTTATGCATATGCAAGTGAAAATCAAAATGGAATATTAAATAAAATTAATGGTATAACAACCATTACTATATATGATTATAAACATATGTTTAGGTTAAAGGTAACCAATCTCAATATTGAGGGGAGTATTAAATAAATAGATGAGAAATGAATAGAAATCTATTTAGAAATAAAGTGTATAGAAGTTATATACATTTATTAAAAAGCAAAATAATTTAAATTACAGTGGAATTATGGGAAATGAAATTAATATATATTTTATATATATTAATTTATGGAAAAAAAATAAATTTTTTTTGAGGTATATTACACTTTCTTAAAAGGAGAAAGATGTGTCATATCACCTAAATTTACCCAAGATTCCACCTTGCCTTCTCGATGTAAAACATAATCAAATAAACCTTGGTCGCTCCTTGTGAATGTACCTATACTTATATTATCTTGCTTATAACACATCAAGATAGATCAGAACTTGATTTTAACAAATGGGGTTGCTATGTAAGATGATTCTAACTGATGATAGATTAGATAATGAAACTAAAAAAAATCCTCTTGAATATCCTGAAGCCCTTGAGAGAAATAAATTTCAATTACCGGTGTGGAATCAAGATGAGAATCTTGCGAGGGAAAATAAATCTACTCATATTCAAAAAACTTGTGACGACCTGACATAACGATCAATGAAGGATGAAATTCTTAAACTAGTTCATAACTGTATAAATACTAAGATGATAAACCATAAAGATCAACTTATGTAAAACAACCATCATTAAGTACATTATTGGGAAAATGATCAAATGAATGACAATTGTTAGAAAAACAACCATGATTAGATGGGATGATTAAGGCATAATATTCTCGGTTAGGAGACAACAAAGATAGATTGGTTTGAAAAAAATTACAAATGATTTGAATGAAAGAATCATCTTACTCATATGTTGAATGTGAAAAACCATCTACTTGTGTCTAGTTACAAATTGGACTGGCATCATAATCATTAAAAAGGAATGCCAATATGGAAAACACATTAAACCAATCAAGATGTAGCTGATGAAAAAGAGGAACTTGATTCAATAAGTAACAAAAGAATTCATTAACATTGAAGAGGATATTTGGTTCCACGAAGAAAATAATTAGAATCAAAATATTCACAAGAAGGATTAGGTGCTAGTTATTTTCAAAAGAATGTGATAAGTATGAATCCTTTGGCCAATTATAATATTTAGAATGATAAACTTCATATTTTTGTTCATTCATGAAAGGTATACACTCTAAAACTAAGTTTGATACAATATATTTTCATGAGGAATAATAAATTGAAACAAAATGATTAATATGACTCGAGACAAAATATTGAAAGTTTGAAAAGTTATATCTGAAATACCACACAATTTTCAAGAAGGAATTTACATCCAGTGAAACCATGCAACTTTACTAAGAGAATTTGAGCACTTTCTCACAAAGCCAAGATTCCCTACAAAACCATATACACAAATTTCTAAAGAGAATTTGAGCCCTTTATCACAAAACCGAGGTTTTCCTTCTTCAATTTAGCATTTAGGTTTGGTTGGTTTATCATTGTATATTTATTTCTTTTTATATTTTATTGTTGTTTAATTTTATTACGTTTTTAATGTTATTAATTTTTAATAAATTTCTTGTGGTTAGCAGGTTTGTGGAGGTTCAATTACCTTAAATAGGTTTTGCAGGTCCCATTTGATATAGAGGTTTGGTTGCCAGTATTTTCTGGGTGCAAAAAGGTGTGTAGAAATTTCAACCATTGAACTTTGTTTTGAAAAAAATAGAGATGTGTGTCACTTATATGTATCCCTCCAAGGTCTTAAGTCGTATCAGCACATGGTTCAAACCTTACAATTCTTGCTTACTTTTGTGATGTTATTACTGTGTGGAAGGGAAGAACAAAGACATATATGAAAAAAAAATCTTAGAGCCGAGTAAAACCCTCATTAGACCCAAATAGAACCCTTCTCCTAAGAAAAAAAACATTCGAGAAGAAAGACAATCTAGCATGTTATAACTGTGTGGAAGGGAAGAACAAAGACATATATGCAAAAAAAATATTAGAGCCCAGTAAAACCCTCATAAGACCCAAATAGAACCCTTCTCCTACGAAAAAAAAAATTCGAGAAGAAAGACAATCTAGCCAGAAAAGTTAGAGTTTGATGCCAAACGAATTGTAGACCTTCAAAGATTCAACGCAGGGGTAAAATATTACAGAGAAGAATTTGAGTAATTCCTAATAATTTTATGAGATCTTGTGCCAAAAAATTATAGAGTAAAATAAGGCTTTTATAGGGTTCACTTCATCATAGAGGGGTTAAAATGGGCCAACGAAATTTGCAAATTTTGAGGGAAATACAATTTAAAATTTTAATTCTTAATAATTTTATGAGATCTTGTGCCAAAAATTTATAGAGTAAAATAAGGCTTTTATAGGGTTCACTTCATCATAGAGGGGTTAAAATGGGCCAACGGAATTTGCAAATTTTGAGGGAAATACAATTTAAAATTTTAATTCTTGAAACCCTAGGTGAGGAGTTGTGATTGTAATATTTCTTTGAAGTCAATACCATTTTCATGATTTTGAGAATAATGGTTTTGACATTCGACAATGACCAATTAAACTATCTAGAAAGTTGCATAGTAAATTTTTAATTTGTAAAATCATTAATTTTATAAATTAAGGATGTGTCTCAAGTGTATATGTCCCTCCAATACCTTAAGCAGTATCAATAGATGGTTCAAATTTTAAGACTCCTTTTGTAATGTTAAGCAGTATCAGAAAATGGTTCAAATTTTAAGACTCCTTTTGTAATGCTATAAATGTGTAGCCAACTTAAGGCCAAAAACATATTTTGTAAACAAAAATATCAAAGCCTAATAAAACCCAGTAAAACCTTTGGTAGATAAGACCCAAATAGAACCCTTATATTAGGAAAACAAACTTTTCAGAAAAAAGACCATCTAGCTAAAAAAGATAGAGTGAGATGCCAACTAATTATAAACCTTCCAACATACAATGCACTGGTAAGATATTACAAGAAGAATGTGAGTAATTCTTGATAATTTTATGAGAGCGCGTGCTAAAAATTTATAGAGTGACATAGGCCTTTTATAGGGTTGAATTCATCAGGGAAGGATTTAAATGGGCCAACCAAATTTGTAAATTTTGAAAGAAAATACAATTTAAAATTTTAATTTTAAGAGGCTGATACTATTTATAAGGTTGACTTCATATCAGAAGGATTAAAATGGGCCGACTGAATTTGTAAATTTTGAGAGAAAATGCAATTTAAAACTTTAATTTTTGAAACCTTAGGTGAGAGGCTGATACCTTTTGGAGTTTTGGTTTTAATATTTCTTTGAATTCAATACCATTTTTATGATTAAGGAATAATAGTTTGACACTAGACAATGACTAATTAAATTATCTAGAAAGCTCCATAATAATTTTTTATATAAATTTTTAATTTGTGAAATCATTAATTTTATTTTATTTTGGAATTTTAATCACTCAAATTTATATTTTTACTTTTATATAAATTTATTATCACCATATTAGTTTACATTACATTGGTATTATAAATTATTAATTTATTTTTCTAATTAGTCAAGGCATCAATTTATTAAGAATGTAGACGAAGATCAAATATCTTATTTTTCAATTAATTAGTAAATTCTAATTTAAAATAGATATAGATTCATGAGATTCCAATAAAAATATATTTTTAATTATAAACTCCTTAAATTCTAATTACAATTTTTTTATTTGAAAATTATTTAAAAAAATAATAATAATAAATAAAATATATATAAAAATGCATTAAAAATATATCAATCATTTAAATATTTTACATTTATTATCCTTAATTATGACTTCATTAAAAGACGAAGAATTCCAGCCCTAAAAGTTTGTGCATGTCATTCAAATAGACACAATAGAAATATGTCTCACACGTGTATGTATCTCTAAGGTCTTAAGTTGTATAAGCTGATGTAAAACCCTCGGTAGATAAAACCCAAATAGAACCCTTATACTGATAAAACAAAATTTCCAGAACAAAGACCATCTCACAAGAAAAGGTAGTCGGATGCCAAACGAATTATAAACTTTCATTGACACAACGGAGGGGTAAGATATTATAAGAAAAATGTGATTAATTTTTGATAATTTTATGCGGGAGTGTGCCAAAAATTTATAGAGTAACATAGACCTGGCCTTTTATAGGATTGACTTCAGCCAGGCCTTTTTATAGGATTGACTTCAAGGAGTAGGGGTTAAATTGGGCCAACTTAATTTGTAAATTTGAAGAAAAATCTAATTTAAAAATCTAATTTTTGAAACTTTAGGTAAGAGGTGGATGCTTTGGGAGTTGAGGTTTTAATATTTTTCGAAATGAATACCATTTTTTTTAAGATTCAGGAATAATAGTTTGATATTAGACAATAACCAATTAAATTATCTATAAGGTTGTATAATAAGATTTTATATAAATTTTTAATTTTATTTTATTTTCTAATTTTAATCACTCAAATTTATATTTTTATCTTTATATAAATTTATTATTACTATATTATACTATATTGGTATTATAAATTATTAATTTGTTTGCCTAATTAGTTAAGATGATTAATTTATTATTTGTTAGGAGTGTAGAAAAAGATCAAATATCTTATTTTTCTCTTAATTATTAAAGAGTAAGTTAAAATACATATATTTTTTATTGTACGCTCCTCAAATTCCAACTTCAATTCTTATATTTGAAAATCATTTTCTTAAAAAAAAAAAATTAAAATATATATAACAATACAAGAAAATATATTGATGACTTGAATATTTTATTTTATTATCTTTAGTTCGAGGGGAAAATAATGTGAAATAATGTGAGCCATAAAATTATGTGCTTTTCATTCAAATAGACACAATAGAAATATCTGTGTAGCTTGTATGTATCCCTCCAAAGTCTTCGTATTAGCAGATGGTTCAAATTTTACAATACTTGTTAAGAGATTTTTTTGTAATGTTATAACTGTGTAGCTAAGGGAAAGCCAAAGACATATTCTTAAAAAGAAAAACTTAAAGCTCAGTAAAACAGTTGATAGATAAGAACCAAATACAACGCTTAAAAAAATCTTTCAAGAAGACAGAAAAGATAGAGTCCAACAAGTGGTAAGATATTACATAGGATAATGTTAGTAATTATTGATAATTTGTAATTATTGATAATTTAATGAGAGCCTGCGCAAAATATTATAGAGTAATATAGGCCTTTTATAGGGTTGACTTCATGAGGGAGGCAGGGTTATAGAGTAATATAGGCCTTTTATAGGGTTGACTTCATGAGGGAGGCAGGGGTTAAAGTTGACGAGTCCTGCTACCCATCATAGATTTTTTTTATGACAATATTGTTTTTAAACAACTCTTCATATTACTTTTAGTATTAACTTTTACCAGTTTCATCTAAGTTAAAAGAAAAAAACACAATGTATATCTAAAAATTTCATCTAAATTAAAAGAAAAAAAACACAATGTATATCTACAAATACTGAAGCGAATATGTTAAATTTTGCGGGGTGAAAATCAATCTGCCATTGCTAAAAATAAATTTCCAAAGTTTCATTTTTAATTAGATTTATCTTTCAGAAAATATAATATTTTAGTTTAAATTTCAATTAGATTTTGTTAAAATGACGTTGAACATGTTGATATTAGATATTTTCAATAAAGGTATTCAAATGAAAGTAAAATCCATTTGAACTTACTGAAGTTAAGATGAATATTTTCCTAGAGAAGAGTCTACTACTCATGAGGCTCAGTTAAAGGAGGAGTCTCTGTCTTGCAGGAATTCCATGGAGTAGGGAAAATATTCCATGAAATAGAATATTCTCCTCTTGTAGGAACTCCATGGAGGAAGGAAAATATTCCATGAAATCGAACATTCTGAGCAAATTACAAGAAGATTTTGTTAAAAAAATGTCTAATCAGAATTTATATGTATAAATTATTCAAATATATTAAAATCTGCTAAAACATACCCGAGTTCAAGTGAAGTCTCTGCTTGAGGAAAGTTTAGTGCTCGTGATTGAAACATTATAGAGTTGGAACAATAGTCCAAGTGATTTTTAATTTGAAGCATTCATCAAATATTTAACCAAATAGTCATAGCAGAAAAATACTAATCAAGGCTTTATTAAATTATGCATATGCATGTTCACTCACCAAATACATATTGATAGTCCTGATGAAGAAATTGGAATATAAATACTCTCACTAAGCTATAACTCACTCACATAAAGAAAACAACTATTTATATAAACATCATCTTCAATTTCATAAAATCCATAATGTCAATTGCCCTATTATCTTTAAATCTCTAGCTTAATGGGGAAATGAATTATTTACCGCTCTTAACAATATTTTAAAATAAAATGTATAACATAAAAAACATACCCATTTCTAAAGCCTCGTCTAGGAATGTATAACATAAAAAACATACCCACTTCTAAATCATCATCGAGGCTTACCAAATGTGACCAAAGGAAATCCATTTTAACTTTGGATCCTCTAAGCCTCAAAAGGGTTCAAATTTTTAATATCTCTCAGCTACTTGAGCCTAGATCCATCTTAAATCAAGAACTATCAAGGGCCCAGAGAGATGAAATTTCTTGAGATGCAAACCTCTTTAAAGCGAAAGGAGATTTAATCCAGTAGAGTTGGAGTTAATTCCCCCTTTAAATATGCACCATTCCACATGAATACCATGGATTGTCATACCATAGGTGAATACCAGGAAGTTATTTTTATTTTAACGTTATTTTCTTATTAAATTAATTTATATTGACCAAATAAAAATGTTTTCACATATTTAATTTTATTTTATTTTCACTCAGATAAAAATAATCACTCTAACGTTCTTCTTCCCTCTTTACATTACAAAGTAAAGGAATCTGCTTCAATACGACCTGTATAAGGTAGTTACTAGTTCGATTTTTAATTTATCGCACTCCTCTCTTTTTTTTTGTTTTTATCTCTATCTCTAATTTAATTTCGAATTTAACTCGTTTTTACCTGGGTGTTTACAGGTAAGGACTTGTTAAGAGTATTCTCAAGGAATGAATCCTTTGATCCTCTCTAGAATCCGGCTGAAGCTTGCGTTCACTTGTTCTGCACAGGTCGGTACTACCTCATGCTTAGGAGTCCAGAGTGATTTTATATAAGATGCGAGATTTCATCTCGTCTCGTAATTTGGTTTTTAGTTCTGTCTCTGTTAATTTTTTTTTTTGTTACAGTTGTAATAATTAGGACTTTCAGTTTGGTGAAACTGTGACATTCTTCTCTCAATAGAGGAACGAAATATTACATCATTCTGTTGACCTTTCAATAGGCTACTTTCGTGGCATAAAATATGTGTTGAGTTGAATTTATTATCATTCCTAGAATACCCTTATTAAAATTTTGTTCCATACTGTTTATTTGTAAATTAATTTTCAGAACAGACTTTGTTAGGTCCAGTATTATGTTTTTCTCCTATAGTAGCATTCCTCTATTTAATATACTTAACTCCGTGGTGTTAATGGCTGGAAATATATTTTTGTTATTAAATCGAGAGGGTTAATAAACTCAATTTACCCTAGTTGGATTAATGTGAACTCACTGTTGCTCATATATATATATATATATATTTTCTACTATACAGAGGTCTCATATGACAATGAGAGGTTTTATTTCTGCTATGTTTGTCATATCACTTCATATGAGGATATATTATAGTTGCCATATAATAAAATGTATGTGCTTCAATGCAACCTCTTGAGTTCTGTATAATTATTCCATTTTATTTATATGTGTGGAAACAACACTGATGCTCTGTTTCTAATTATACTTCCATTCTTCATCATTCTATAGTAACATCTTATTGCTAATGTAATTCCATCAACCCAGAATTTACTAACCTACCTTTCATATACCAATATAATGTTTCTCTGTCCATAGAGGCAGAGAGTTAACTTTTTTATTGTATAAGCAGAGCTGATTAATACTTAAGTTGACAGGTACTCGTTTAAGAATTGATCTTCAATTTATACCTATACATTTATATAGACATCTACTATTGATATTTGGAATTTCTTTCAAATATATCAAGGTATCATGTATGTGGTTCAGTATAATTTTATAGAGCAATAATAGCTTCTGCCAATATTTCAGTTTGTTCTAATTTTTTTTTCCAGAACATTATGATCATAAGTAGTCTTACCAAGAGCAGGCATAGATTACCAGTAGTCTCTTTTCCTTCCCTAAGTACTGTTAATTTAGTATATGTGCTTATGCTTGAATTTAATATTCTGCACTTAACTAGTAGAATGACTACATGCAATTAAGTGTAAATAGCCAAACAGAGACTAATAATTTCTACTCACTCTATTCAACTCTTAGTGTTTGTAAATTGAGTTAATATATATATATATATATATATATATATATATATATATTTTGCCAAAGCAGATTAAATTTACACTTTACTTATTCTAAGAAATATGTTTAATATCTAAGGAATTATTTAATATCTTCAGATTTAGAACAGCCTATGGTCTAGAGATTATGGTTGATAGTATTCCTTAGACTGTACTCCTACTACATTACAGAAATCTGGAAGAGTTACTTCTTCTATGGAATTCTGTTAAAAGTAAGGAACATAAATTTTAACTTAAATAACATATTAGCTACAACATGCACCAGTACAATATTCCAACAACTCTTTTAACCATTCATAAAAATCTTATGAGCATACCAATTATGCAAATGATCAATCCTCCCAACCTTAGAGTTCCTTTGTCTCTAGAACTCACCCCCGAGCTGAGATCTCCTCCAAAGAACAGACCAACCCCAATTTGTTTTGGAGTAGCTTATTTAAGCTTATGCTCCCCAAAGCCTATTTCTAATCCTCCATCCAGAATTACAAGATGCTTTTATTCATGTTTGCCTAGGCTTCCATTTTTAGGGACTTTAAAGCTGCTTTATGCTTTTCCAGCTTTTTACCTCTTACCAACTACTCTCCACATCATTGGGGTAATCTAGATTTTTCCTCAAAAATCTAAATTAGAAATAAATTCTTTCAAGGATTTTTTGAAAGATTTTTGGGGAAAGTCTTAGCCTCTTTACATACCTCATGGATTTGGCAAGTGATCTCAAAATTCTCATTTGGTCAATATGAACAACAATATTTTATTTATTTTTCAGGATTAAATAATTAATTACATCCACACAATAATTATCCATTGGGGTCCACTCCCCTTTGGATTGAATTTCAAATATCTAAATTGAAAAAACATAAAACTAGGGGTGTTGCAAACTTGTCGATCATCTATATCAGATGACTGCAGGGAAAAGAGAAGATTACATCAACCCAACAGCGGGGGGAAATGTAAGCTATAGAAGTGTTCAAATCTCAGACTTGGGCTCAAAAATAGCCTGGGATGATTGGCAGTAGGGAGGATACGAGACCAACACAAGGAGATGTGCTAACATCTGCAGAATCAACTGGATTGGAAGTGAGGTAAGAGAATATCCAAATTGATCAAATATGAATGTTGTTAATACATTATTCCAAAAAATACAGAATAAAGTAGCAGTGGAACATAGAATCCTGCTCATGGATGTGGCTCTACAATTCACATCAACAAGGTGGTGGAGCAAGCACCGCAACTCTCTGTCGTGATGGGAGGGGGTTGCAGTAGCGTTAAGAGCTAGATTCAAAGAAAATGAAGGACCGCAATTCACTGAAAGGTACCAAGGGGATTCTGATCCCATTAAACATTTACAACATTGTGAGTGCCAATGGAATAAATAAGGGTACCCAGAATATATGTGGACACACAATTTTATACATTCACTAGATTCAATTCCACAAGCTTGGTACTTAACTCAAGAGAAGAAAAGAGGAATCAACACCTGGCAAGAAGTTGCGGATAAGTTTACGCAATGATTTTCCTTTGAAGGAGAAACAAAACCAATCACACAGGTGCTTCAAGCCATCAAAAGAGTATTATTCTTTCTAGAAATTTAGGAAGATGAAGAACAACCGCTCTCGAAACGGAGTATTCAACAGTCAGTAGCATGAAAAGGGATAGACAGTGAAATGGATGATGATGATCTAGAGAACCTTAGACACTTATATTTTGAAGAAAAGGAAGGAGAGCGAGATATACAAGTAGAACCTACAACAGAGGGAATTCATCTTCTTCCATTGAAGACCAAGAAGCTGAACATCAGAACACCAGAAAATCCCAAAATTGCGTCAATTGGCGACTACTAGGATGCAGAGATGACAAAGGAGATATTTAATCTTCTACAGGAATATGAAGACTTATTCCCATCCTCAGTAGCGGAGCTTAAAGGGAATAAAAGGAGACATGGGGGAAATGCGTATAATTTTGAAGCCCGATGCAAGAATAGTAAAGCACAGACCATACCATCTGAATCCAAGAGTGAAAGAGAAGGTCAAGGCAGAGATTGATAAAATGTTGAAAGCAGGGTTGATTTTTCCAGTGGAAGAAGTAGAGTGGGTAAGTCCCATAGTCATACAAAGTAAAAAGGAAAAGTGTAAAATTCAAGTATGTGTTGACTACAAGAGCCTCAACAACGCATGAATACATGATCCATTCCCCACTCCATTCGGTGATGGGGTGCTCAAGAATGTTGTAGGGAAAGAAGCTTATTCATTTACGGATGGATTTTCAGGATACCATCAAGTAAGGATAGCTGAAGAAGACAAGAAGAAAAAAAATTTCACAACCGAATGGGGCTCATTTGCATATCATGTAATGCCCTTCGAGTTGAAAACTGCACCGGAAGTATTTTCATGAATCATGATAGTAGCATTTCGGGAATATATCCATAAATTCCTTGAGGTTTATATGGATGATTGGACATTTTACAACCTATTGAAGAATCATGGAACCTTATTAAGGATAATGTTCGATGGATGCAGACAACACCAGATTTTAATCAATCTTAAGAAGTGCATCTTTGCAGTAACTTTTAGGACATTGCTAGGACATGTTGTTTGCAAACAAGGTGTTTGTGTGGATCCAACAAATGTGGCAGTTATAATCAACATAGAGGCACCAAAAACCATGAAATAGTTCAGATCACTATTAGTCCATATTGGGTACTATGGAATACTCATCTGCAACTATGCAGGGATAACAGCTCCATTGGAAAAGTTGTTGCGGATATCAAAGCAATTCATTTCGACAAATGACTGCACGTCCATATTGATGCCTCTGATATTGCATTAGGAGCAGTTCTGGCTCAACCAGGCGAAACTTTAGTTGATCACCCAGTTTACTTTGGAAGCAGGAAGTTACTGACAGCTAAAAGGAACTACACAACAACATAATGAAAATATTTGGAAATGGTGTATTCCCTTGAGAAATTTCGCCATTTCCTATTTTGAGGTATGTTCAAATTCTTCATGGACCATTCAACATTGAAGTACCTAGTTAATAAACGAGTCCTTGAAGGAAGGATCTGTAGATGGCTACTACTGTTCTAGGAGTTCACCTTTGAAGTGATAGTGAAACCAGGAAGACTGAATGAGGGTCCTGACCATTTATCAAGGCTGGAAAATGGAGAAAATGGAGGGTCCCTGGATGATCATCTACCAGACACTGATCTCTTTATACTGGAAGCCATCCCAAACTATTTATATCAAATAGAAATCTATCTGGCAATAAGATAGTGCCCAAATGAATATACCGCAACTCAGAGAAAACATCTTGTCGTAAAGACAGCCGAATATCAGTTAATAGCGGGACAACTGTATAAGATTGGATTAGACCAAGTCTTGTGGAGATGTGTAATGGACCATGAAAGGGAGGATATACTGTGGGAGTGTCATTGTGGAGTTGCGAGAGGGCACGTCGGCACAAAACCCACCGCAAGAATGGTATTACAAGCAGGGTTATGGTGGCCCACAATACACAAGGAAAATAAAACATTTGTAAAGAAATGCAATGCCTGCCAAAGAACGGGACGTCCATCATACAGAGCTGAACTACCACTTCACCCTGTATGAGCATTGCATCCATTTTAGATGTGGGTTTTTGATTTCATAGGACCAATAGCACCTGTCACAAAACATCCACAGGCAAGGTACATAATTACCACAAGATATTATCTTACCAGATGGGTAGAAGCGGTACCAGTGAGGGATTGCACAGTAGAAACAATAGCTAGGTTCATCTTTGAAAATATCATTAGCAGATTTGGCTGACCCAGAAGTCTAACTAGTGATCAAGGTACACACTTTATCAATGCAACAGTCAAATCTCTATTAGAAAATTTTATGGTACAACATCATAAGAGCAGAGTCTACCATGCTCAGGAAAACAGAACAGATGAAGCATTTAATAAGATTCTCGAAAATGGACTAACAAAGATTTGCAATGTAAATAGAGATCACTGGGATGAGTGCATACCAGAAAAATTATGGGCGTGCAAGACAACTCTGAAAATACTGAACAACTAGACTCCTTTCCAACTAGTGTGTGGGAGGGAAGTAGTGGTACCTGCTGAATTTATTATACCGAGCCTACTAATCGCTTCAACACTACACTTAATAGAGGAAGACTCATTGAAGGAGCGCCTACCTGAACTAAAAGAACTTGAAGAAGACATGTTTCTAGTGGAATTTCATCAGACAGTCCAGAAAGACAGACATAAATCTTGGCATGATTGACATATCAAACATAAAACATTTACAGTTGGAGGAAAATTTTTACTGTATGACAGTAAGTTCCAAAAGTTCCCAGGTAAGCTCAAAATTCATTGGCGGGGACCGTACCATGTGATTAAAATCCTAGATTCAGGGGCAGTTTGGTTAGCACAATTGAATGGCCAAGTGTTACAAGGATGGGTGAATGGCACATGCCTGAAGCCTTATCACGAGTAAGTTTCATTATTTCCTTTTCAAATAACTCTCCCAACTGAGAGGAGTCAATAGGGTAGACTATAGGTAGATAGATTCAATAACTCTCTCACACCCAAGAAGAGAAGAGATAGGAATCCCACTAAAGTACAAACTACAAATAACAGAGGAAACTCATTGTTGCGATGCGGAGACTGCATCGCAACCGATTGTGGTCAGGGGGAGGGTAGTGACTAGCATGTAATCCATGTCAGAAAGCCAAATGTGTCAAACATCATTCCATCATCATGACCCATCATACCCATGTCAGTCCATAGGATTACCCAGATTTGAGAATTAACTTCCATAATTAGTAACATCCATGCCGTGATAAATTTTCCATATTAGGCCATAATCATTACCCATCACGTCTGCGCATGGGGACCATTGCTTCCTAAGGAGGGAGGAATGATCTAGGTGGATATCGGTGGCCACCCACCTATTCCATTTGGACCAGCACCATCAATTCTTGGAGCTTTTCACATTCAACACAACTTACTATTTTTAGCAGGTTTTTGGGTCCTCCACTCCCAAAGCTGTTTTGGGGCCTTAATGATCTAGGTGGATATTGGTGGCCACCCACCTATTCCATTTGAACCCCCACCATCAATTCTTTCATTTTTTAAGTTGCAGCACAACTTCTATTTTTAGCAGTTTTTCGGGTCCTGAACTTCCGGAGCCGTTTTGAGGCCCTAAACGACGTTTTTTGTGCATCGTTCCATTTCAATATGTATACTAATGAAAATAGTTGTAGTACTCAGATAGATATTTCTAACAATTTATCACACGCATCAAACGGATATCGTATGCCGAAGTTACGTCCTCGGGAAGTTGAAACATCAATTTACCCAAATAGGGCCCATAGTTTTGGCGCTTCATCTCCTAAGGTTAGTTTTTTGGACGTTTAGAGTTCTCCATTGTTTCTCAATAATAAATAGGCCCTCGAGCCTCATTTTAACACAGTTCAGAGGTTTGTAGCCGCACATCTCTTCTCTGATATTCGCTACCAGCACCCTAGCTATTTTATTTCCATTATGTCTGTAAGCATATTTCTGTTATTTGATATTAATGAAATGAAGCATTATTTCCACTGCCTCTCTATTTTCATGGTTATTTCTGTATTCAAGCAATGCGTTCCTGCATAAATCTGGATCAAATCCACACTTTAAGAGGGCGAAGTCAGCTTAAGTTGGCGAGGAAGAAAATATTTGAGAATTTGGCAAAGTGTGGGATTAGTAAAGCATATATGAAACCAAGTTAATACTTGAACATGATCACATAGTAAAAAAATTCTAAGACATAACATATAACACTCATCAATTAAAAAACAACATTATCCCCTTAATGTGACGACAAAACAATACTCTCTTCGAAGTGCGACACTTAGTGTATACTTTGTGATGACAATGATAACACTAGTGCGTCAATGTATACAAATTTGTGAATGAGTCAAATAGATGTCTATATGGTAAATGGGACACATCGAAACTAAATTTACCTCTAGAAATGAACCATAGCGTTTATTTTACATCGTGTGACACTTCCCATGCCCGAGAGATGACACTTGTGATAGTAAGAGAAAGGTACAAACAACACTTGCAAATGGGAACAAAATTGAAAGAGGAACAGGTAAGAGCAAATAAAAAATGAAAAATGACACTTATTAAAGTGAAAGAAAAAAAAAGAGGTAGGTGAAAACATGAAAGTGACACTTGTGAAAGCGAAGTTGTGCTAAAGCGGTAGTTGGAAAAAATCATCGAAATAGAAGTACAATCACAACCAAAATTGAGAGATTGTCAATAGAAAGTGTGCACTAACTACTGAGATAGGTTGAACATTGCACAAGAAAAATCTGATGGACTGCATTATGTTTTTTCAAGCTTGAGTAAAATAATGTGCTCATGAAATCGTTACAAAATGAGCATGTGTGAACAAGTGACTTCGAAACTTACAATCTGAGAAGAAGAATCAATCAATTAACAGAACATCAATTGACTATGAAATAACTATAGAATGAATCATTCCAAGATCTACTGTAGCATCCAAAACTAAAGTGTAGACAAAATTTTGGAGGGTGTTTTTTGTAGAGACAATAAATTGGCAAACCTACATACTCAACGCTAGCCATAGGATCTCCAATATTTACAATTATGAACCATAGGATAATTTTAGTAATTCTTGATAATTTAATGAGAGCCTATGTAAAAAATTATAGAGTAATATAGGTCTTTTATAGGGTTGACTTCATGAGAGAGGCAGGGGTTAAAGTTGACGAGTCCTGCTACCCATCATAGAATTTTTTTATGACAATATTGTTTTTAAAAAATTCTTCATATCACTTTTAGTATTAACTTTTACCAGTTTCATCTAAGTTAAAAGAAAAAAACACAATGTATATCTACAAATTTCATCTAAATTAAAAGAAAAAAACACAATGTATATCTAAGCGAATACCTTAAATTTTGCAGGGTGAAAATCAATCTACCATTGCTAAAAATAAATTTCCAAAGTTTCATTTTTAATTAGATTTATCTTTAAGAAAATATAATATTTTATTCTAAATTTCAATCAGATTTTGTTAAAATGATGTTGAACATGTTGATATTAGATATTGTCAATAAAGGTATTCAAATGAAAGTAAAATCCATTTGAACTTACTAAAGTTAAGATGAATATTTTCCTAGAGAAGAGTCTACTACTCATGAGGCTCAGTTAAAGGAGGAGTCTCTGTCTTGCAAGAATTCCATGGAGTAGGGAAAATATTCCATGAAATCAAACATTCTCCTCTTGCAGGAACTCGATGGAGGAAGGAAAATATTCCATGAAATCAAACATTCTGAGCAAATTACAAGAATATTTTGTTAAAAAAATGTCTACCCTCCAGATATCAGAATTTACATGTATAAATTATTCAAATATATTAAAATCTACTAAAACTTACCCGAGTTCAAGTGAAGTCTCTGCTTGAGGAAAGTTTAGTGCTCGTGATTGAAACATTATATAGTTGGAACAATAGTCCAAATGATTTTTATTTTGAAGCATTCATAAAATATTTAACCAAATAGTCATAACAGAAAAATACTAATCAAGCCTTTATTAAATTATGCATATGCATGTTCACTCACAAAATACATATTGGTAGTCCTGATGAAGAAATTGGAATATAAATACTCTCACTAAGCCATAACTCACTCACTTAAAGAAAACAACTATTTATATAAACATCATCTTCAATTTCACACAATCCATAATGTCAATTGCCCTATTATCTTTAAATCTCTAGCTTAATGGGGAAATGAATTATTTACCGTTCTTAACAATATTTTAAAATAAAATGTATAACATAAAAAACATGCCCACTTCTAAAGCCTCATCTAGGAATGTATAACATAAAAAACATACCCACTTCTAAAGCATCATCTAGGCTTACCAAATGTGACCAAAGGAAATCCATTTTAACTTTGGATCCTCTAAGCCTCAAAAGGGTTCAAATTTCTAATATCTCTCAGCTACTTGAGCCTAGATCCATCTTAAATCAAGAACTATCAAGGGCCGAGAGAGATGAAATTTCTTGAGATGCAAACCTCTTTAGAGCGAAAGGAGATTTAATCCAGTAGATTTGGAGTTAAGATGTATATAAGTAATTCCCCCTTTAAATATGCACCATTCCACATGAACACCATGGGTTGTCATACCGTGGGTGAATACCATGAAGTTATTTTTATTTTAACATTATTTTCTTATTAATATAATTTATATTGACCAAATAAAAATGTTTTCACATATTTAATTTTATTTTATTTTCACTCAGATAAAAATAATCACTCTAATGTTCTTCTTCCCTCTTTACATTAAAAAGTAAAGGAATCTGCTTCAATACGACCTGTATAAGGTAGTTACTGGTTCGATTTTTAATTTGTCGCACTCTTCTCTTTTTTTTGTTTCTATCTCTATCTCTAATTTAATTTCGAATTTAACTCGTTTTTACCTAGGTGTTTACAGGTAAGGACTTGATAAGAGTATTCTCAAGGAATGAATCCTTTGATCCTCTCTAGAATCCGGCTGAAGCTTGCGTTCACTTGTTCTACACAGGTCGGTACTACCCCATGCTTCGGAGTCTAGAGTGATTTTATATAAGATGCGAGATTTCGTCTCGTCTCGCAATTTAGTTTTTAGTTCTGTCTCTGTAAAAATTTTTGTGACAGCTGTAATAATTAGGACTTTTAGTTTGGTGAAACTGTGACATTATTCTCTCAATAGATGAATGAAATATTACATCGTTCTTTTGACCTTTCAATAGGCTACTTTCGTGGCATAAAATATGTGTTGAGTTGAATTTATTATCATTCCTAGAATACCCTCTGTTATTAAAATTTTGTTCCATACTGTTTATTTGTAAATTAATTTTCAGAACAGACTTTAGTTAGGTCTAGTATTATGCTTTCCTCCTATAGTAGCATTCCTCTATTTAAAATACTTAACTCCGTCGTGTTAATGGCTGGAAATATCTTTTTGTTATTAAATCAAGAGGGTTAATAAAATCAGTTTACGCTAGTTAGATTAATGTGAACTCACTGTTGCTCATTGATATATATATTTTTTTCTACTATACAGAGGTCTCATATGACAATGAGAGGTTTTATTTCTGCTATGTTTTTCATATCACTTCATATGAGGATATATTATAGTTTCCATATAATAGAATGTCTGTGCTTCAATGCAACCTCTTGAGTTCTATATAATTATTCCATTTTATTTATATGTGTGGAAATAGCACTATTGCTCTGTTTCTAATTATACTTCTATTCTTCATCATTCTATAGTGACATCTTATTTCTAATGTAATTCCATCAACCCAGAATTTACTAACCAACCTTTCATATACCAATATAATGTTCCTCTATCCATAGAGGCAGAGAGTTAACTTTATTATTGTATAAGCAGAGCTGATTAATACTTAAGTTGACAGGTACTCGTTTAAGAATTGATCTTCAATTTATACCTATACATTTATATAGACATCTACTACTGATATTTGGAATTTCTCTCAAATATATCAAGGTATCATGTATGTGGTTCAGTATAATTTTATAGAGAAATAATACCTTCTGCCAATCTTTCAGTTTGTTCTAATTTTTTTTCTTCAGAACATTATGACCATAAGTAGTCTTACGAAGAGCAGGCATAGATTACCAGTGGTCTCTTTTCCTTCCTTAAGTACTGTTAATTTAGTATATGTGCTTCTGCTTGAATTTAATATTATGCACTTAACTAGTAGAATGACTACATGCAATTAAGTGTAAATAGCCAAATAGAGACTAATAATTTCTATTCACTCTATTCAACTCTCAGTGTTTGGAAATTGAGTTAATTAATATATATATATATATATATATATATATATATATATATATATTGCCAAAGAAGATTAAAGTTACACTTTACTTATTCTAAGAAATCTGTTTAATATCTAAGGAATTATTTAATATCTCCAGATTTAGACCAGCCTATGGTCTAGAGATTCTGGTTGATAGTATTCCTTAGGTTTTACTCCTACTACATTATAGAAATCTGGAAGAGTTATTTCTTCTATGGAATTCTGTTAAAAGTAAGGAACATAAATTTTAACTTAAATAAAATATTAGCTACAGCATGCACCAGTACAATATTCCAACAACTCTTTTAACCATTCATAAAAATCTTATGAGCATACCAATTATGCAGATGACCAATCCTCCCAACCTTAGAGTTCCTTTGTCTCCAGAACTCACCCCCGAGCTGAGATCTCCTCCAAGAACAGACCAACCCCAATCTGTTCTGGAGTAGCTTATTTAAGCTTATGCTCCCCAACGCCTATTTCTAATTCTATGTCCAGAATTACAAGATGCTTTTATTCCTGTTTGCCTAGGCTTCCCATTTTAGGGACTTTAAAGCTGTTTTATGCTTTTCCAGCTTTTTACCTCTTCCAAAATACTCTCCACATCATTGGGGAAATCTAGATTTTTCCTCAAAAATCTAAATTAGAAATAAATTATTTCAAGGATTTTTTGAAATATTTTTGGGGAAAGTCTTAGCCTCTTTCCATACCTCATGGATTTGGCAAGTGATCTCAAAATTCTCATTTGGTCAATATGCACAACAATATTTTATTTATTTTTCAGGATTAAATAACTAATTACATCCACACAATAATTATCCATTGGGGTCCACTCCCCTTTGGATTGAAGTTCAAATGTCTAACTTGAAAAAACATAAAACTAGGGGTGTTACATATTCCCCCCTGAAAACCAACACCGTCCTCGGTGTTAACAATTAACTACTAGAGTTCATTTTGAAAATAGATATGGATATTTTTCCATCATCTCAGCTTCTCTTTCCCATGTAGCTTCTTCAGCAGTAAAGTGCTTCCACTGCACCTTTACTCTTGCTACTATTTGGTTTCTTAATTCAATTTCTTCCCTCTCCAATATTTGAGGCGGCTCTGGAAGGAGCTCCCCTTCTGGTTCCACCTATATCACATTCCAATCAAAAATGTGAGAAGCATCATGTACATATCTTTTTAATAATGAAACTGAAACACATCATGAACTTTAACATGGGGTGGTGAGGCCAGCTTATAACCCACTGGTCCCACCCTTTCTAACACTTCAAAAGGCCCACAATACAACTTCCAGCATAAAGTGTGTTCTTTCTTGGTTTAATATGCAGGTACACATGATCACCTTCTTTGAACTCTCAATGCACCCTCTTCTTATCTGCATAGTTTTTTCTGTCAATCTTGTGCTGTCTTGATGTTTCTTTGTATTTTTTTGACAATCCTTTCCATTTCTTGTAAAGTATATGGTCCCAATACTAGCTTATCTTCAGGTTGGCTCCAACTTAAGGGAGTACGAAACTTTCTTCCGTAGAGTGCCTCAAATGGACTCATTTTGATGGAGGATTGATAGTTTTTGTTATAAGCAAATTCAGCTAAATGCAAGTAGTCTTCCC
Source organism: Pinus albicaulis (assembly GCA_034641835.2). Lineage (NCBI taxonomy): Eukaryota > Viridiplantae > Streptophyta > Pinopsida > Pinales > Pinaceae > Pinus > Pinus albicaulis. The sequence continues at coordinate 1,324,346,031 of CM076580.1, forward strand.
ATTTTGATGGCTTGTCCATCACCATTAGGGGAATTTTGAGGTCTAAAATGGGCCTCATAAGAAAAATGTACAACAAAAATAAACTTTATAACAACCAATAGAATTCAATATGATGATGTCATCCATAATGGATGATTCACCATTTTTGGAGTAAAAAAGTAAAAATATTAAAAAATAATAAAATAATAAAACTACTTTTTTCAACTCGTATTTTAAACTTATCTCCCAAAATTTTTACTCAAATTTCGAGCGGGAGTACTCGTTGGATGCGGAATTTAATTCCTCATCCAAGGAGTACCCATGTTGCATACTTTCGATGAACTATTCTACACGAAAAATGAGAAATACATAAAAAACGTGATTGTAATCACGTTTTTTTATGTATTTCTCATTTTTCCTGTAGTAGGACCCATCGAAAGTATGCAACATGGGTACTCCTTGGATGGGGAATTAAATTCCTCATCCAACGAGTACTCCTGCTTGAAATTTGAGTAAACAATTTGGGAGATAAGTTGAAAATATGAATTGAAAAAGTAGTTTTTTCATTTTTCCCTCTAAAATTTGATGATGTCATCAAATCTTATTAGATTTTTTCCACTATTATTTTATCATTTCCTTAGGAGGCCCATTTTAGACCTAAAAATTCCCCTAATGATACATTTTCAGCATATCTTCCAAGATCTGATTTGTCCTCTCTGTTTGACCATCTGTCTGAGGGTGATAGGCAGTACTAAAATTTAGTTTAGTGCCCATGCCCCAAACAGTCCTTTCCAAAAGGCTGCTGTGAACTTAGCATCTCTATCTGAAACAATCATCTTTGGGACCCCATGTAGCCTTACTATTTATTTTAGGAACACATCTGCTACTTGGGCTATCCCAAAAGTAGATTTTATAGGTATGAAGTGTGCAGCCTTTGTTAAAGTGTCTACCACTACCATCATTGAGTCATCCTAGTACTTTGTTCTGGGCAAATCGGATATGAAATCTATAGAAACAGTGTCCCATTTCCATTTTGCAATTGGCAAAGGATTTAGAAGACCAACTAGATGCTGATGCTCAACTTTAACTAGTTGACATTCCATGCATCTAGCTAGATATTCTGCTACATATTTTTTCGTTCCTGGCCAAAACAATTTCTTTTTCAAAGCTGTTAGCACTTTCTGATATCCAGGATGTCCTGAGTATGGCTATTTATGATATTCATCTAGGATTTTTTTTCTTTTCAAGGAATCTACATTGGGGATATACAATCTGTTTTTATAGCAGATCAACCCTTTCTGGTTTTGGGTATACTCAGCCATTTCTTTTTTCTACATTTTTAATTGCAGATTTTCATAGTTTGGATCTTGATCTGCTACCTTTTTAACTAGTTCTTATAAGTCAAGGGTAGCACTACTCCCGATGTTTCTTATGTTTTGGCAAGCATTTCTGTTTAAAGCATCAACGATTTTATTTTCTTTCTCCTTGATATGTTTTATGTCCATATAAAATTCACTCAGAAAAGACAGCCATCTGGCTTGTCAAACATTCAAATCTGTTTGGGAAAAGAAATACTTGAGACTAATATGATCAGTCATCAATGTAAATTTTTTCCCAAGAAGATAGTGTCGCCACATTTTCAAGGCATGAATTACAGTAGCCAATTCCAATTCATATACATTGTAATTCTGTTCATGTTTCTTAAGCTTTCTAGATTCATATGCAATAACAGAATTTTCTTGCAACAACACTCCTCCCAATTCATCTCTACATGCATCAGTACACATGACAAACTCCTTATCTGGATCTGCAATCTTCATTATAGGAGCTGTAGTGAGTTTTAACTTTAGTTGCTCAAAGCTGTTTTGGCATTTTTCAGTCCACTCAAATTTCGTGCCTTTTCGCTGTAGTGAAGTTATGGGATATGCTATTGTAGAAAATATTTACACAAACCTTCGATAATAACCTGCAAGTCCAATAAACTAACTCACTGCTAAAACATCAGTCAGCACCGGCCATTCTCTAATACCCTTTATTTTCTCAGGGTCAACAACCAATCCTTGTTCTGAAATAATATGCCCCAAGTATTGAATCTTATCTTTATAAAATTCACATTTACTGAATTTGGCATATAAATGGTTTTCTTTCAAGGTTTGCAAAAATTTCCTTAAGTGTTCTTTGTGCTCTTCCTTCTTTTTTGAATAAACCAGAATATCATCTATGAACACTAGTACAAATTTATTGAAGTACTTGTTCAGAATGTTGTTCATTAAGCACATAAAAGTGGTAGGGGAATTCTTCAAACCAAAAGGTAGGACTACAAATTCGTAGTGACCATACCTGGTTCAAAAAGCTATTTTAATAATGTCTTCCTCCTTAATTCTGAGTTGGTGATAACCAATCCTTAGATCAATCTTAGAAAATACTGAAGCCCCTCTTACTTGATCAAAAAGGTCATCAATTCTGGGTAAGGGATATCTGTTTTTAGTTGCCAACTTATTTAGCTGACGATAGTCAATGCACATTCTAAAGGTTCCATCCTTCTTTTTTCACAAACAGCACCGGTGCTCCCCAAGGAGACACACTCAGTCTGATATAACCCTTATCCAACAATTATTTCAATTGCATTTTCAACTCCATGAGTTCAGGGGGGCTCATATGATAAGAGGCTCTGGAAACAGGTGTTGCTCCAGGCACCAAATCGATGGAAAAGTTAATCTCTCTTTTGGGGGGAAGATGAGGAATCTCATCTGGAAAAATTTCTTTGAAATCTCTTACCACTGGTAGAGTGTCTAGCAGGTTTTCTTCAGGTTGATGTCCTAGTTCCTCAACATGTACAATATATACTTGATATCCTTTCCTAGCTATTCTTTTTAATTGCAAAGCGGATATTTGTCTTACAGAAATTGGCTTTGGTTTTCCTTTGAGTATAAAGGGTCTCCCTTCCTCATCTATGCAGTGCAGAGTTTTATCCCAATAATTCATCATAGCCTTTCTCTTTTCTAACTAGTCCATTCCTATCAGTAATTCATATGAGCCTAAGGACAGAATGTTTAAATTTAATTCTATATGAAAATCTTTTAATTTAATTACTGTTTGAGGTAACTTATGATTTACTTTTCTCTTGGTGCCAGTGGCTAACTAGACCAACCAAGACTGCTGAAATTTTTCAGTCTTGAGATTGCATTTCTCTACAACTTGTGGACTAATGTAACTCAAAGAAGCACCCGGATCAATCAAAACTGTAATAGCTTGGTCAACAATCTTACCTTCCATCTCGACCATAGTAGCCTGGTGTTGTGCTTGTCAGTTCTCCAAGGCTACACTGATAGTGGGTATATTCCTTGCTATATCATTCACTATGGTAGCTTCTCGATCCCTCATAATCATCTGAATATTTTGGTGGGGACAGTCCCTCAACAAATGAGGTTCTTCGCAGCCCCAACATTTCAAAGGCTCCCACATTTTAACTGCTCCCTCCTTCTTATTACTTCCATCTACTTGTTTTGAACCAACTTGGGACTGAGCAATTTGACTTTCCTTGGGTTTGTTAAATTTCTTCCGCTGATGGTCCCTACCAAAGTTCTTCAAGTAAGCTAGTTTCTGTTTCTTCCCTTTGAATTCACTCTTATTTACCCATCTTTTTCCATGTTCACCCTTTCCTTTAAACTGCTGGTAGCATAATTTTGTTTTCCTCATCGCTTCATCCATAGTTTTTGGATTATTGAACTCTATTTTCTCCTTGTACACAACAGGCAAATAGTTAAAAAACCTTTGTACCATTACCTTCTCTTCATGAATATAAGGAACATACCTTAGCAGATTTGTAAACTTGGTGACAAACTCCTCTATGGTGAGCTATCTCAATCTGAGTTTGTGGAACTCCTTTGCTTTATCATCATAATAACCTTCGTTCAAATAGTGGTTTTTAAACTTGACTTGGAAATCTTCCCAAGTCACTCTTTTTTCGTCAATGGCATGAACCATTTTCGTCTCCTCCCACCACAAGGTAGCCTTACCTTACAACTGGTAGACAACTAATCTGGCCTTCAGATTGCTCTCATATTCATAGACCTGGAAATACTTAATCATATTGAATAGCCATGCCTCAGCATCTTCCTCCTTCTCCCCATCATAGGAGGGAGGCTTAATTTTCCGGAATTCCCCCTGTAATTCCTTTCTCTATTTAAACTAATGTCTAGTAGTGCCATCTTCCTCAGAATCATCAGAGAACTTGCCTTTATTCCTCTTTCTGGAACCTTCACCTTCTTGGCTGTTCCGCGAAGTCAGTTCTCTTATGAGCTTTTCCTGCTCCTCACTGGCTAATGACAGCCTATCATTCTGGCTTCTTAGCTCAGCCATATCCCGTTGCAACTTGTGCAACATAGCCATCAAAGGAGCGTTGGGATCTGGCATGTTATCTTCATCATGCAGATCAACATAAATTTCATCTCCTTCAGCCATTGAATTTTTAGTTCCAGTACCACTGTACGCTAAACAAAACAACATCAGATTTTTTTTTTTTTCAAACAAGAAATAATTTATATAGTGAGCACAACAACGGCCCAGTTTTTCTAACATGAGCTCTGATACCATTTGTAACATCACTCCTAAGAAAAAAAATAAAATTTCTCTGAAGACTTCCAAATTTATATACATAATCTTTTCCATTGAGTCTTTTATAATTTTCATAAATCCCCTTAGAGATAGTGGAGATTTTAAATCTAAAGACAATTCCCTACCAACTAAGTTATTATATGTATATTTTGAAATCATGAGTACTATGCATAGGTGTTTTAATCCACCTCCAACCTTGTATAGGTTTCGACATGTAATACCATACATCAAATACACAACTATATCAAGGATATACCCATTCTATGCCTCTTCATTATATCTATATGTCTCCCACTTACAAGTTATACGTATCACTTTCATATACCATCACACATCTTTGGATTTTGGGTGTTAACCCACTATGTAGATGTATACTTATGCTCGTACGTCCCATTCGAAATTGGACTACGCTTTTGAATACTTGTTACCACACAATTGTTAGCCCTACGTGGAACGTTAAATAGATTCTATGATCTATGTTGATACTAATACATGTTTACCTATTCACTCCTTTGGGTACACTCGGGATTCGAGACTTGTTAATTCAACGTTTCCTGCGTTTAATGCCCAGCTATAATTGTGAGTGCCATGATGGTTTTGCATTTAAGGAAAATATGTTTTTAAGTCTCATTACACTGCCCGAAAATCCCAAATCCGACTTCAAATCCTCCTCGGCGTACAACTCTACTCCACATAAATTTTTATGCACCAGGTTTTGGTTTTCTAAGGACGATGCACTTAAGTCCAAATCTTATCATATCACTTGTGATTATTCTCTGTACCGTCAAGGTGATTTTATATAGTTTTGTGATATGGAGTGGTTTATTGTCGCACACATGGACGATGATCCCTGTTCGACTTCTAGGGTTTCATACTGTATTAAAATGCAAACTCCACTGAGTCGACTTCATTTTTCCGCTCCGGCAATTGTTGTTTTGTTCTTCACTCTAGGCGAGTCGTTTGACCTCATGCTTGTCTCGGCTGGTGTATGATTTTCGTGCTTGGAATGGCTTGATGCTTCCTACCCTGCGTATATGGTAAGTGATTCGTTGTGTGATATGATTAGAGATAATATAGATGTTCTTTTCATCGTTCATTTCGATTTCTCAAGCGATATGGTTCTCATATCATAGCTACTCTCTTATCTTGTAGTGTTATCCTTCATCGTTTCGTTGCGTTGCTCTCTAGAGTTAATACTCAATTCTTCTTTTTTGTTTTATGGCTTCTCCCCCAGCCGACTTGTATGAGTATTCAGATTTGTTCATCGCGTGGTTAGAGGGCTCGGATTCCTCAATACGCAGGGGCGAAGGAAATTCCCATCGTACCGACAGGTGATTTTTCGCCAACCCTCACGTTGCCCTCTTGTTGGTTCATTTCATTTGTAAAATAATCACTCTAATGTTATTCTTCCCTCTTTACATTACAAAGTAAAGGAATCTAGTTTAATACGACCTGTATAAGGTAGTTACTAGTTTGATTTTTAATTTGTTGCACTCTTCTCTTTTTTTCTTTTTTTTTATCTCTGTCTCTAATTTAATTTTGAATTTAACTCGTTTTTACCTGGGTGTTTATAGGTAAGGACTTGTTAAGATTATTCTCAAGGAATGAATCCTTTGATCCTCTCTAGAATCCGGCTAAAGCTTGCATTCACTTGTTCTACACAGGTCTGTACTACCTCATGCTTCGGAGTCCAGAGTGATTTTATATAAGATGGGAGATTTCGTCTCGTCTCGCAATTTAGTTTTTAGTTCTGTCTCTGTAAATTTTTTTGTGACAGTTGTAATAATTAAGATTTTTAGTTCAGTGAAACTATGACATTATTCTCTCAATAGACGAACGAAATATTACATCGTTCTGTTGACCTCTCAATAGGATACTTTCGTGGCATAAAATATGTGTTGAGTTGAATTTATTATCATTCCCAGAATACCCTCTGTTATTAAAATTTTGTTCCATATTGTTTATTTGTAAATTAATTTTCAGAAAAGACTTTAGTTAGGTCCAGTAATATGCTTTCCTCCTATAGTAGCATTCCTCTATTTAATATACTTAACTCCATGGTGTTAATGGCTAGAAATCTCTTTTTGTTATTAAATCGAGAGGGTTAATAAACTCGGTTTACCCTAGTTAGATTAATGTGAAATCACTATTGCTCATTGCTTTATATTCTCTTTTCTACTAAACAGAGGTCTCATATTACAATGACAGGTTTTATTTCTGCTATGCTTGTCATATCACTTCATATGAGGATATATTATAGTTGCCATATAATAGAATGTCTGTGCTTCAATGCAACCTCTTGAGTTCTATATAATTATTCCATTTTATTTATATGTGTGGAAACATCATTGATGCTCTGTTTCTAATTATACTTATATTCTTCATCATTCTACAGTAACATCTTATAGCTAATGTAATTCCATCAACCCAGAATTTACTAACCAACCTTTCATATACCAATATAATGTTTCTCTGTCCACAGAGGCAGAGAGTTAACTTTATTATTGTGTAAGAAGAGCTGATTAATACTTAAGTTGACAGGTACTTGTTTAAGAATTGATCTTCAATTTATACCTATACATTTATATAGACATCTACTACTGATATTTGGAATTTCTCTCAAATATATCAAGGTATCATGTATGTGGTTCAGTATAATTTTATAGAGCAATAATAGCTTCTGCCAATCTTTTAGTTTGTTCTAATTTTTTTTTTCAGAACATTATGATCATAAGTAGTCTTACCAAGAGCAGGTATAGATTACCAGTAGTCTCTTTTCATTCCTTAAGTATTGTTAATTTAGTATATGTGCTTCTACTTGAATTTAATATTCTGCACTTAACTAGTAGAATGACTACATGCAATTAAGTGTAAATAGCCAAACAGAGACTAATAATTTCTACTCACTCTATTCAATTCTCAGTGTTTGGCAATTGAGTTAATATATATATATATATATATATATATATATTGCCAAAGCAGATTAAAGTTACACTTTACTTATTCTAAGAAATTTGTTTAATATCTAAGGAATTATTTAATATCTCCAGATTTAGACCAGCCTATGGTCTAGAGATTCTGGTTGATAGTATTCCTTAGACTGTACTCCTACTACATTATAGAAATCTGGAAGAGTTATTTCTTCTATGGAATTCTGTTAAAAGTAAGGAACAAAGTTTTTAACTTAAATAAAATATTAGCTACAGCATGCACCAGTAAATTATTCCAACAACTATTTTAACCATTCGTAAAAATATTATGAGCATACCAATTATGCAGATGACCAATCCTCCCAACCTTAGAGTTCCTTTGTCTCCAGAACTCACCCCCGAGCTGAGATCTCCTCCAAGAACAGACCAACCCCAATCTGTTCTGGAGTAGCTTATTTAAGCTTATGCTCCCCAAAGCCTGTTTCCAATTCTGCGTCCAAAATTACAGGATGCTTTTATTCTTGTTTGCCTAGGCTTCCCTTTTTAGGGACTTTAAAGCTGCTTTCTGCTTTTCCAGCTTTTTACCTCTTCCCAACTACTCTCCACATCATTGGGGAAATCTATATTTTTCCTCAAAAATCTAAATTAGAAATAAATTCTTTCAAGGATTTTTTGAAAGATTTTTGGGGAAAGTCATAGCCTCTTTCCATACCTCATGGATTTGGCAAGTGATATCAAAATTTTCATTTGGTCAATATGCACAACAATATTTTATTTATTTTTCAGGATTAAATAATTAATTACATCCACACAATAATTATCCTTTGGGGTCCACTCCCTTTTGGATTGAAGTTCAAGTGTCTAACTTGAAAAAACATAAAACTAGGGGTCTTACAAACTTCTCGATCATCTATATCAGATGACTGCCGGGAAAAGAGAAGATTACATCAACCCAACAGTGGGGGGAAATGTAAGCTATAGAAGTGTTCAAATCTTAGACTTGGGCTCAAAAATAGCCTGGGATGATTGACAGTAGGGAGGATACGAGACCAACACAAGGAGATGTGCTAACATCCGCAGAATCAACTGGATTGGAAGTGAGGTAAGAGAATATCCGAATTTATCAAATATGAATGTTGTAAATACATTATTCCAAAAAATACAAAATAAAGTAGCAGTGGAACATAGAATTCTGCTCATGGATGTGGCTCTATAATTCACATCAGCAAGGTGGTGGAGCAAGCACCGCAACTCTCTGTCGTGATGGGAGGGGGTTGCAGTAGCGTTAAGAGCCAGATTCAAAGAAAATGAAGGACCGCAATTCACTGAAAGGTACCAAGGGGATTCTGATCCCATTAAACATTTACAACATTGTGAGTGCCAATGGAATAAATAAGGGTACCCAGAATATATGTGGACACACAATTTTATACATTCACTAGATTCAATTCCACAAGCTTGGTACTTAACTGAAGAGAAGAAAAGAGGAAACAACACCTGGCAAGAAGTTGCGGATAAGTTTACGCAATGATTTTCCTTTGAAGGAGAAACAAAACCCATCACACAAGCGCTACAAGCCATCAAAAGAGTATTATTCTTTCCAGAAATTTAGGAAGATGAAGAACAACCTCTCTCGAAACAGAGTATTCAACAATCAGTAGCATGAAAAGGGATAGACAGTGAAATGGATGATGATGATCTAGAGAACCTTAGACACTTATATTTTGAAGAAAAGGAAGGGGAGTGAGATATACAAGTAGAAAATACAACAGAAGGAATTCATCTGCTGCCATTGAAGACAAAGAAGCTGAACATCAGAACACCAAAAAATCCCAAAATTGCGTCAATTGGCGACTACTAGGATGCAGAAATGACTAAGGAGATATTTAATCTTCTACAGGAATATGAAGACTTATTCCCATCCTTAGTAGTGGAGCTAAAGGGAATAAAAGGAGACATGGGGGAAATGCATATAATTTTGAAGCCCGATGCAAGAATAGTAAAGCACAAACCGTACTGTCTGAATCCAAGAGTGAAAGAGAAAGTCAAGGCAGAGATTGATAAAATGTTGAAAGCAGGGTTGATTTTTCTAGTGGAAGAAGCAGAGTGGGTAAGTCCCATAGTCATACAAAGTAAAAAGGAAAAGTGTAAAATTCGAGTATGTGTTGACTACAGGAGCCTCAACAATGCATGCATACATGATCCATTCGCCATTCCATTCGGTGATGAGGTGCTCAAGAATGTTGCAGGGAAAGAAGCTTATTCATTTACGGATGGATTTTCAGGATACGATCAAGTGAGGATAGCTGAAGAAGATAAGAAGAAAACAAATTTCACAACCGAATGGGGCTCATTTTCATATCATGTAATGCCCTTCGAGTTGAAAACTACACCGGAAGTATTTTCACGAATCATGATAGTAGCATTTTGGGAATATATCCATAAATTCCTTGAGGTTTATATGGATGATTGGACGGTTTACAACTTGTTTAAGAATCATGGAACCTTATTAAGGATAATGTTCGACGGATGCAGACAACACCAGATTTTAATCAATCTTAAGAAGTGCATATTTTCAATAACTTTTGGGACACTGCTAGGAAATGTTGTTTGCAAACAAGGTGTTTGTGTGGATCCAACAAATGTGGCAGTTATAATCAACATAGAGGCACCAGAAACTGTGAAATAGTTCAGATCACTATTAGGCCATATTGGGTACTACGGAAGATTCATTCACAACTATGCAGGGATAACAACTCCATTGGAAAAGCTGTTGCGGATATCAAAGCAATTCATTTGGAAAATTACTGTACTACTGCCTCGATACACTAAAAGAAAAATTGGCAAGCGCGCCCATATTAGTTCATCCTAATTGGGAAAAGCAATTCCACGTCCATATTGATGCCTCCGATATTGCATTAGGAGCAGTTCTGGCTCAACCAGGCGAAAATTCAGTTGATCACCCAGTTTAATTTGGAAGCAAGAAGTTACTAACAACTAAAAGGAACAACACAACAACAGAATGAAAAGATTTGGAAATGGTGTATTCCCTTGAGAAATTTCGCCATTGCCTATTTTGAGGTATGTTCAAATTCTTCATGGACCATTCAACATTGAAGTACCTAGTTAATAAACTAGTCCTTGAAGGAAGGATCTGTAGATGGCTACTATTGTTCCAGGAGTTCACCTTTGAAGTGATAGTGAAACAAGGAAGACTGAATGAGGGTCCTGACCATTTATCAAGGCTGGAAAATGGAGAAAATGGAGGGTCCCTGGATGATCATCTACCAGACACTAATCTCTTTAGAGTGGAAGCCATCCCAAACTATTTATATCAAATAGAAATCTATCTGGAAATAAGATAGTGCGTGACTGAATATAAAACAACTCAGAGAAAACATCTTGTCGTAAAGGCAGCCGAATATCAGTTAATAGCGGGACAGCTATATAAGATTGGATTAGACCAAGTCTTGTGGAGATGTGTCATGGACCATGAAAGGGAGGATATACTGTGGGAGTGTCATTGTGGAGTTGCGGGAGGGCACGTCGGCACAAAACCCACTGCAAGAAAGGTATTAAAAGCAAGGTTATGGTGGCCCATAGTACACAAGGAAAATAAAACATTTGTAAAGAAATGCGATGCCTGCCAAAGAATGGGATGTCCATCATACAGAGCTGAACTACCACTTCACCCTGTATGAGCATTGCATCCATTTTAGATGTGGGTTGTTGATTTCATAGGACCAATAGCACCTGTCACAAGACATCCAAAGGTAAGGTACATAACTACCACAACAGATTATCTTACCAGATGGGTAGAAGCGGTACAAGTGAGGGATTGCACGGTAGAAATAATAGCTATGTTCATCTTTGAAAATATCATTAGCAGATTTGACTGACCCAGAATTCTAACCAGTGATCAAGGTACACACTTTATCAATGCAACAATCAAATCTCTATTAGAAAATTTTATGGTACAACATCATAAGAGCAGTCTGTACCATCCTCAGGCAAACGGAACAGATGAAGCATTTAATAAGATTCTCGAAAAGGGACTAACAAAGATTTGCAATGCAAATAGAGATCACTGGGATGAGTGCATACCAGCAAAATTATGGGTGTGCAAGACAACTCTGAAAATACTGAACAACTAGACTCCTTTCGAGCTAGTGTGTGGGAGGGAAACAGTGGTACCTACTGAATTTATTATACCGAGCCTACTAATCGCTTCAACACTACACTTAATAGAGGAAGACTCATTGGAGGAGCACCTACCTGAACTAAAAGAACTTGAAGAGGACATGTTTCTAGTGGAATTTCATCAGACAGTCCAAAAAGATAGACAGAAATCTTGGCATGATCGACATATCAAACATAAAACATTTACAGTCGGAGGAAAAGTTTTACTGTATGACAGTAAGTTCAAAAAGTTCCTAGGTAAGTTCAAAATGCATTGGCGGGGACCATACCATGTGATTGAAATCCGAGATTCAGGAGCAGTTTGGCTAGCACAATTGAATGGCCAAGTTTTACAAGGATGTGTGAATGCCGCACGCCTGAAGCCTTATCACGAGTAAGTTTCATTATTTCCTTTTCAAATAACTCTCCCAACTGAGAGGAGTTAGTAGGGTAGACTATAGGTAGATAGATTCAATAACTCTGTCACACCCAAGAAGGGAAGAGATAGGAATCCCACTAAAGTACAAACTGCAAATAACAGAGGAAACTCATTGTTGCAATGCGGAGATCGCATCATAACTGATTGTGGTCAGGGGGAGGGTAGTGTCTAGCATGTAATCCATGTCAGAAAGCCAAATGTGTCAAACATCATTCCATCATCATGACCCATCATACCCATGTCAGTCCATAGGATTACCCGAATTTAATAATTAACTTCCATAATTAGTAACATCCACACCATAATAAATTTTCCATATTAGGCCATAATCATTACCCATCACGTCTGCCCATGGGGAAAATTACTTCCTAAGGAGGGAGGAATGATCTAGGTGGATATCGGTGGCCACCCACCTATTCCATTTGGACCAGCACCATCAATTCTTGCAGCTTTTCACATTCAACACAACTTACTATTTTTAGCAGGTTTTTGGGTCCTCCACTCCCAAAGTTGTTTTGAGGCCTTAATGATCTACGTGGATATTGGTGGCCACCCACCTATTCCATTTGAACCCCCACCATAAATTCTTTCATTTTTTAAGTTGCAGCACAACTTACTATTTTTAGCAGTTTTTCGGGTCCTGAACTTCCGGAGCCGTTTTGAGGCCCTAAATGACGTTTTTTGTGCATCGTTCCATTTCAATATGGATACTAACGACAATAGTTGTAGTACTCAGATAGATATTTCTAACAATGTATCACATGTGTCAAACGGAGATCGTATGCCGAAGTTACATCCCCAGGGAAGTTGAAACACCAATTTACCCAAACAGGGCCCATAGTTTTGGCGCTTCATCTCCTAAGGTTAGTTTTTTGGACGTTTAGAGTACTCCATTGTTTCTCAATAGTAAATAGGCCCTTGAGCCTCATTTTAACATAGTTCAGAGGTTTGTAGCCGCACATCTCTTCTCTGAGATTCGCTACCAGCACCCTAGCTATTTTATTTCCATTATGTCTGTAAGCATATTTCTGTTATTTGATATTAATGAAATGAAGAATTATTTCCACTGCATCTCTATGTTGATGGTTATTTCTGTATTCAGTTGCGTTCTTTCATAAATCCGGATCAAATCTGCACTTTAAGAGGGAAAAGTCAGCTTAAGTTGGCGAGGAAGAAAATATTTGAGAGTTTGGCTAAGTGTGGGATTAGTGAAGCATAGGAAACCAAGTTAATACTTGAACATGATCACATAGCAAAAAAATTCTATGACATAACATATAACACTCATCAATTAAAAAACAACATTATCCCCTTAATGCGATGACGGAACAATACTCTCCTCGAAGTGCAACACTTAGTGTATACTTTGTGATGACAATGATAACACTAGCGCGTCAATGTATACAATTTTGTGAATGAGTTGAATAGATGTCTATATGGTAAATGGGACACATCGACACTAAATTTACCTCTGGAAATTAACCATAGCATTTATTTTACATCGTGTGACACTTCCCATGCCCGAGAGATGACACTTGTGATAGTAAGAGAAAGGTGCAAACAACACTTGCAAATGGGAACAAAATTGAAAGAGGAACAGGTAAGAGTGAATAAAAAATGAAAAATGGCACTTATTAAAGTGAAAGAAAGAAAAATAGGTAGGTGAAAACATGAAAGTGACACTTGCGAAAGCGAAGTTGTGCTAAAGCGGTAGTTGGAAAAAATCATCGAAATAGAAGTACAATCACAACCAAAATTGAGAGATTGTCAATAGAAAGTGTGCACTAACTACTGAGATAGGTTGAACATTACACAAGAAAAATCTGATGGACTGCATTATGTTTGTTCAAGCTTGAGTAAAATAATGTGCTCATGAAATCATTACAAAATGAGCATGTGTGAACAAGTGACTTCGAAACTTACAATCTGAGAAGAAGAATCAATCAATTAAGAGAACATCAATTGACCATGAAATGACTATAGAATGACTCATTCCAAGATCTACTGTAGCATACAAAATTAAAGTGTAGACAAAATTTTGGAGGGTGTTTTTTGTAGAGACAATAAATTGGCAAACCTACATACTCAACGCTATCCATAGGATCTCCAATATTTACAATTATGAACGATACCTTGCAACATTAACATGATATCATCATCCACGAATGTTAGTTGAGTTTCAGGAAGATCCCATACTTTTGGGTCAATAATTATCATGATCATATATATATATATATATATATATATATATATATATATATATATATATATATATATATATATATATATATAATTGTGTCATGATGATCCAAATAGATATCTATATTTAGTTTCACTTAATGAGTTGAATATTTTTAAATGGTGAAATCTTGTTTATAATTAAGTTTAAATTCTAAAACAAATATGACATTCAAATCTAAGTATCATAGTCATAATTTGTGTGATATATATATATATATATATATATATATATATATATATATATATATATATATATATATATATATATATATAAACTAAATAATTTATAATATAACAATGTCATTAACATTTTTTTCTTTAATATTGATATTTTATGCTTTTAAAAATTTATATGTAACTTTAATTTAGAAAGAACTATAATTTGAAATATTTTTAAAATATATTATAAGAAATTTTAATTTAATATGTATAAAATTGTGATTATTTTCAATTCCAAAAATAATGCGTGTCATGATGGTCCAAATAGATATTAACATTTAGTTTCAGTCAATAGATTGAATGCTTCTCCCTGCTGGAGGTGTCCAATCATCGGGACAAGTGGGATGTGGTAAGTTAAGGCTAGACCGGCCCTGAGATATGCACCCGCTGACTCACCACACTCCAACACTCAAATGGTAATGGGCCCTAGGAAAGGCGATCTTGTTGCAGTGGTGAATGTAGTTAAGGGGGCATTGGACGTGAGCCATGCCATTCGTTATTTGCAGACGATGGTGAATGTTGGTGCTCTGGATTTCGCAGACAAGCAGAAGCTAGCTCTCAAGCTTTGGCTTGAGCTTCTCTGGAAGGAGACAAGGTGGGTGCAAGTTCAGTCAGGTAGAAATGGTAAGAGTCTAGCATCCAGGAGGAGTCCTGGTAATGGAACGAGCACGCTACACCAAGAGGCTGACAAAGTTGTTAGGGGAGAACTAGCTGTGGAGGGAGCGTCTCTGGACAGGTGGTTCTGGTGTTCAGCCTAGGTGCCAACAGAGAGATCGCGGACTACGCTGGAAGGGTCCTTCACTGGCCAGGCCCCAAGGTGGTTCTGCGTTGGGGCTTACTAAGCACTCAGGCTCTCCTATGATTCACTTCTACGGGGGGTGGCACTTCCAAACCTCATCTGAGGACAATGTTGTAGCTGGTGGCAGTATTGTGTCTCTCATCCACAGTGCTTGGGATGTGGTCAGTGATAAACTCAGCTGAGCATGCAGGGACAATCCATGGGTTTTAGGGGTTTCTAGACCGGGAGTGACTTGGCGCTGCAACCCAGCAAAGGGAGAGGCAGTGTTAGACGACTGCATGCTGCATGAGCAAGGTCAGGCATGACGTGGAGGTATTGTAAGTGGCATGGATATTTTCCAGGTACCCAGAGACTTGAGCTAACACTCAGAATCTAATGAGAGTCAACATTCGATGGCGGCCATGGCAGTTTCTCCGGCTGAGTCACTGAGCTTGGTTGAGGCAGTGCTCTAGATGTGGTCAACGATAAACTTAGCTGAGGATGTAGGGATATTGCATGGGTTTTATGGGTTGCTGGACCGGGAATGACTTGGCACTACAACCCAGCAAAGGGAGAGGGAGTGTTAGACAACTGTATGTTGCACGAGTGAGGCCAGACATGACGTGGAGGTATTGTAAGCAACATGGAAAATCGCTAGGTACCCGGGGACTTGAGCTCAATATCAGAATCTACTGAGAGTCAAGATTCGGTGGCAGTCATGGCAGTTTCTACGGCTAAGTCACCAAGCTATGTTAAGGCACTAACCACCCTTGAAGCAATTTTCGCCCAACTCCAGCAGATACAGCTCAACTTGGACACCCTGCTTGAACAAAGGTTTGATGATCATAATGAATTGGTGGCCTACATTAACGTTGTTCAAAACCTGCAGAATGAGACCCTCAAAGCTCTAGAGAGTTTGCGTCGTCTTTTGAGACGCTCTCATGACCATCTCTAAGCTCTAGAGGTCGAAGTGGACCATATCGGCTACCATATGCACAATAAAGGTCGTCTCTTCGTGGTTCTTCTCACAGGTCTCGTGCACCCTCCCCCATGATGACCATTTTGTTATGTTTGTTTTGTAATTTTGTGCCGTTAGTAACCAAGAGCACCGGTTACCTTGGCAAGCACCCAAGTCCTTTTAGGCACTACATGGCTTCTGGGTTGCCTGAATCTAATACAACCATGCTGGCTCATACTGTAAATTTTGTTCCCGATATGCTAATATAATATAGAGTTTGACCTGTTGGAACACCTAATCCTACATGGGTAGGTGTGGAATGCAAAAAGTCACAATGGAGTCCAAGTGACCGTGGAATATGAAACCAGGAGTCACACCATTGTACTATAGATGTACATCTTTGTATAATGGAAAATAAGAAAGCCTCACGCTTATCTTTCATTGTGTGTTGAGTCTCTTGTGTGTGTGTTCATCCTTCTCATACACCATGTGTGTGTTTAACATGGTGTTTAACATGGTATCAGAGCGGGTGATTGCTGGCCCTGCTCCAAATTGAGTGAACCATTTGTGTTTATGGCTTGTGCATATCTGCAAAATTCTGATAATTTTTGCAGCATTTAGAGAGTTTCTGCAGCAGATTTTTTTCCGCCATTCAGAGCAGTTTTGAAGAAGAGCAGCGTTGGCTTTGAGAAGGAGCAGCATTCAAAATCACAACAATCAGAAATTGGCTTGGAGAAAGGCAACACTGCCCATCTGAAGATTTTCATTCTAATGTTTTCCTGCAATTTCTGCATTTTAATTTCTGCACCATTTTGGAGCTGCTGGAAAAGTGTTTAAAATGAGTTTCTGGAAAATTCTGGGTTTTTCCTAGAAAGAATTCTTAGTTTTTCTACTAAAAATTTCTTCATCTCTACAATCTGCTGCTGAATTTTACTGTCTAAAAATTGCTCAGCATTCTCTGAGAAATTTCTGAAGTTTGTACCTGTAGTGTACCTATTTTAAAGCCTCTATTTCACTGCTTTCTCTGCAAAATTCTTCAAGCCTTCCAGCCCTCCTCTCTTCTGTTTAAAATAAAAAATAAAAAAATAAAAAAAATAAAAAAAAATTGATTCAAGCTCTTGGCCTTCGGCCCTTGCCCCTATGCCTCCTCACTTTACATTACACCCCCTCTATACACATACTACTCCCTAACCAATACACTCGGCAACGCTCATCTCAACTCACAATCCGTTCTCACTAACCCTCACCTCACCTTACATCGCTTCCTATCGCTCCTCCTTATCACTCCTCCCCTCACCTCTCGGAAGTCCGCTCCCCTTACCCACGCGCTCTCACACTCCATTCTTCCTACGTGGCCCTCCACACTCCCCCATATTCCAGCACTCCCTTAAACCTCATCTCTTGGCACTCATCCCTCAACTCAATCTGCGCATACCCCTCCCTGCACCGACTTACCAACGCACCCCCTCTCGTACATGGCCCACGGCCTCCTCCAACCCCTCCCCAAACTAACCCTGTCATTCTTGGCCACTCGGCCTTCTCATTATAAAACTCCATCCCCTTTCAACTCACGGTTCTGGGCAGCTCGACCCCCCCTTCTACACACTCGCCATTACTTCAGTCGACCATCCCCTCACACATCTCCGCGCCCCTCGGCCTCCCATCTCACAAACGCTCCCCCAAGTCACTCACTATACACTCTGTCTTTTAATTTCTTTTCCCACTATATATTACATCCTTTATTTTAAAATTCCTTCCATATTCCCATTAATCTATTTTTTAATTAATTAAAAAAAAAGAAAAAGAAGAAGAAAAGAAATAATAAAAATAAAAATCCCCATCCCATTTTAATTTTTTATTTAATAGCCCCCTTCTCCCATTAATAAACCCCTCCATATAATACCCTTCCTTCCCTCCAATAAATTTCCCTCCCCTTTAAATTTCCTCCATTATTAATTAATTTCCATTTTTAATTATTCCCATTTTTTAATTAATTTTTAATTAAAAAAAAAAACAGCAGAGAGAGAGAGGAAAGAGAGAATATGAACAACAAAAAAATGAAGGAAATTACATGTGAGCAGATGGACTAAATACATAGAGAAATTTTCAATTTGACATTGTGTGATTTGTGGCATAAGGGTGATTTTATGAAGAAATTGACATTTGAAGACAAGTTTGCCATCATTGAAAACAACTATTTGAATAAAAAATTCAGCTGCCTTAAAGGCTTCTTGCATAGTGTTTTCAGCTCCAAAATATGTTGCAGAAATATTGTATTGCATTGACATTGTATTGTGAGTAGACATTGCTTCTTCATAGTTGGACTCAGTACTTGAGTTGTTGAAAAATTGTTGATTTCCCTCCATCATTTAAGGAGCACACTTTTTACTTTGAGAATTCCTTGAGTCATTTGTATTTGTTATTGAATCACATTGTAAACGGGTGAATTTTCAGTTGAAGCCGACACCCTTTCACTTTTTAAGCCTAAGTTGTTGAAAATGGCTAAAATCAATGAGGCATTAGTGTTGTTGAGTGACCTCATTCATTCAAATGTTGATGACATGGTAAAAATGAGCAAGAATGCTCTTTGTAACATTCAAAGTTGTTTGTTAGATGCACTAGAAAAGATTGAGTTTTTGCAGTTGGAATCTCAGCTCCAACAAGATGAACTTCAGCAAAAGAGTCACCATTCTGAACTTGTTTCTGTTCAGAACATTGTGAAAGACTCCCATCAGCAGCAAGAAGATAAAGATGCAGTTGATCCACATTCAGTTCCTTGTACTAGAGCAGATGTACATGCAAATGCAGCAGCTCAACCTGCACTTCCTAAGCCCATCATCAGACCTTGGGAAGAACTTGTCCACAACAAGCACCGAACTGGTCTTGGATATGACAAGGATGTGTCCTTTCATATTCTAGACTACACAAAGCCCATCAAATTTCAGAGTGCCAGATTCCTATATGACAGTTCACCTGCAGTTGTTCCAGATCCTGTTCCACTTCCACAACAGATTGAGAAATGCCAAGACTGTGATCGAGTTGGCCATATGAAAGATCATTGTTTTGATCTTCATCCATGCAAGCACTGTGGTCGGCACACTCATTCTTCACACAGATGCTTCAGAAACAAGCCTCCTGCAAGAACCAAGATTCATCTTGGATGGATCGCTTCTTGGCAATGGGCATCAACAGCCAAGAAGATGTTTACGACACATGTTAGAACTTGCTCACGAATATTGAACAAACTTGCATTTGAGTTTTTTCCATCATCTCACCTTGTCCCTGACAGGGGGGGAAATGGTGGTCATGTACAAGCTTCGATGACAGATCAAGCGAGCCTAAGCCACAATCTCTCATTCCATGTTCAGAGTTGTAGCCAGCAGTTCAAGCGAGCCTGAGCCACAATTCATCATTCCAGATTCAGAGATGTAGCCAGAGACACGGATGCCCATGAGCATACCTTCAGTTGGTGGACAACCTTAAACCATCATCTTTGGTTGGTGGATAACCTAAAACCATCATAGGTAGTAGACCTCCCTTCTTTTAGGTCGAAGGTCTCCCTTTCATATATGAGGAACACTTCCTCTAGCAGAAGCCTTCAGCTTCTTGCCAGCTTTGGTTGAGTTCCAGGAAATGCTTCAAGCATTCCAGAGTTGTTGGTAATCCTAAAACTATCACAGGTAGTAGACCTCCCTTCTTTTAGGTTGAAGGTCTCCCTTTTTTATGAGGGACAATTCCTCTAGCAGAAGCTTTCAGCTTCTTGCCAGTTTTGGAAGAGTTCCGGGAACTGCAACAAGTTTTGCATTCCAGTGTTTGTGGTCATCCTAAAACCACCTCTTTTTTCCAACATTTCAGAGAGTTGATTCAGCCAAGTGCTGCCATGCATACTTTGCAGATTTGTATTACAACTCTTTTTCTTGGACTCACACATACCCCTTCGGATTAAGGGGGGATGTTGGAACACCTAATCCTACATGGGTAGGTGTGGAATGCAAAAAGTCACAATGGAGTCCAGGTGACCTTGGAATATGAAACCAAGAGTCACACCATTGTACTATAAATGTACATATTTGTATAATGGAAAATAAAAAATCCTCACGCTTATCTTTCATTGTGTGTTGAGTCTCTTGTGTGTGTGTTCATCCTTCTCATATACCATGTGTGTGTTTAACATGACCGATGAAAAAAAATAAATTGAATGCTTTTTAATAACGAATTCTTGTTTATAATAAACTTTAAATTTCTAAATATAAATATAATGATTCAAATCTAACATAATCATAATTTATATATTTCATTCAAAAATAAATATATAATGAATAAATATAGATTAGATTTCCTTTAATTTTTCTTTATATGCTTTTTAAAATTTAGATATAATTTTAATTAAAAAACTCTAATTTGAAATATTTTTAAAATCTATTATAAGCAATTTTAATTTAATATATAAAATATTATTATTTATTTCAATTCCCAAAAAATAAAAATAAAGAGCTCATATATATATATAGTAATATTTCACTATTTCACTATTAAAAATTATGTTAATTTCATTTATCTTCTATATATTTACAAATTTTTATTTAAAATAATATATTCTAATATAATAGATGTTATTTTATTTATTTTTATTACTCGATAAAAAAATGCGACACTAATCATGATACAACAAAATATAAAATACTCATCTATATCTTTAATGAGAGACTACATTTTTTTAGATATCCATTTTCAATAATTGGAAATCTCTATGCCTATGTTTGATACAGATTACTCATATGTGAAAAAGAAACTTCTTTGTATTATATTATTGATATTCAAATAAGTTATAATATCTATGCCATTGGTTAAAAAAACACTCCTTATATTATCGATGTTCAAATGGTTTATTTTAGGGATTAAAAAGAGAAATCGATCGATTCCCTCCTGAACACTTGCTAAGAAGTATGCAGTTTAGTAAGGAAAAATACATCAGCAGGGTACACTATTCCCCTTTGCTGCATTTGATGGGATGAATGGTTATTTCTATTTATTTCTATTAATATATGAGAACAAAAGGTTAAACGAGAAACGTAAAAGTAGGCTTCGGGTTTTAGATCGGAACTGAATTGCTGGGAATTATCAAATCGGCCGCGTCCAAATGAAATGTCATGTCAGTAAATGTCATGTCATGTTTTCCACCGTTAATGGAAGTATCATAACTCCTCATTAACTCTGCGTTGCCATCTACCTTCTTCCGCTGCTCCTTTTCTTGGCCGGGAGATCCTTCTGCTGCCGCTGCTACAAACTTATGTGGAGGTGGCGGATTCTGGAGGTGCTCGTTGAGTTGATCAGTTTCAAGTGATTTCCAGAATGTTAAGCGGCCTCCTGCTGCCGCCACCGCTTCATTGGAAGAGTGAACGTTAATGCGCAGCCTCTGCCTTCCTGTGGCGGAGACTTCCTTAAACGACAACGTCGTTATAAGTAAGGCGAGAGTCACAATTACAAGAACACACACATTGGTTTTAAGTTTCATGGGCACTGCCATTATCAATCTACTTTTGTGACTTGAAAACAATATCTGTGGAATGGTAAACCCTAAAAGCTGAATGACAGGTTGGTTAACGACGATGGACGGTTCCGGTTCACAAAATGTGCAGTTATGGAGGCTTGGGTAAGATGACTGTGCAGTTGAAAGGCTCAGTGGGGAAATAGTAAGCCTTGAGACTCTAAAATGTGCACTTCTAGAGGGAGACTAGTCAGTGGATTGCGTAGTTGTGTAGTTCAATAACGCAAGGAGGTATCAGGTATCTTTATGATTGATACTGCGTAATGTGCTGTAAAATACTCGCTAGCAGGACATATTGCGCAATTTATGATGGTAGGGAGGAAATCCTTTCAGCACTATGCCTGCTCAATACGAACTCCTTGGAGGTAGGAACTTTGCATTGTGTCGTTCTAGTACTCAAGGGTACATGATTGTGGCTTGCTATTGTGCAAATGCACAATTCAAGAGGGAAGTGTAACCTTGATTTGGTCGGTCATAATATCTTTCAAATTTGGCTAAGTGTGAGATTAGTGAAGCAAATATGAAACCAAGGTAAGACTTGAACATGACCGCACACTGGAAAATATTGAAGAAAAAGCATATAAAACTTAACACTTTAGAAACAAGATGATCCCCTTAATGCGACGGTAAAAAAATATTCTCTTCCAAGTGTGACACTTAAGGTATACTTTCCGATGACAATGTCGACACCAAAGAGACAATGGATAAAACTTTAGGAATGAGTCTAATACATGTCTATATAGTAAATAGGACCCATAAACACCAAATTTTGCTTGTTAAATGAACTATAACTATAGTTTTACATCATACAACACTTCACATGCCCGAGAGACAACACTTGCGACAGTAAGAGAAAGTTGAAAACGACATTGAAAGAGACAATTGTCAAAGTGAAGAAAACATGAAAATGACACTTATTAAAGTGAAAGTAAGCAAAAGCGACAAGTGTAAACATGAAAGTAAAACTTGCGAAAGTGAAGGTGTGTAAAAGGGACAATTGAAAAAATCACTGAAATAGAAGTAGAATCATAATCAAAAGTGAGAGTGTCAATTGAAAGTGTGTAACTCGCTACCGACATAGGTTGAGCATTGCAAAAACATTGTCTTCATGGACTATGTTATGCCTGTTCAATATTGTGCAAAGGAATCGACTCATGAAATCATTACAGACTGAGCATGTGTGAGAAACTGAATTTGAAACTTAAAATATAAGTAGAATACTTAATCACTTAGGAAAGCATCAGTCAACCATGAAGTTAATATGGAATGAATGGTAACAAGATCTACAGTTGGCTCCAAAATTCAAGTGCACGAAAAATTTTGGAGGGTTTTTGTCGCAACAACAAAATTTGGCAACACACTAGTATAACTCTAGCTTTTCTGTTTAGGTTTAATTATCTAATTTCAATGTCTCAATATTTCAAGGAGGATTGATTCATATTGTGGATTACCTTATCTTCCCTAATTAACCCATTTAGATATATAGTCCCCTCCGTTCCCTTACTCAGTTGAACACATATGAAGGCTTGTCGAATAAATTTTGTTTTGATATAGCAAATGGTAATATATTTGTGAGTTTAAGATAATAAGAGTATGATTTTTCATCTCTAGTATTGTTCTACTGCCAGTAGGCCTAGATAGTACCCCAATGGAGTCACTACAACAACACAAGCATCTCTTCACTACTAGCAAGCCTAAACAATACCTCGAAGAAATTGATTTTTTCACCTCTCTGCACAGAAAACCTTATTCATCTTTCACCCTATAATTATTTTATTTATATAAATTTTCTTAGCAACTTATTTATTTGATGGGTGGAATATGGATCCTCACTTATTGAGATCAGGAGAGGTATTACCTTCAGAGAAGCATAAATTTACCTCTGATGATATGTTTGAGTGCTAATTGATTTTCCCCTACCTTTCTCTACTCGATTGGTTTAGTAAGAAAAAAAAAACTGTTTATCACAATTATGAGCTCAGGAATGAGCATCCTAGAATAAATATGGGATTTATAGTTTTGCTAAAGGCTTTCCATTCAAATGGATCATATTTCCCATTTAGATATCATTGAATTTCATTATATGTAAACCAAAGATAGAGAGAAGGTAACATATTAGCCAAGCATTGTTCCCCATCACAATTTCCCTTTTCAAGTTTTGCCACATTGCCTTTGGAGCCAAAAGGAACATTTCATGCAAAGTATTATTGAACAAAAGGAAAAGATAAAATACATGGAAAAAAAAAAACCAAAAGAACAACGGAAATGCAGGTGGGACTTAAAAACAAGGTGTAGAATATACAATAAGAAAACAAATAAATGAAGAGACTAGATGAGGTGCATGAAAAAGGGTGGATGTAATGCAAGGGAAACCAAATGCAACTAAACCTAATTCTAACCTAACAATCTAGAAGATCAGGGCTAAGTGTAATGATATTTTCAATGAAGCCACCATTGTTCCTCACCTGTAATCGCAATGATACGATCGATTAAAACCGATATATGGTAATGTGCAACTGAAAATATATAAGCTTGAATAAATTGCACAAAACATTGACGGTCTTTCTTAAAAGAAGAAAGATGTTTCATATCACCTAAATTTACCCAACCTTCCACCTTACCTTCTCGATGTAAAACATAATCAAATAAACCTTGATGGCTCCTTGTGAATGTACTTATACTTATATTATCTTGATTAGAATGCATCAAGATAGATCAGAATCTCATTTTAACAAATGGGCTTGCTATGTAAGATGATTCCAACTGATGATAGATTGGATAATGAAACTAAAAAAAAATCCTCTTGAATATCCTGAAGCCCTTGAGAGAAAGAAATTTCAATTACTGGTGTGGAATCAAGATGAGAATACTGTGAGGGAAAATAAATCTCATCATATTCAAAAAGCTTGTGATGACATGACATAACCATCAACGAAGGATGAAATTCTTGAACTAGTTGATAAGTGTCTAAATACTGAGATGGTAAACCATAAAGGTCAACTTATGTAAAACAACCATCATTAGGTACATTATTGGGAAAATTATCAAATGAATGAAAATTGTTAGAACAACAACCATGATTAGATGGGATGATTAAGGCATAATATTCTCGATTAGGAGACAACAAAGATAGATCGGTTTGAAAAAAATTACAAATGATTTGAATGAAAGAATCATCTAAATCATATGTTGAATGTGAAAAACCATCTACTTGTGTGTGGTTACAAATTGGACTAGCATCATAATATTTAAAAAGGAATGCTATTATGGAAAACACATGGAACCAATCGAGATGTAGTGGATGAAAAATAGGAACTTGATTCAACATGTAACAAAAGAATTCATTAACATTGAAGAGGATATTTGGAGGAAATAATTAGAATCAAAATATTCACAGGAAGGATTAGGAGCTAGTTATTTTCAAAATAATGTGATAAGTATGAATCTTTTTGCTAATTATAATATTTAGAATGATAAAATTCATAGCTTTGTTCATTCATGAAAGGAATACACTCCAAAACTAGGTTTGATACAAGATATTTTCATGGGGAATAATAAATTGAATCAAAATGATTAATATGACTCAAGACAAAATCTTGAAAGCTTGAAAGGTTATATCTAAAATACCACACAATTTTCAAGAAGGAATTTATATCTAGTGAAAATATTCAAAGGAAAGAATTAGGCGAGAATGTCCAAATATGATTTAGCTAGGGGGGCCTTACCAAGTCGATAAAACCTGATATGACCATCAAATAAAGTGTAAGTGCCCCGACTTCATGATGAGTCCCAAAAATTTCAGGAATTGTAGAATTACATTGTGAAGGTTGAACCAGATCATGCATGTTGTGTGGAAAATACCACTAATAATTGTAACACTATTATTACAGTCCAAATGGAAATCATCTACATTACTAATTTGATCAAGATTTATATCTTTAACAGAAATATTTCCAAAGTCATAAGGTTCTTCTAACTGCACATCTAAGGATGGATTGATTGGGAAAATGTCATGAGTAACCTGAATAGAAGAATGTTATTAAGGAAAAATTTAATGTAATGGATATCCAATGATTTATTTACCTACCTCTTCATCATGAGTAATCTCATTAACATTTCTTAATTCAAAATCAAACTCCTTAGATGATGAACATGGAGAGCATGGAGTATATGCATTACAAAAAGTAGAACATAAGGGATAGTGAGGTGAAGTGGAAGTTTCAATAAGAACATATTATTTAACTAGATTAGATTCAAGATATAAATATTTCAAACAATTTTTTCTTGAGATACTGAAAGATAAAATGATTCACTTGTGAAACCATCATTACATAAAATAATGGAGTTAGAAACTTTAGAATGAAGGTTATCCAAGACTTCAGATTGATTAGGAAAATCAATTTTATTTGACTCGTCACCAATATTATTGAATTAAAAATCAACCAATGGTGGAACAACATCATATTCACATCGAGGATTTTCAAAAATATAAAAAATATCGAAAGAATCCTCACCTTCCTGCTCCTTTACATATGAAGAGTGACTGCATTACACCTGATCACTATTTGGATTTAAAAATTAAGAATCGGGATGATCAAGGGGCAAGGGGTTATGAGAATGAGATGATAGAGGATGACAGGAATCCAAATAATATTCAAGGCTATAGTTATGACTGAAAATTACATCTTGAGGAATGGAAGGATTAGTCTTCACCGTGGGCTTCATGAAGCATTCCAAAGTTTCCTCCATAGGATTTGAATTATGAGAAATGAATGAAGGTTGACAAGGTGGATCAACGATCTATTTGAAAATTCCCAACTTCAACATTATCATAGGGAGGCACACAAATTGATACTGAAAATGGACGAGGACAAGGAACAAAAGGAATAGTAGGTTTCTCCTATTAAATTGAAGGTGTCTTAGAGTTTAAAAAAGTTGGGGAAACATGAGCATATGAGGGTTTATATTCAAAATGATTCAAAAATATCCGAACCAAATGTTCTGAATTTTTCCTAAAGAAATCCCAATCCATATCTTCTTGAAGAATTTCATAACATAAGCAAAGGAGTCTATTAGAAAAATCCTCAATTGATTCATTAGGTCCCATTCTAAGATGATTGATTCTTTTATAAACATATTAGTAATCATATCTATCAAAAGCCTTATAGAGCTCCTTAATAAATTGATCAAGGGAATGAATAGAAGAATATGGTAAGGTATGACACCATCGATTAAGACGACCTTCAAGAGTGAGGAAGAAAAGAACATAAGAAAAATATTCATCATCAATTTCATAATATTCACAAAGTTTAAGAAAATCACAAATGTGCTTGGATATGGATGTTCCATTCTCACCATCAAACTTTAGTTGAGACACATCATAAGTAGGATCATTGAGGATTAAAATTTTACCATTGGATATATTGGAAAAAAACCTCAGGAATATATTTGACGATGAGACGTTAAATATAAGAGATTCAAAATAGATTGAACAAGCACACCTTTTCATATGTCGCTCCTAGCACCAAATATTGACCGTGCTAGAAATACGTCAACCAAGGGTTCTCCCTGATGTGAAGCTTCAATTATTCCTCACACTATTTGGAGTAGGAGCCCCATCTAGGGTATCGACTTGACCACCATAACTTAATTTTTTTCCTTAGTTGCAATGAATAACATTAGAGAGTATGAACATAACCTTTGAAATCAACAACAAAGTTGACAATGTGAAACACCAATTCCAATGTGCAAATAGAGAATCTCACGAGAGGGAATTAAACGTGAGCCTCTAGAAAGAAAGTTATAGTACTATCCTAAGATACACACGAGATAAAGGAAAGATTCATTATTTATATAGGGAAATAGTTCACACAAACACAATAAACATTAAAGCAAACACAACACACATTCAACAAGATAAGAACCAAATCCACGGAAATAGTTCAATTTATGTAGTACATATGAGAACAACATCTATCGAAAACATTAAAAGAATATTCTTAAACCATTTACGACATACACATAGAAGTGTGATGCCTCAATGAACTTTTTATTATTGGGTGAAAGATCCAAGCACACAGTTACAACGAAGAGCCATTATCTCCAATATTGGAACATTAAGTCACTTCTTGCTTCTCCAAAGAATGATCTTCTCTCTCATGCTAAGCTATAGAATCGAAGGATATCTCTCCAAAGGCTAACCCTCCAAAAACACTTTTCTTGAGATATGAGGGTGTATTTATAGAAACCAGAGTGACCTTTCATATTCCCATGACTCTTGAGATTCCCTCATGACTCTTCGACATCTAATGTGAACTTTGGACTTCTATATGAATTTTGGACTTTTTCGAAAGACTCTTTTTTTCGTATATGACAATGTGACTTTTCATATTCAATATATGAGCCTTGGACTTCCACAGATTACATTTTTTTCCTTTCATTTTGATAATTAAAAAATTACATGCACAAATGATGTGGTAAGATACATGGACACATATGACATTGTGATGAAACTGATACAAGTCACAACTTGACAATTATGACATGGAATCCACGATTAGGTCACAATTCCAGGTTGTTATTCTTGATTATTTGTCTTCACTCATAGTGAGATGTTTTTTGGTACTTCATCTTCACCCTCAGGGGCATTGAATGGTATGGAGTCTTCATGTGGTCCTAATCTTTGGTCTTCTATTGTAAACTCGTGTTCCTTCATCTTATTGCTTGATGACCTATTCATGGTTTTGGATTCATAAGTGTCTTTTAACATAGTCTCCTTATCCTCCTCTCTCAGCATCATATTGTCATGTCAAGATATAGTACCTGAAAGTGAAATCCACTCATGACTAGAAAACATCAGTTTAGAAATATCCTATTCTAACTTGCTTCATGAAAATGATGATTGATATGGAAATATGTGCTAGGCCGAGAGGAAGACTTAGGGTTATGCAATGAGAAATTACAGAGATTAGGAGTGATGGATTAAAGCTTGACATTGTGCAATGTGAAGTTCTAGAGGCCTAGGAAAGATAACTGTGCAGTTGAGGATCTCAATGAGGAAATATTGAGCCTTGAGATTGTCCAATGTGCAGTTATGGAGGGAGACTGGTTAGTGGATTACATAGTTATGTAGTTCAAGGACTTAGGGAGCCAAATTTATGGTTGATATTGTATGATGCACAACAAGATGCTTACCAGGAGATAGGATTTTGTATTTTCTGAGGGTAGGGAGGCAATTCTTTAGCACTGTGATTGCTAAATGTATAGTCCTTGGAGGAAAGAACTACGCATTGCACAGTTATAGGAGGAAAGGTTACCTGATTGAGACTTGCTACTATGAAATCCACAGCTTAAGAGGGCAACGTGAGCTTAAGTTGGCGAGTAAGAAAATCTTCCAAAATTTGGCTAAGTGTGGGATTAGTGAAGCATATATGAAACCAAGTTAATACTTGAACATGATCACATAGTAAAAAACATCTATGACATGAAATATAACACTCATCAATTAAAAAACAACATTATCCCTTTAATGCGACGATGAAACAATACTCCCTTCGAAGTGCGACACTTAGGGTACACTTTGTGATGACAATGACAACAGTAGCGCGACAATGTATACAAATTTAGGAATGAGTCTAATACATGTATATATCGTAAATAGGAACCATTGACACTAAATTTACCTCTTGAAATGAATGATAGATTTTATTTTACATCGTGTGACACTTCCCATGCCCTAGAGACAATACTTGTGACAGTAAGATAAAGGTGAAAATGACACTTGCAAATGCGAACAAAATTGAAAGAGGAGTAGGTAAGAGAGAATTAAAAATGAAAAATGACACTTATTAAAGTGAAAGAAAGCAAAATACATAGGTGAAAACATGAAAGTGACACTTGCAAAGGCGAAGTTGTGCTAAAGCGACAGTTGGAAAAAATCATCGAAATAGAAGTACAATCACAACCAAAATTGAAAGATTGTCAATAGAAAGTGTGCACTAACTACTGAGATAGGTTGAACATTGCACAAGAACAATCTTGATGGAATATGTTATTTTTGTTCAAGCTTGAGTAAAATAATGTGCTCATGAAATCATTACAAGCTGAGCATGTGTGAACAAGTGACTTCAAAACTTACAATCTAAGAAGAAGAATCAATCAATTAACAAAACATCAATTGACCATGAAATGACTATAGAATGAATCATTCCAGGATATACTGTAGCATCCAAAATTAAAGGGTAGGCAAAATTTTGGAGGGTGTTTTTTGTAGAGACAATAAATTGGAAAACCTACATACTCAGCGCTAGCCGCAGGATCTCGAATATTTATAATTATGAACAATATCTTGCAACATTAGCATGATATCATCATCCATGAATGTTAGTTGAGTTTCAGGAAGATTCCATGCTTTTAGGACTGTCACCATCATGATTATTCATCTCTCTCCATATATATAATTGTGTCATGATGATCCAAAATGATATCTAGATTTACTTTCACTTAATGAGTTGCATATTTTTAAATGGTGAAATATTGTTTATAATTAAGTTCAAATTATAAAACAAATATGACAATTCAAATCTAAGTATCATAGTAATAATTTGTGTGGTTTATATATATATATATATATATATAGATATATATATATATATATATATATATATATATATATATATATATATAGAGAGAGAGAGAGAGAGAGAGAGTATATAGAGTACACGTGATAAAATATATAATATGGATTGCTCAAAATTCACCGTGTCAACTAAACTATGGATTGCTTAAAATTCGCAGTGTCTACTTAATATGGATTGCCTAACTACAAACCTATTTGAATCTTCCTGTTATTGAATTGACTCCTTTAAATCCATGACCGGAGCTGGTATATCTGACTCAATAGCGATTCTTCCCGATACAAGCAAACCATGAAAGAAAAACGCACAGTTACAGGGGTTGAGAGTGATGGAATAAATCTTGATATTAAAAGATGTGCAGTTATGAAGGCTTGGGTAAGATGACTGTGCAGTTAAGAAGCTCAGTGAGGAAATAGTAAGCCTTGAGACTCTAAAATGTGCAGTTCTAGAGTGAGACTATTCAGTGGATTGTGTAGTTGTGTAGTTCAATAACTCAAGGAGGTATCTTTATGATTGATACTGCGTAATGTGCTGTAAAATACTGGCTAGGAGGACATATTACGCAATTTATGAGGTTAGGGAGGAAATCTTTTGAGCACTATGACTGCTCAATACGAATTCCTTGGAGGTAGGAACTTCACATTGTGTAGTTATAGGACTTAAGTGTACATGATTGTGGCTTGCTACTGTGCAATTCACAATTCAGGAGGGAAGTTTGAGCTTAATTTGGTCGGGCATAATATCCTTCAAATTTGGCTAAGTGTGAGATCAGCGAAGCAAATATGAAACCAAGGTAAGACTTGAACATGACCGCACACTAGAAACAATTCAAGGAAAAGCATATAAAACTTAGCACTTTAGAAACAAGATGATCTCCTTAATGTGACAGTGACAAAATACGCTCTTCCAAGTGTGACAATTAAGGTAGACTTTGCGATGACAATGACGACACCAAAGAAAAAATGGATAAAACTTTATGAATGATTCTAATACATGTCTATACGTTAAATAGGACCCATAAACACCAAATTTTCCTTGTGAAATGAACTACAACTATAGTTTTACATCATGCAACACTTCACATGCCCGAGAGACGACACTTGCGACAATAAGAGAAAGTTGAAAATGACACTTGCAAATGTGAACAACATCGAAAGAGAAAATTTTCAAAGTGAAGAAAACATGAAAATGACACTTATTAAAGTGAAAGTATGCAAAAGCGACAACTGTAAACATGAAAGTAAAACTTGCGAAAGCGAAGGTGTGTAAAAGAGACGATTGAAAAATCACTGAAATAGAAGTAGAATCACAACCAAAGGTGAGAGAGTGTCAATTGAAAGTGTGAAAATGACTACCGACATAGTTTGAGCATTGCAGAAACACTATCTTGTGGAATATGTTATGCCTGTTCAATATTGTGCAAAGGAATGCACTCATGAACTCATTATAGACTGAGCATGTGTGAGAAACTGACTTTGAAACTTAAAATATAAGAACAATACTTAATCACTTAAGAAAGCATCAATAAACCATGAAGTTATTATGGAATGAACGATCACAAGATCTATAGTTGGCTCCAAAATTCAAGTGCAGGAAAACATTTGAAAGGTTTTTGTCACAATCACAAAACTTGGCGACACAGTAGTATAACTCCAGCTTTTCTGTTTAGGTTTAATTATCTAATTGGAAGGCCTCAATATTTCAAGGAGTATTGATTCATATTGTGGATTACCTTATCTTCCCTCATTAACCCATTTATATATATATTCCCCTCCATTCCATTACTCGGTTGAACACATATCAAGGCTTGTTGAATAAATTTTGTTTCGATATAGGAAATGGTAATATATTTGTGAGTTTAAGATAATAAGATTATGATTTTTCATCTCTAGTATTTTTCTACTGCCAATAGGCCTAGATAGTACCCCAATGGAGTCACAAAAACAACACAAACATCTCTTCGCTACTAGCGATCCTAAACAATACCTTGAGGAAATTGATTGTTTCACCTCTCTGCACAAGAAACCTTCTTCATCTTTCACCCTTTATTTATTTTATTTATATAAATTTTTCTAGCAACTTATTTATTTGATGGGTGGAATATGGATCCTGAATTATTGAGATCATGAGAGTTATTTCATTCAGAGAAGCATAACTTTACTTCCGATGATATGTTTGAGTGCTAATTGATGTTCCCCTACCTTTCTCTACTCGATTGGTTATAAGAAAAAAAACTATTTATGACAATTATGATCTCAGGAATGAGGATCCTATAATAAATATGGGATTTATAGTTTTACCAAAGGCTTTCAATTCAAATGGATCATATTTCCCATTTAGATATCATTGAATTTAAATATATGTAAACCAAAGATAGAGAAAAGGTAACATATTAGGCAAGTGTTGTTCCCCATCACAATTTCCCTTTTCAAGTTTTGCCACATTTCCTTTGGAGCGAAAAGGAACATTTCATACAAAGTATTATTGAATAAAAGGAAAAAATAAAATACATAGGAAACAAAACAAAACAAAACCAAAAGAACAAAGAAAATGGGGGTGGGATGTAAAAACAATATGTGGAGTATACAAAAAGAAAACAAATAAATGAAGAGACTAGATGGAGAGCATGACAAAGGGTGGATGTAATGCAAGGGAAACCAAATGTAACTAAACCTAATTCTAACCTAACTAGCTAGAAGATCATGGCTAAGTGTAATGATATTTCCAATGAAGCCACCATTGTTCCTCACTTGTAATCACAATGATACGATCGATTAAAAGAGATATATGGTAATGTGAAACTGAAAAATATATAAGCTTTAATAAATTGCACAAACAATTGAAGGTCTTTCTGTAACACCCCTAGTTTTATGTTTTTCAATTTAGACATTTGAACTTAAGCCCAAAGGGGAGTGGACCCCAATGGATAATTATTGTGTGGATGTAGTAATTATTTATTTATGAAAAATAAATAAAATGTTTTGTGTGCACTATGACCAAATGATATTTCTGAGATCACTTGGCTAATCCATGAGGTTATGGAAAGAGGTTAAGACTTTCCCCAAAATCTTTCAAAAAGCCTTGAAATAAAATTATTTCTAATTTATACTTTTGAGGATAAATGTAAATTCCCCAATGATGAGGAAAGTAGTTGGGAAGAGGTAAAAAGTTGGAAAAGTAGAAAGGAGCTTTAAAAGTCCCTAAATAAGGGAAGTCTAAGCAAACAGGAATAAAAGCATCCTGAAATTCTGGACACAGAATTAGAAACAGGCTTTGGGAAGAGCATAGCTCAAATAAGCTACTCCAGAATAGATTGAGGTTGGTCTGTTCTAGGAGAGGATCTCAGCTCGGGGGTGAATTCTGGAGATAGACGAATTCTAAGGTTGGGAGGATTGGTCATAAATTTTTTTTGGTATGCACATATGTTTGATGACATTCTGTTATATCTGTTTTATTTTGAACAGTTAAGATAGTATTGGGATGAAAAAAAAGGATTTTGATATGTTATGAATAATAAATTCCTACATTTAACAGAGTAGTTAGAAGAAATTAATCTTCAAACTTCTGTATAGTTGTAGGAATATAATATATGGGAGAATATCAGTCAGAATCTCTAAACCTAAATTTGGTCTAGATCTGAAGATATGTTTTATTCCCATATACAAGAAAATTTCATGAATTTATTATTCATCTGTAGTAAAAGTTAGAAGTTATACACTATAAACTATGAATTAAATTATATTGGGAATAATAAATTCTGGAAAAGTACTGCAGAAATAATATAGTAGATTATGAAACCATTAACAGATAACTGATTAAGGAAACAAAAAGAAATTGAAATTATTTTCTGTTAGTATTAGAAAATAACTCTGTTTAAATCTAATAGAAAGAAATTTTGAATACATAAATAAATAAGAACAAAAATGATTGCATGCAGAAATAAAAATTTCTATTTACTAATTAGCATTTTGTTATAACAATTAAAATTTTTAGAAAATACAGGAGAGGTAAAGAGAAAATTTTTTCATGCAATTATCATAAATTGCGACACATGAAATAAGCGAATAGTATTACTGAAAAAAATATATAGCAAAGATATCAATGTTCTGGAATCAGTGGTATCTCAAAATTTTTAATATGTTATTATAGACAATTCAGGAGTTAAAATAGAAATGCACTACTGAAATTGGATGATCTGTCATGATTTTATTAACTCTGAGAAAGTGAACCAAAAATACTATATTGAGAAATATTAAATTTCTGAACAGATGTCTAATATGACGAATATAAAAGAGGTCTAATAGAATATGCATAAGATATAAAGATTGGTGGATATATGTATCTATATCTCACTACTTAAATTATCAGGTCAAAATGAATTACTCCTAGATAATAAAAATTTTAAAATGAATTAAACATATTAATTATTCCTCTACTAATAAATAGATGGAAATAACATTTTACAAATCAAGTGTGGATAAAACAGAGTGCTTGATATTTACATATCAATATAAATCAAGTCGCTGGCTATCAACAGAGAATAAGCAAAAATGTTAAAATTTAAGGGAGAGTTATAGTCAACCTTTCCCTTAAATAAATAAATAAATTAACAGTCCTAAATCGAAAACCCTCGCAACATTTAGAGGGCACAGTTTTAGTTCATACACATTTGAACGAACAATAACAGAGAGCACTCTAACTTATAAGAGAAGAACATTTTAAACTCCATAATCACAGTTGGGTCTTCAAGGCCGATAAGTAGAAGAGAATGCGGCTAGACCAACCTGTAATTGGAGCAACATGAATTTGTTTAACGGGCGAATACATAATTGTATGGAAGCCACGAGAATGGAAAAAGAGCTAAGATACAATGCATACCTGCAACCACAAATAACCCAGGAATTAAATGAATATATATAGATTAAAAATAAATTTTAAAAATTTGAAATATTACTTTCACAAAAGCTGAATAGGGCCGCGAATTACCTAAAGAAAATAAGAAGGTTTGACCTCATAATTGAGCCCGAGCCAAAGAGATATACGAGATCAAAGCAGGAGAGTGCTAACAGTAGTTGGAAAGATAATCCAACTTTGTCTCCCTGAGGTCAAAACCTAACACATAATGCGAATAAAACCAAGTTATGAACTAATGAATTCGAACAGTGTATCGATTATCAAAACAAAATTTGATGTTATGAACAAAGTCACAGTAAAACTAGTAAAAATGAAATTACAAGTCCGTGTAAACTCTAAACGAAGATAACAAGAGAACATCCTTTATCAATTAAGGAGATACGCTAGCCTACATAGCAAATAAAACTTACCAGTAATGCAAACTCCTTAAAAATGAAATTAAATGGAAAGTTTCGTAGGAATTTCAATAAGAAAAACGAAGCACAACTAAAACCGGAAATCTATAACAAATACAACCACAAATTTTACAAATGGGTAAATAAATTAAGTCGAAATTACCTGTAACATATCAGAGTAGGATAGCTGAGCTTGGTGTGCCGATAAAATGTCATCTTATTAGTCATGGAGAGAGAGTAGACTGTTAAGCTTGCTGGATAAAAACCCTCGGAGAAGAATGGAATGAAGAAAATGCTGGGTTTAATAGAGATGAAGACCTTCAAAACCTAAGTGTATCCGATGCTATACTTGTCAAAAATCTCTAGGCTCTCTCGGTTATCGAGAGTAGCCAAGAGTTATTCCAGATAAACCCTAATTTCATTAAACACTACGGTACCATTATAGTTGGTCGCATTAAAAACAAATCAGAGCTATGTGACATATATAAATAAACAACATTTTGTTATGGGCTCGAGGAGTAAGGCCGTAAGGCAAATTGAATGCCTAAGTACAAATCTCGGTAGACGAGACAAGACCAATAAATTATGTCAGTTGATAACATTTTATATGTCATAATGACAAAGAAAATAACCATGTTGAGTTTCAAATGTCAAAGTAAGCAGCATTATATGCAGTCCATAATATAATTAGAAGAAAATCGTAAGCTAATATCTATACACAATACTGTGAGGTCAAAGTAATATAAACAAAATGTCATGGAAATTAAATAGATTGGTATAAAAACCATAAATTGTAATAATATATACGATGAAGGTGAATATTAATATTAGGTAAAACATTGATAAGTTCAAGGTAATGGATATTACAATTTTATGTAACATGTAATGTATCCAAACCTTTATGCATATGCAAGTGAAAATCAAAATGGAATATTGAATAAAATTAATGGTATAACAACCATTACTATATATGATTATAAACATATGTTTAGGTTAAAGGTAACCAATCTCAATATTGAGGGGAGTATTAAATGAATAGATGAGAAATGAATAGAAATCTATTTAGAAATAAAGTGTATAGAAGTTATATACATTTATTAAAAAGCAAAATACTTTAAATTACCGTGGAATTATGGGAAACGAAATTAATATATATTTTATATATATTAATTTATGAAAAAAAAATAAAAAAAATTGAGGTATATTACACTTTCTTAAAAGGAGAAAGATGTTTCATATCACCTAAATTTACCCAAGATTCCACCTTGCCTTCTTGATGTAAAACATAATCAAATAAACCTTGATCGCTCCTTGTGAATGTACCTATACTTATATTATCTTGCTTAGAACACATCAAGATAGATCAGAACTTGATTTTAACAAATGGGGTTGCTATGTAAGATGATTCTAACTGATGATAGATTAGATAATGAAACTAAAAAAAATCCTCTTGAATATCCTGAAGCCCTTGAGAGAAAGAAATTTCAATTACCGGTGTGGAATCAAGATGAGAATCTTGCGAGGGAAAATAAATCTGATCATATTCAAAAAGCTTGTGACAACCTGACATAATGATCAACGAAGGATGAAATTCTTAAACTAGTTCATAAGTGTCTAAATACTGCGATGATAAACCATAAAGATCAACTTATGTAAAACAACCATCATTAAGTACATTATTGGGAAAATGATCAAATGAATGACAATTTTTAGAACAACAACCATGATTAGATGGGCTGATTAATGCATAATATTCTCGGTTTGGAGACAACAAAGATAGATCGGTTTGAAAAAAATTACAAATGATTTGAATGAAAGAATCATCTTACTCATATGTTGAATGTGGAAAACCATCTACTTGTGTTTAGTTACAAATTGGATTGGCATCGTAATCATTAAAAAGGAATGGCAATATGGAAAACACATTAAACCAATCAAGATGTAGCAGATGAAAAAGAGGAACTTGATTCAACAAGTAACGAAAGAATTCATTAACATTGAAGAGGATATTTGGTTCCACGAAGAAAATAATTAGAATCAAAATATTCACAAGAAGGATTAGGAGCTAGTTATTTTCAAAAGAATGTGATGAGTATGAATCCTTTGGCCAATTATAATATTTAGAATGATAAACTTCATAGTTTTGTTCATTCATGAAAGGTATACACTCTAAAACTAATTTTGATACAATATATTTCCATGAGGAATAATAAATTGAAACAAAATGCTTAATATGAGTCGAGACAAAATATTGAAAGTTTGAAAAGTTATATCTGAAATACCACACAATTTTCAAGAAGGAATTTACATCCAGTGAAACCATGCAACTTTCCTAAGAGAATTTGAGCACTTTCTCACAAAGCCAAGATTCCCTACAAAACCATATACACAACTTTCTAAAGAGAATTCGAGGCCTTTATCACAAAGCCGAAGTTTGCCTTCTTCAATTTGGCATTTAGGTTTGGTTGGTTTATCATTGTATATTTATTTCTTTTTATATTTTATTGTTGTTTAATTTTTATTACGTTTTTAATGTTATTAATTTTTAATAAATTTCTTGTGGTTAGCAGGTTTGTAGAGGTTCAATTACCTTAAATAGGTTTTGCAGGTCCCATTTGATATAGAGGTTTGGTTGCCAGTATTTTCTAGGGGGAAAAAAGGTGTGTAGAAATTTCAACCATTGAACTTTTTTTTGAAAAAATTAGAGATGTGTGTCACTTATATGACCCTAATGAGTAAAACCCTCATTAGACCCAAATAGAACCCTTCTCCTAAGAAAAAAACATTCGAGAAGAAAGACAATCTAGCATGTTATAACTGTGTGGAAGGGAAGAACAAAGACATATATGCAAAAAAAATATTAGAGCATAGTACAACCATGATAAGACCCAAATAGAACCCTTCTCCTAAGAA
Organism: Pinus albicaulis; assembly: GCA_034641835.2. Classification (NCBI taxonomy): domain Eukaryota; kingdom Viridiplantae; phylum Streptophyta; class Pinopsida; order Pinales; family Pinaceae; genus Pinus; species Pinus albicaulis. The sequence goes on from CM076580.1 coordinate 1,324,384,777, forward strand.
AAAAAACATTCGAGAAGAAAGACAATCTAGCCAAAAAAGTTAGAGTTTGATTCCAAACGAATTATAGAACTTCAAAGATTCAACGCAGGGGTAAAACATTACAGAGGAGAATTTGAGTAATTCTTAATAATTTTATGAGATCTTGTGCCAAAAGTTTATAGAGTAAAATAAGGCTTTTATAGGGTTCACTTCATAATAGAGGGGTTAAAATGGGCCAACGGAATTTGCAAATTTTGAGGGAAATACAATTTAAAATTTTAATTCTTGAAACCCTAGGTGAGGAGTTGTGATTGTAATATTTCTTTGAAGTCAATACCATTTTCATGATTTTGAGAATAATGGTTTTGACATTCGACAATGACCAATTAAACTATATAGAAAGTTGCATAGTAAATTTTTAATTTGTAAAATCATTAATTTTATAAATTAAGGATGTGTCTCAAGTGTATATATCCCTCCAATACCTTAAGCAGTATCAACAAATGGTTCAAATTTTAAGACTCCTTTTGTAATGTTAAGCAGTATCAGCAAATGGTTCAAATTTTAAGACTCCTTTTGTAATGTTATAAATGTGTAGCCAACTTAAGGCCAAAAACATATTTTGTAAACAAAAATATCAGAGCCTAATAAAACCCAGTAAAACCTTCTACAGATAAGACCCAAATAGAACCCTTATATTAGGAAAACAAACTTTTCAGAAAAAAGACCATCTAGCTAGAAAAGATAGAGTGAGATGCCAACTAATTATAAACCTTCCAACATACAATGCACTCGTAAGATATTACAAGAAGAATGTGAGTAATTCTTGATAATTTTATGAGAGTGTGTGCTAAAAATTTATAGAGTGACATAGGCCTTTTATAGGGTTGACTTCATCAGGGAAGGATTTAAATGGGCCTACCAAATTTGTAAATTTTGAAAGAAAATACAATTTAAAAATTTAATTTTTGAAATGTTAGGTGAGAGGCTGATACTATTTATAAGGTTGACTTCATATCGGAAGGATTAAAATGGGCCAATTGAATTTGTAAATTTTGAGAGAAAATGAAATTTAAAACTTTAATTTTTGAAACCTTAGGTGAGAGGTTGATACCTTTTGGAGTTTCGGTTTTAATATTTCTTTGAATTCAATACCATTTTTATGATTAAGGAATAATAGTTTGACACTAGATAATGACTAATTAAATTATCTAGAAAGCTGCATAACAATTTTTTATATAAATTTTTAATTTGTAAAATCATTAATTTTATTTTATTTTGGAATTTTAATCACTCAAATTTATATTTTTACTTTTATATAAATTTATTATCACCATATTAGTTTACATTACATTGGTATTATAAATTATTAATTTATTTGTCTAATTAATCAAGGCATCAATTTATTAAGAATGTAGACAGAAATCAAATATCTTATTTTTCAATTAATTAGTAAATTCTAATTTAAAATAGATATAGATTCATGAAATTCCAATAAAAATATATTTTTAATTATAAACTCCTTAAATTCTAATTACTACTTTTATATTTAAAAATTATTTAAAAAATAATAATAATAATAAATAAAATATATATAAAAATGCATTAAAAATATATCAATCATTTGAATATTTTACATTTATTATTCTTAATTATGACTTCATTAAAAGACGAAGAATGCCAGCCCTAAAAGTTTGTGCTTGTCATTCAAATAGACACAATAGAAATATGTGTCTCACGTGTATGTATCTCTAAGGTCTTAAGTTGTATAAGCTGATGTAAAACCCTCGGTAGATAAGACCCAAATAGAACCCTTATACTGATAAAACAAAATTTCCAGAACAAAGACCATCTAACAAGAAAAGGTAGTCGGATGCCAAACGAATTATAAACTTTCATAGACACAACTGAGGGGTCAGATATTATAAGAAGAATGTGATTAATTTTTGATAATTTTATGGGAGCTTGTGCCAAAAATTTATAGAGTAACATAGAACTAGCCTTTTATAGGATTGACTTCAGCCAGGCCTTTTTATATGATTGACTTCAAGGAGTAGGGGTTAAATTGGGCCAATTTAATTGTAAATTTGAAAAAAAATATAATTCAAAAATATAATTTTTGAAAGTTTAGGTGAGAGGTGGATACGTTGGGAGTTGAGGTTTTAATATTTTTTTGAAGTGAATACCATTTTTTTAAGATTGAATAATAGTTTGATATTAGACAATAACCAATTAAATTATCTAGAAGGTTGTATAATAAGATTTTATATAAATTTTTAATTTTATTTTATTTTCGAATTTTAATCATTCAAATTTATATTTTTATCTTTATATTAATTTATTATTACTATATTATACTATATTGATATTATAAATTATTAATTTGTTTGTCTAATTAGTTAAGATGATTAATTTATTATTTGTTAGGAGTGTAGAAAAAGATCAAATATCTTATTTTTCTCTTAATTATTAAAGAGTAAGTTAAAATAGATATAGGCTCTTCAGATTCCAATGAACATATATTTTTAATTGTAAGCTCCTCGAATTCCAACTACAACTCTTATATTTAAAAATCATTTTCTTAAAAAAAAATTAAAATATATATAATAATACATGAAAATATATTGATGATTTGAATATTTTATTTTTATTATCTTTAGTTCGAGGGAAAAATAATGTGAAATAATGTGAGTCATAAAATTATGTGCTTTTCATTCAAATACACACAATAGAAATATCTTTGTAGCTTGTATGTATCCCTCCAAAGTCTTCGTATTAGCAGATGATTCAAATTTTACAATACTTGTTAAGAGATTCTTTTTGTAATGTTATAACTATGTAGCTAAGAGAAAGCCAAAGACATATTCTTAAAAAAAAAAAACTTAAAGCTCAGTAAACCAGTCTATAGATAAGACCCAAATAGAACGCTTATACTACGAAAAAAATCTTTCAAGAAGACAGAAAAGATAGAGTCCAACGAGTGGTAAGATATTACATAGGATAATGTTAGTAATTCTTGATAATTTGTAATTATTGGTAATTTAATGAGAGCATGTGCAAAAAATTATAGAGTAATATAGGCCTTTTATAGGGTCGAATTCATGAAGGAGGCAGGGGTTAAAGTTGACGAGTCCTGCTACCCATCATAGAATTTTCTTATGACAATATTGTTTTTAAACAACTCTTCATATCACTTTTAGTATTAAATTTTACCAGTTTCATCTAAGTTAAAAGAAAAAAACACAACGTATATCTACAAATTTCATCTAAATTAAAAGAAAAAAAACACAATGTATATCTACAAATACTGAAGCGAATACGTTAAATTTTGCAGTGTGAAAATCAATCTGCCATTTCTAAAAATAAATTTCCAAAGTTTCATTTTTAATTAGATTTATCTTTCAGAAAATATAATATTTTAGTTTAAATTTCAATCAGATTTTGTTAAAATGACGTTGAACGTGTTGATATTAGATATTGTCAATAAAGGTATTCAAATGAAAGTAAAATCCATTTGAACTTACTGAAGTTAAGATGAATATTTTCCTAGAGAAGAGTCTACTACTCGTGAGGCTCAGTTAAAGGAGGAGTCTCTGTCTTGGAGGAATTCCATGGAGTAGGGAAAATATTCCATGAAATCGAACATTCTCCTCGAACATTCTCCTCTTGCAGGAACTCCATGGAGGAAGGAAAATATTCCATGAAATCGAACATTCTGAGCAAATTACAAGAATATTTTGTTAAAAAAATATTTACATGTATAAATTATTCAAATATATTAAAATCTACTAAAACTTACCCGAGTTCAAGTGAAGTCTCTGCTTGAGGAAAGTTTAGTGCTCTGAAACATTATAGAGTTAGAACAATAGTCCAAGTGATTTTTAATTTGAAGCATTCATCAAATATTTAACCAAATAGTCATGACAGAAAAATACTAATCAAGGCTTTATTAAATTATGCATATGCATGTTCACTCACCAAATACATATTGATAGTCCTGATGAAGAAATTGGAATATAAATACTCTCACTAAGCTATAACTCACTCACATAAAGAAAACAACTATTTATATAGACATCATCTTCAATTTCACACAATCCATAATGTCAATTGCCCTATTATCTTTAAATCTCTAGCTTAATGGGGAAATGAATTATTTACCGCTCTTAACAATATTTTAAAATAAAATGTATAACATAAAAAACATGCCCACTTCTATAGCCTCATCTAGGAATATATAAAATAAAAAACATACCCACTTCTAAAGCATCATCTAGGCTTACCAAATGTGACCAAAGGAAATCCATTTTAACTTTGGATCCTCTAAGCCTCAAAAGGGTTCAAATTTCTAATATCTCTCAGCTACTTGAGCCTAGATCCATCTTAAGTCAAGAACTATCAAGGGCCGAGAGAGATGAAATTTCTTGAGATGCAAACCTCTTTAGAGCTAAAGGAGATTTAATCTAGTAGATTTGGAGTTAAGATGTATATAAGTAATTCCCCCTTTAAATATGCACCATTCCACTTGAATACCATGGGTTGTCATACCATGGGTGAATACCATGAAGTTATTTTTATTTTAACGTTATTTTCTTATTAATTTAATTTATATTGACCAAATAAAAATGTTTTCACATATTTTATTTTATTTTATCTTCACTCACATAAGAAATAAATAATTTTATTAAAAAAAATAAAAATTATTATATTAAAAAATATTGTATTGTTTTTTAAAATACAAATATTACATTTTCAAACACTATATTGAAGATGTAGAGTACAAAAACTATCTATGGTAAATTGACTATTTTACGTTAATCTTATTTTAGTTTATAATTTTATTTTATTTAGTTTTAATCTTAATTTTAGTTTTATTTTTTAATGTAATTTGACTAAGTCACTTTATTAAGTTACATGCTATCTGGAACCTACCAAGTAGGTTGTGAGAAGACCACATATCCCAATATCAACGATAAATAAATAAAAATATATCAAATATGTTTATATATACATGTTAACCTTCGACCTGTTTGTTTCATAATAAACTATATTTTGCTTGTAAAAAGTGGAAAAATATGTAAATGGGTGTCAAATCTAACCCCTCGAGAGAGGGGTTAAAATGGGCCAACCCCTAGAAGGAAAGGTCAAAATAGACCAACAAAATTTGTAAATTTTGAGAAAAAATACAATTTAAAACTTTAATTCTTGAAACTTTGAGTTGCGATTATAATATATTTCTTTGAAGTCAATACCATTTTCATGATTGAACGGTAAGAGTTTGACACTATAAAATAACCAATTAAACTATTTATAAGGATGTATAATACATTTGTAGATAAATATTTAATTTTTAAAATCATCAATTTGATTTTATTTAGAATTTTAATCTCTCAAATTTATATTTTTTGTGTAATTAGTTAAGAACTTTAGTTAAAATAGATAAATAGATATTGGCTCCTTAGATTCCAATAAAAATATATTTTTAATTATAAGCTCTTCAGATTCCCACTACAACTCTTATATTTGAAAATCATTTTCTTCAACAAAAAATAAAAAATAAAAATAAAAATAATAATACATCTAAGTATATCAATGATTTCGAATATATATATATATATATATATATATATATATATATATATATATATATATATATATATATATATATATATATATATATAACCAATTAATATTTGGCTAAATTGTATAAATTATATATTTTTAATTGTTTGTGGATTCAATTTAGTTTTTTAATCGACCACTGAAAATTCAATATTTATGTTTATTATTAACTTCAATCTTTATTCTTTTTATTAATATTAATAAACATAAATGTTTAAAATTGAAATAAAATTTGTTAATATTAATATTAATAATATTATTATTATAAATATTTTGATTATTAATATTAATATTGATATTTTTCTTAATATAAAAATAAATATAAATATTTTTAATATTAAATACTTGAAATTGATAATAAAATTAATAATTTAATAATATAGATTGAAATTGACATTAATAATTAATTATATATATATATATATATATATATATATATATATATATATATATATATATATATATATATATATATATATATATATATATATATATATATATATATATTATTTTTTAGATTTGATAATTTTAGGTTTTATAATATTAAGTTTTTTTTAAATTTAAGTTTTAAATTATTTATTTATTTATTTATAAGATAAGGTTTTATAATTTAGAAACCTAATATTATAAAATCAATATTAGAAACCCTACAGTAATAATAATGATATTAACAAGTCTTAGTTTCTAATAAATGCTACAAATAATATTAATAATTAATATTAAAAAGTATAATAATGATGATTAATATTAAAAATATTTATAAAATTAATAATATTAATAACAATGTTATTAATAAGATCATTAATACAAAATTAGTTATGTTTAGTAATTTAGTCCATTTAAATTTAATTTTGTCTTTTTAAACTAAACTCTCATTAAAAAAAATATATATAATGAATAAATATATATTAGACAATTAAATAATATATATATATATATTGAAATTGTAATATTTCTTTATTAAATATTATGATAATCTAATTTATCTTCTATATATTTAGAAATTTTTATTTAAAATAAAATTTTCTTATAGGGCTGTTATGTTATTTTATTTGTTTTTATTAATAAGAAAAAAACAGGTTACACTCATCATGATTAAAAAAATAAAAATATAAAATACATTTGACATCTTAGATGGGAGATTATATTTTTTTTAAATACATTTTTAATAATTGGAAATCTCTGTCTAGGGGTACTCTTGTTTGATACAGATTATTCATCTGCAAAAGAAACCTTTTTATATTATATTATTGATATTCAAGGACTTTATAATATGTATCCCATTTTGTCAAAAGAACTCCTCATATTGTCGATGTTCAAATGGTTTTATTTTAAGGATTAAAAGGAGAAATCGATAGATTCCCTCCTGAACACTTGCTAAGAACTATGCAGTTTACTCCGGAAAATACATCAGCAAGGCACACTTTTCCCCTCTCCTATGTTTCATCCAAATCCTATTATATTAATATATGAGAACAAAAGGTTAAACGAGAAACGTAAAACTATATGCGAGGAAGTAGGCTTCGGGTTTAGATGGGAACTGAATTGCTGGGGATTATCAAACCGGCCGCGTCCAAATGAAATGTCATGTCAGTAAAAATGATATACTGATGCATGTTTTCCACTGTTAATGGAAGTATCATAACTCCTCATTAACTCTGCGTCGCCATCTACCTTCTTCCGCTGCTCCTTTTCTTGGCGAGTAGGTGGACATGTCGGAACATGAATGTTGCAGGAAAGGCCGGGAGATCCTTCTGCTGCCGCTGCTACAAACTTATGTGGAGGTGGCGGATTGGGGAGGTGCTCGTTGAGTTGATCAGTTTCAAGAGATTTCCAGAATGTTAAGCGGCCTCCTGCTGCCGCCATCGTTTCAATGGAAGAGTGAACGTTAATGCTTTTATCCGTCATCAGCTGCCTCTGCCTTCCTGTGGCGGAGACTTCCTTAAACGACAACGTCGTGATAAGTAAGGCGAGAGTCATAATTACAAGAACGGACAGATTGGTTTTAAGTTTCATGGGCACTGCCATTATCAATCTACTTTTGTGACTTGAAAAAATATCTGTGGAATGGTAAACCCTAAAAGCTGAATGATAGGTTCGTTAACGACGATGGATGGTTCACAAAATATTGGACATAATGAAACTTATTGCCGAAGCGCTATGTATGGGTGGTTTGCACTTGTGGGGGAACTATTTTATGCATACATACAATATTCACAGGCGGGACTCTTCTATAAATACATGCCAGAGAGGGGTGGAGCGGAGAAGGATCCGAGAATATCGAATTGAATTCAAATGAATTGTACTCTCGACCCTCTCGAAAGTCACCGTATGTAGAGTACACGTGATAAAATATATAATATGGATTGCTTAAAATTCGCCGTGTCTACTCAACTATGGATCGCTTAAAATTCGGAGTGTCTACTTAATATGGATTGCCTAACCACTCAACTATTTGAATCTTCCTGTTATTGAATTGACTCCTTTAAATCCATGACCGGAGCTGGTATATCTGACTCAACATCGATTCTTCCCGATACAGGCAGACCATGAAAGAAAAACGCACAGTTACAGGGGTCAGGAGTGATGGACTAAATGTTGATATTAAAAAATGTGCAGTTATGGAGGCTTGGGTAAGATGACTGTGCAGTTGAGAAGCTCAGTGAGGAAATAGTAAGCCTTGAGACTCTAAAATGTGCACTTCTAGAGGGAGACTAGTCAGTGGATTGCGTAGTTGTGTAGTTCAATAACTGAAAGAGGTATCTTTAAGATTGATACTGCGTAATGTGCTGTAAAATACTGGCTAGGAGGACATATTGCGCAATTTATGATGGTAGGGAGGAAATCCTTTGAGCACTATGACTGCTCAATACCTCCAACTTCACATTGTGTAGTTCTAGGACTCAAGGGTACATGATTCTGGCTTGCTACTGTGCAATGCACAATTCAAGAGGACATCGTGATCTTAATTTGGTTGGGCATAATATCTTTCAAATTTGGCTAAGTGTGAGATCAGTGAAGCAAATATGAGATCAAGGTAAGACTTGAACATGACCGCACACTGGAAACAATTGAAAAAAAAAACATATAAAAGTTAGCACTTTAGAAACAAGATGATCCCCTTAATGCGTCGGTAAAAAAATACTCTGTTCCAAGTGTGACACTTAAGGTAGAGTTTGTGATGACAATGACGACACCAAAGAGACAATGGATTAAACATTAGGAATGAGTCTAATACATGTCTATACAGTAAATAGGACCCATAAACACCAAATTTTCCTTGTGAAAAGAACTATAACTATAGTTTTACATCATGCAACACTTCACATGCCCGAGAGATGACACTTGTGACATTAAGAGAAATTTGAAAACGACACTTGCAAATGTGAATGGCATTGAAAGAGACAATTGTCAAAGTGAAGAAAACATGAAAATGACACTTGTTAAAGTGAAAGTAAGCAAAAGCGACAACTGTAAACATGAGAGTAAAACTTGCGAAAGCGAAGGTGTGTAAAAGCGACAATTGAAAAAATCACTGAAATAGAAGTACAATTATAACCAAAAGTGAGAGAGTGCTAATTGAAAGTGTGCAACTAACTACCGACAAAGGTTGAGCATTGCAGAAACACTGTCTTGATGGACTACATTATGCTTGTTCAATATTGTGCAAAGGAATGGACTCATGAGCTCATTATAGACTTAGCATGTGTGAGAATCTGACTTTGAAACTTAAAATATAAGAATAATATTTAATCACTTAATAAAACATCATTCAACCATGAAGTTACTATGGAATGAATGATCACAATATCTATAGTTGGCTCCAAAATTCAAGTGCAGGAATACTTTTGGAGGGTTTTTATCGCAACGACAAAACTTGGCGACACACCAGTGTAACTCGACCTTTTCTGTTTAGGTTTAATTATCTAATTGCAAGGCCTCAATATTTCAAGGAGTATTGATTCATATTCTGGATTACCTTATCTTCCCTAATTAACCCATTTAGATATATAGTCCCCTCCATTCCCTTTCAGTTGAACACATATCAAGGCTTGTCAAATAATTTTTTTTTGATATAGGAAATGGTAATATATTTTTGAGTTTAAGATAATAAGGGTATGATTTTTTATCTCTAGTATTGTTCTACTTCCAGTAGGCATAGATAGTACCCCAATGGAGTCAATACAACAACACAAGCATCTCTTTGCTACTAGCAAGCCTAAACAATACCTCGAGGAAATTGATTGTTTCACCTGTCAACATAGGAAACCTTCTTCATCTTTCACCCTTTATTTCTTTTATTTATACAAATTTTCTTAGCAACTTATTTATTTGATGGGAAGAATATGGATACTGACTTAATGAGATTAGGAGAGGTATTTCCTTCAGAGAAGCATAACTTTAACTCTGATGATATGTTTGAGTGCTAATTGATTTTCCCCCTACCTTTCTCTACTTGATTGTTTTAGTAAGAAAAAAAAACTATTTATCACAATTATGAGCTCACGAATGAGGATCCTAGAATAAATATGGGGTTTATAGTTTAACCAAAGGCTTTCCATTCAAATGGATAATATTTCCCATTTAGATATCATTGAATTTAAATATATGTAAACCAAAGATAGAGAAAAGGTAACATATTAGCTAAGCGTTGTTCCCCATCACAATTTCCCTTTTCAAGTTTTGCCACATTGCCTTTGGAGCCAAAAGGAACATTTCATGCAAAGTATTATTGAACAAAAGGAAAAAATAAACACATGGAAAAAAAAAAAAAAAACCAAAACAACAAAGAAAATGGGGGTGGGATGTAAAAACAACGTGTAGAATATACAATAAGAAAATAAATAAATGTAGAGACTAGATGGAGAGCATGACAAAGGGTGGATGTAATGCAAGGGAAACCAAATGTAACTAAACCTAATTCTAACCAAACAAGCTAGAAGACCAAGGCTAAGTGTAATGATATTTCCAATGAAGCCATCATTGTTCCTCACTTGTAATCACAATGATACGATCAATTAAAACTGATATATGGTAATGTGCAACTGAAAATATATAAGCTTTAATAAATTGCACAAAACATTGAAGGTCTTTCTTAAAATAATAAAGATGTTTCATATCACCTAAATTTACCCAACCTTCCACCTTACCTTCTCGATGTAAAACATAATCAAATAAACCTTGATGGCTCCTTATGAATGTACCTATATCTATATTATCTTGCTTAGAACACATCAAGATAGATCAGAACTTGATTTTAACAAATTGGCTTGCTATGTAAGATGATTCTAACTAATGTTAGATTGGATGATGAAACTAAAATATCCTCTTGAATATCTTGAAGCCCTTGAGAGAAATTAATTTCAATTACCGATGTGGAATCAAGATGAGAATCTTGCGAGCGAAAATAAATCTGATCGTATTCAAAAAGCTTGTGACGACCTAACATAACCATGAATGAAGGATTAAATTCTTGAACTAGTTGATAAGTGTCTAAATACTGAGATGATAAACCATAAAGATCAACTTATGTAAAACAACCATCATTAGGTACATTATTAGGAAAATGATGAAAGGAATGACAATTGTTAGAACAACAACCATGATTATATGGGATGATTAAGGCATAATATTCTCGATTAGGAGGCAACAAAGATAGACCGGTTTGAAAAAAATTACAAATGATTTGAATGAAAGAATCATTTTAGTCATATGTTGAATTTTAAAAACCATCTACTTGTGTCTCGTTACAAATTGGATTGGCATCATAATCCTTAAAAAGGAATGCCAATATGGAAAACACATGAAACCAATCGAGATGTAGCGGAGGAAAAAGAGGAACTTGATTCAACAAGTAACAAAAGAATTCATTAACATTGAAGAGGATATTTGGTTCCACGAAGAAAATAATTAGAATCAAAATATTCACAAGAAGGATTAGGTGCTAGTTATTTTCAAAAGAATGTGATAAGTATGAATCCTTTGGCCAATTATAATATTTAGAATGATAAACTTCATATTTTTGTTCATTCATGAAAGGTATACACTCTAAAACTAAGTTTGATACAATATATTTTCATGAGGAATAATAAATTGAAACAAAATGATTAATATGACTCGAGACAAAATATTGAAAGTTTGAAAAGTTATATCTGAAATACCACACAATTTTCAAGAAGGAATTTACATCCAGTGAAACCATGCAACTTTACTAAGAGAATTTGAGCACTTTCTCACAAAGCCAAGATTCCCTACAAAACCATATACACAAATTTCTAAAGAGAATTTGAGCCCTTTATCACAAAACCGAGGTTTTCCTTCTTCAATTTAGCATTTAGGTTTGGTTGGTTTATCATTGTATATTTATTTCTTTTTATATTTTATTGTTGTTTAATTTTATTACGTTTTTAATGTTATTAATTTTTAATAAATTTCTTGTGGTTAGCAGGTTTGTGGAGGTTCAATTACCTTAAATAGGTTTTGCAGGTCCCATTTGATATAGAGGTTTGGTTGCCAGTATTTTCTGGGTGCAAAAAGGTGTGTAGAAATTTCAACCATTGAACTTTGTTTTGAAAAAAATAGAGATGTGTGTCACTTATATGTATCCCTCCAAGGTCTTAAGTCGTATCAGCACATGGTTCAAACCTTACAATTCTTGCTTACTTTTGTGATGTTATTACTGTGTGGAAGGGAAGAACAAAGACATATATGAAAAAAAAATCTTAGAGCCGAGTAAAACCCTCATTAGACCCAAATAGAACCCTTCTCCTAAGAAAAAAAACATTCGAGAAGAAAGACAATCTAGCATGTTATAACTGTGTGGAAGGGAAGAACAAAGACATATATGCAAAAAAAATATTAGAGCCCAGTAAAACCCTCATAAGACCCAAATAGAACCCTTCTCCTACGAAAAAAAAAATTCGAGAAGAAAGACAATCTAGCCAGAAAAGTTAGAGTTTGATGCCAAACGAATTGTAGACCTTCAAAGATTCAACGCAGGGGTAAAATATTACAGAGAAGAATTTGAGTAATTCCTAATAATTTTATGAGATCTTGTGCCAAAAATTTATAGAGTAAAATAAATCTTTTATAGGGTTCACTTCATTATAGAGGCGTTAAAATGGGCCAACAGAATTTGCAAAATTTTGAGGGAAATACAATTTAAAATTTTAATTTTTGAAACCCTAAGTGAGGAGTTGTGATTGTAATATTTCTTTGAAGTCAATACCATTTCCATGAATTTGAGAATAATGATTTTGACATTAGACAATGACCAATTAAAATATATAGAAAGTTGCAAAGTAAATTTTTAATTTGTAAAATCATTAATTTTATAAGTTAAGGATGTGTCTCAAGTGTATATATCCCTCCAATGCCTTAAGCAGTATCAACAAATAGTTCAAATTTTAAAACTCCTTTTGTAATGTTAAGCAGTATCAGCAAATGGTTCAAATTTTAATACTCCTTTTGTAATGTTATAAATGTGTAGCCAACTTAAGGCCAAAAACATATTTTGTAAAAAAAAAAATATCAGAGCCTAATAAAACCGAGTAAAACCTTCGGCAGATAAGACCCAAATAGAACCCTTATATTAGGAAAACAAACTTTTCAGAAAAAAGACCATCTAGCTAGAAAAGATAAAGTGAGATGCCAAACTAATTATAAACCTTCCAACATACAATGCACTGGTAAGATATTACAAGAAGAATGTGAGTAATTCTTGATAATTTTATGAGAGCGTGTGCCAAAATTTTATAGAGTGACATAGGCCTTTTATAGGGTTGACTTCATCAGGGAAGGATTTAAATGGGCCAACCAAATTTGTAAATTTTGAAAGAAAATAAAATTCAAAATTTTAATTTTTGAAATATTAGGTGAGAGGTTGATACTATTTATAAGGTTGACTTCATATCGGAAGGATTAAAATGGGCCAACTGAATTTGTAAATTTTGAGAGAAAATGCAAGTTAAAATTTTAATTTTTGAAACCTTAGGTGAGAGGCCGATACCTTTTGGAGTTTCGGTTTTAATATTTCTTTGAATTCAATACCATTTTTATGATTAAGGAATAATAGTTTGACACTAGACAATGACTAATTAAATTATCTAAAAAGCTACATAATAATTTTTTATATAAATTTTTAATTTGTAAAATCATTAATTTTATTTTATTTTGGAATTTTAATCACTCAAATTTATATTTTTACTTTTATGTAAATTTATTATCACCATATTAGTTTACATTACATTAGTATTATAAATTATTAATTTATTTGTCTAATTAGTTAAGGCATCAATTTATTAAGAATGTAGATGGAGATCAAATATCTTATCTTTCAATTAATTAGTAAATTCTAATTTAAAATAAGTTTAGATTCATGAGATTCCAATAAAAATATATTTTTAATTATAAACTCCTTAAATTCTAATTACAACTTTAATATTTGAAAATCATTTTTTTCAAAAAAAAATAATAATAAATAAAATATATATAAAAATGCATAAAAATATATCAATCATTTGAATATTTTACATTTATTATCCTTAATTATGACTTCATTAAAAGACGAAGAATGCCAGCCCTAAAATTTTCTGCTTGTTATTAAAATAGACACAATAGAAATATGTGTCTCACGTGTATGTATCTCTAAGGTCTTAATGTAACATATACTGTTAACTTCACATGGAAATGTAAGGAGTTAAAAATTTTTATATAAGTTACTCATGGGTAAATATCCATTCACTGTTAAATATTCCTTACTCATCATTACGTAGAATGTTTACCAGTTCATAGTGTAACTTTAGAATAATAATAGTAAGCTCCTTAACCATTAACAATCCTCCATTACAATACATTAACATAATACTGTATGATGTAACCATCCACTCATTTCATTATTCATGTAGTCATCACATACTTGGCATTATGAAACTTCACAACAAGAAAGGAATCAACATCATCATCTTGACACAATAATCAATTTGAACACTAAAATACCCTGGAAACCCCGTAGGGTGAAAACCAGCAAATGTTTAATTTTATTATTAAACGCTCGTGAGGGTGATCAGCCCTCACTCAATCGCTTATAAGGGAGACCATCCCTTAACCATCGTTTATAAATATTACAAGGAAATATACAAATATCTAGCTTAAAGCCATTACAATAAATATGATACCATTTACCCTATGATCTTCATATCTTCATATCTCGATGGCATGGATGTACCTACAATGGACCATCGAACCTTGGACCATCCTGCAACTCGCACTCATCTATATGAACCATTAATCATTTACCTACCACCAAGGTAAGCATAATATTCCTGTAACACCCCCAATTCATGTGTTTGAATTTCAAAGTTAGACATTTGAACTTTAATCCTAAGGGGAGTGGACCCCAAAGGATAAATATTTTGTGAATGTAATTAAATATTTAATTGAGGAAATGAATAAAACGATGTGGTGCAGATTGACCAAAATGAGATTTATGAGATCACATGCTAAATCCATTTGGATGGATGAGGCAAATATTTCCCCACAATCTTTCAAAAATCCTTGAAAGAAATTAATTTTTAAATTTAGATTTTTGAGGAAAAATCTGAATTTCCCCAATGATGAGGAAAGTAGTTGGGAAGAAGTAAAAAGTTGGAAAAGCTGAGGAAAAGCATAAAACAGCTTTAAATAATCCCTAAAATGGGAAGCCTAGGCAAACAAGAAGAAAAGCATCCTGAGATTTTGGACGCAGAATTAGAAACATGCTTTGGGGAACAATAGCTTAAATAAGCTGCTCTTGTACAGATTAGAGGTTGATCTGTTACAAGGAGATGATCTCAACTCGGGGGTGAGTTCTGGGAGACAGAAGGACTCTAAGGTTGGGAGGTTGGTCAATTGCATGAGTGGTATGTCTCTAAATTTATTGATGTTCTACTTCATATAGTATGAATTGGCTACATATAAAATTTTACTGTATATTAGAATATAAATTCTACATTTAACAGAATTGATCATAAGGAATTTACCCTTGAAACTCTGTATGGTTGTAGAATTTAAATCTGTGAAGTAGAATCTCACAGAGTCTCTAAACCAGTGATTGGTTTAAATCTGCGGATACTTATTTCTTCATAGGAAAAATTTGTGAATTAGTTTTAATCTACTTCTGTTTCCTAGCATGATTCTAATATATACATACATGAGAGAGAATTTGAATTTCCTGTATTATATTGGAAAATAGTAGGAAATGAATTGTAACTTACACTGTGCATGAAAGAATGGAAGGAGAGATTTTATAAACTGACCTCAGGGTTAGCATGCCATTCACATGTAACCAGAAATTTAATGGTCAAGAAAGTTGCATGTAAGCAACACATACTATCGCAAAGGAAAGCAACTAATAATTTACAGAAGACTGATCATAGACAGTTATCTTATGGAACCATTCTAATATTATAGCATAGAATTGAAACACAAAAGAAAGTTGAGCAAATATCCAACATGCATATTCACCACAGCCTGGCATATTGAAATATATTGTCACACCTCCAAATTTACCCAAAAAAAAAAAAATTTCCCTTTGCAAATACAAGCTAGTGAGCCTAGGGTTATTATGACATCTCAATCCCTTCACTATGATAGTTTTCATTTCATCATGTTCAATAATACCCTCTGTCACTATCTCTCGTCTTATGTTATTTTTATTATAATTAGGGAGATGGTTTATACGAACCTAATCTTTACACAGGTCTCGTATAGCCATTCTCCTTTAGTTTAATGGTCATGTATCCCATTTATGAAATTATTAAACTCCATCGTAACCCACATGAACTATGAGCATATGTTATATAAGTTGCGTTGTATGGGTTGTAGCCCAAGGCATTTTCAACCTTTCGAATAGCCATCGTTACGTTATATATATGGTTATAGCCTTCTCATAAAATTCGAAATGCATATTACCATGAATGGACTTTCCTCATGCGCTTGGTTTTGATATGACCACTCGTCCTGGTACCTCAGACTTTAAATCGATTTAATATATATATAGTACTGGCCTTGGGTATAAATCTGCACACAGCGTGCATTATCATTCCAGATCGGGTTTCTATGGCTTCGTCATGGTGAAATTATTTTCCACGTTAGGCGTTGAGTTAATTAATTGAGTGTTGTATCGTGTTATGCCCTTGCGTTAGCTTACGTGGTGAGTCCACGTTGCTGGCATACTCAGCCTACGTGGTGATCAACACCCACGTCGATATTTGCACATGACATATAGCATTCAATTCTCATCTGCATCCATAAATTTTGATACGACAGTATTAACTCTCCCAGGCTATCCCTCGATGCATGGCTTAACTGTTCAGATGCTGCCAAGTGGATGATGGCGATCGTTTTTAGTTAGGGTTCATGTGGTTTAACGAAGGCTTATATAAGTTCAGAGTGTGGAGTTTAGTCGGTTTCCGCGCTCATCAGTTGCAGGCCTCCTCCGCGACTGCGCCATTCCACTTCTGCCGAGGGTTTCGTCTCTCCGTTGTCGAGACAAGATATGGTGCCTCTCGTTCCTCAATGCGCAGACAGGTAATTCCCCTACGCACATCTTAATTCTATTGCAGGTGTGAATGATTCATACTTAGTTTGCAGAGGCCATACGCTTGGCGCTGAATATATATATATATACATTGAATGATCAGTAAGGTGAATGTGTCTGGTTTGTTTTTCGATGTTCCAAGTCTCCGTTCAGTGCATGGTGTAGTTGGTTTATAATTTCAGCGTTAACTTCCACCCTTCTCTATTTATATTTAAATTGCGACTGATTGATGCTATACCTCTTGAGTCGCCTGCGTCGCCTCTCCTCAGGCGAACGACTCCTGTTCCATGGAGCTATATGAGGTATGTTATTTATTTGTGCCATTCCAGCATATTATTATTGGTTTCATCGTTTTATTCTCGAGGGTAACTTATATTAATCCCTCTCTGTGGAATGGTCGAGGACAGGGCTCGACGCGTCTGAGGGTTTGCATTCCACAGGTAATAGTTTTAATATCGAGCTCATTTTATTTATGCACTTATTTCTCTACGATGGCGCAGTGACTAACTTGCGTTTTGGGTCATTTTTGTCTTCTACAGGTAAATCCAGAGAACCCCTGCATACTTATGACAGTAGGGAGTGACCCTTTCAATCGTGTGCACGCTAACCTCGGTCTCTTGGCCCTCCAGGTCGGTATCCGTATGGGGTTACTTCTCCTCTCCTGATGCATTATCTCGTGAGCGTTGAAACAATTCTTCTCTTGCGATGTTGCGCAAGGTTGCATACGGAAACGAGACTCACTCTCCAAGTTAGGGTTTTCGTTTTCTTCTTGTTAGCATTGTCATCCTTGGATGGCGCTTGTCAAATTTCATTCTGTTGAGATGGGGGTTGTGATTTTTGTACCCCAGCCTATTAGGCTCAGTATGTCTTTTGGCAATTTTGGAAAATTATATACTTCCTATTGTTTTAGGTTGAATTTTAATATACTCTGCCACAATTTTAAATGTACAGGGACTGTATAAAAAAATTGCATATAATTTCATACCATGGCATTTGGCTTTGTTTAATTTGCTCGTCTGAACTTATTTTGTTTTCTGGAAATGCTACTGACATTCCATATTTCTTAATTGCATACATCAGGATTTACAGGTAGTTATATATGATATTTATCTATTCCTCTGATGTGCTTTGTTCACTCCTTTTGGTGTAAAGTCTATACTTTGGTATTTGTAGCATAATTACAGTTGTCTCTGCTCCTGGTTACACTGAATTGGTTTTATACCTGACTGTCTAGACATATGAACAGCTTGCTGGACATTTATGAGACCATTCCTATTTATCAATAGATGATATGTATGAAAGTCTAGAATTTATAATTGCTTATTCTTCAAAGGTATGCAAGCATAATTCTATTCTCCAGTTTCTTCTCATTTTCTTGTAATTAGTTACAGCTCGTATCTACCTATGTATATGATGGTAGCTGGATTCTGAAGAGCTGGTAATGGGATTTGAACTCTTTTCACCTTCCTCATAGTCAAGGAAATAATGGTTAAATAAATGCTACTGTGTATAATGTTGCAATTTATTTACTTCTTACTCCTATGCTTCTCAACTGCTTGCTCATAATTTCTGTATTCTATGTATTCTTTCTCAGTAATATAATATTAGAATAAATCCATGAGACCATTGTCTGGTCCTTTTTCCTATTTATTTGTTTATGAATATCTACTACTTTCCTGCACTAGAGTAAGGGCTTATGGACTACCTTATAGTCTAAGATCATTTGATTTCCTGCAATTATAATGGAGTATTTGGTTGAACCTGATGTCAGGCTATTGAGTCTCTCCCTCTGTTCTTCATACACAGTATAAGATGTAAATAATATCCTGCTATTGTTCTAGTGTACTATAGTTAATTTCATTTCTCTCTATAATAGCTGAAATAAAAATTAGGCTTGGAAACAGAAGCAGATTAACACAATTCCACAATGTTTCCTGAAAGAACAAGGTTTCCTCAGATTTAGACCCACCCTGGGTTTAAACATTCTGTGGAATCCTACTTTACAGGATGTTCCTCTACAACTATATAGAGTGATCAGGTCACTACCTGGTGTTTACATTCTGTTAAATGTAGACTAAAGATATGAACTAACTTAGAAATAATTTTTGTTTTTATATGTAGCCAATTCATACTATAACAAACAATAAGACAAATTTCCTCAGAGACATACCACTTGTGCAGTAGACCAACCTCCCAACCTTAGAGTTCTTCTGTCTCCCAGAACTCACCCCCGAGCTGAGATCACCTCCTATAGCAGATTAACCTCTAATCTGTACAAGAGCAACTTATTTAAGCTATTGTTCCCCAAAGCATGTTTCTAATTCTGCGTCCAGAATCTCAGGATGCTTTTCTTCCTGTTTGCCTAGGCTTCCCACTTAGGGATTCTTTAAAGCTGTTTTATGCTTTTCCTCAGCTTTTCTAGCTTTTTACCTCTTCCCAACTACTTTCCTCATCATTGGGGAAATTCAGATTTTTCCTCAAAAATGTAAATTTAAAACTTACTATCTTCCAAGGATTTTTGAAAGATTGTGGGGAAATATTTTCCTCATCCATCCTCACAGATTTAGCAAGTGATCTCATCATCTCATTTTTGGTCAATTTGCACCACAATAATTTATTCATTTCCTCAATTAAATGTTTAATTACATTCACAAAATAATTATCCTTTGGGGTCCACTCCCCTTAGGATGTAAAGTTCAAGTATCTAACTTTAAAATGCAATCTCATGAATTGGGGGTGTTACATATATGTATCCTAGTCTATCATGATAACCCAAATCAAGAGGGTAAATTAGTAGATTATAAATCCCAATGTCTTCTAAACATAAAGATAGAAATACAGATGCATTCATCCCTATAGATATTTTGGATACATATTCTGTGCAAATTCATAACAAATTACTTCCTCAATTATCTGCATAGAACTACTGTGCCATTCTGTTATAGATAATCATATCACTCTGGTTATTTAAATTACCCAGAAAAGGGCATTTGGACTTTAGGGTCAGCTTAATAAACTGGTGAAAGAAATTGAGAAGGTTATGACGCACAATAAGACTATTGATTTCCTTCAGATATTTAAATTTTACTATCACAGAAGCTATGTTCTCCTGGAATAGGAAACTCTATATTACAGTACATTATTCATTAAAATATCACCACATTATGAATATAATTAACAATTGTATGGCCTGAGAGCCTGAAGGCAATAAACTACACAGAATGATGAATATGTGTATATGTAATATATATAAAAATTAAAATGCCAAAATTTAAGTATTAAGTTTAAGCCAAGTCAAAATGAGCAAGGAGAGAGTACTGCTGGAACATACTCATAATAACAATAACCGAAATAAAAAATGGGTATTATGAAAACCCAGGAATGACAGAGGTATATATGGATATATAGTACAAATCCAGTAACAGCCTTCTAATGTCCCATGAACAGAGATCAATAAATATTCAGAGTTGGGATATAATTATAGTTGTCAAAATAATTACAATTGTATCACTACAATGTCTAAATGTCGAAATATAAACCATATAACCAGTAGAGAAGAACGGATTTCTTCTGACAGAGTTCGGTTAATACTGACCTGCAAGTAGCACGAGTAAACAAATGTTAATGTCTAAGGGAGTCACGTATCTCTGTAGTTGCGAAACAGAACACGACGCAAGTCGAATTTACCTGCGAGAGATAAAAACCCAATTCAAATAAGACGCCGAACATGGAGAGTAAAAATAACATGAACCAAGTAAAAATAATGACTGAGAAGGGCGTCGTACCTGGTAAGGGAGAAACCCCTATTCCATCCTTAACCTGCTACGTAGAAATATAGAATTTTCATGAATAGAGGTTGGTAGTTAAGAGTCGAATAACAAATATAAACCTCCAGAGAACGAACAATATCCATTGCGTCCTACGCTTGGGCAAAAGAAATACTTAACCAATCCGGGGAGCTGAGAAGCATAGTCTCCGTATAGCGCCGAATTTATACCCTCGTAACCCCCTTCAGTTGAGAAGAGGGTTGGGCCACGAAGCCATGACAGCATGCATTCAGAATATGCACAAGGAAACGTAAAGGCTAGGGAAGAAAACCAAGCCATTCGAATCCCTGGAGCGAAGAACACGCATTCTCTGCAAAACGAATTTAGCAACTCATCATATATATCATAATCTAGACCGGTGACAGAAAACGATAATCCAAAATCGTAGCACTGGTATGAATAAATGCGCAAAATTCTCAATCAGAGATGGGAAGCCTGCGAAATAATATTAGAGCGAAAATTTACAAAACTCTAATAAAATATCTTACCGACCGAGCAAATTAACGCACAGGAATAAGGCGAAGCCTGAAACGATTCACGCACAGCGTCCATGGCATTGCAACTCACTTTCAAGCGATGAACCAAACGAATAGGGAGGTAAAAGAACCACCGAGCAAATACCAAGCTCGATTTATATCAATGTGTTATGAATCAAACAACGAAACCCTAATAGCCAGATACATCTAAGTCGTCCACCTGGCGAGATCCTAAGAGAAAAGCCACAGATCAAAGAGTTAATAGGACTTGTACACTATCCGTCCCAAAAATTTAATATGACAAGCATTGAAATAAATGAATATCGATCTGGCCACGCTGTGGATATTGCGTTGGGAACGAAGTAAGCTGGTAGAATGAATCCAGTATTACGTGGAACCAACACCACGTGATCACAAATGGAACGAGATCAACTATAACCCTTACGACGAGATTAAAGACCTGGTGAACGCTCAGCGTGGAAGACAGATGGACGTCGACATTCCCAATTCTATTGAACATAATTTTAAATTGATAATTACATGGAGGTCCAATCAAATACGCCCAAATTCATATAAATGTTGACAAGAGGGAAATGAGAATGCAGGACGAATGCCAGAATCGCATAGTTGGTAAGTCGAATCCCGCCAAGGTTATATGTTATCAACAAAGGGTAAGAGAAAACGACCGCATGGATTTCCACATGTCCGTGGAACTATAATAACATGGGATTCATGTAGAACCCAATCGAACCCCCCCTCTATATAAATCGATTTAGAGTCCAAAGGTTTATGATATAAAACGAAGATGGAATATGGAAGTGGGGTGATAGAATAAAGACATTAGGTTATGTCTGATGTAATTATAATTAATATAATTATAATTATTACAAATCAAATAAATTGCAATGTGGTAAGATAGAGTGGAGATATCAATAGCAATTGAAAAGAAAAGTTGTGTAAATCTAAAACGTAATGATTGTGTAAACCTACAACGAAATGACAGAATTCCTCATTAGCATTAAACTGGAAAAGATGCAACCAAACAGAAAAAAAAAAAAATTAAAAAATAAAAAAAAAATAAAAAAAATAAAAAAAATAAAAAAAATAAAAAATTGTTGTAAAATGGGAGGTGTGACAATTCCTTTACACATGTCACCATTATTCCCTACTAATGATGCCTTCAACACACATTCATGTCAATATTCATAAAGCATTAATCAACCATTTCATATATCTATACTAGAGAGGCTTCTCCAACTACTCTTGTATATTCATGACATGAAACTAAAATACCTTGACATTCACCCCTTAACAACACATACTACATATATGTTAGTTATGAGTAATCACATTAGCTAATGTTTCCATCGCATAAGCACATGTTCCTGCAAGACAATAGCTTCATCTCCCAAGAGTTTCTTTAGAATAAACTAATACATCAATTACGATATTCGTGCATGCGATTTACATCAATTTAATCAAGATAGCTAACCTTAAGCTATTACTTTTAGTGCATGGAATGGAAAGTAACATAATAAATGTTTCTCCCATGCATGCAAATTCATATAGATTCCTAGAAGAGCTTCCCCAAAGGAGTGCTTACACAACAAAGCACATAGCTTCCTTCACGAGTCTTCCCAAAGAAGTGCTTAATACCAAAGAACATGCAAACACATATTTCTAGGAATTATAACACAAAACATGCCTTATTCTCCAAATGTCATTCCCAACATTACCCATACATATATATCAATGCACCAAAACATTACTTTATTTTGTTTACAGGTAATTCATCTTTTGCCAAAGAAGAAATGTAGGATAGCGAAACTTGTTATAATCTCCCTTGTACAAATGTATATTCTTTCCAATAAAATCTAATGAAAATATTGCATACCTATGCATGACTTTATTCCAAAACAAATTAACATCATAATCATGCTACCATAAAAGTAATCACATAGTATATTCTTTCAAGAAATATAATGGAATAGTTCCTCTATCCATGACTTTACCAACACCATGGTAAACTATCCATGGATATATTGAATAAGTAATATTTACAGAACACAATGGTAATCTATTCATAGATTTGTTAAATACTATTCTCTATCAATACCATGGTAAACTATTTATGGATTTATTAATTCATTAATCTCTACCAATACCATGGTAAACTATTCAAGGATTTATGAAACTATTTATGGATTTATTAATTCATTAATCTCTACCAATACCATGGTAAACTATTCAAGGATTTATGAAACTATCCATGGATTTATTAATTCATTAATCTTTTATCATAGTAATTCTCTGAAAACAAACATGACTTATACTATGCAATCCTTTTTTTTCTTTCAAAAACTTAGATAAAAGATTAATTATGCAAAATATTTTATACTCTTTTATTTTATTTCAAGAGCATGATAAAAGACTGATATAAAAAAAATAACTTTCTTTGCAAAATACTTATCTTTTATCATATGTGTTGACCCTCTTGCACAACCCAACGCCCACTTGTACAGGTAAGTGCTCACCATTATTTTCTTCACATAGGTCATGAGCTTTTTTAATGATTTCGGAGTTTCTTTTATAAAAGAATCCATGTATTTGACCATGTTCCTCTATTCTCTACATTTCCAACTTTGCTCGAGCCAATTATCTTCCAGTATCAAAAAATCAAAACCTGCGTTAATAAACACAAGGAAATGCAATTGAGCATATTAAAACTTATAAAAAACACTCTATCGTTCTGCAATTCTATACTATATGTGCTATTCACATTACATGCAAACTTGAAACCTTCAGATCATTAACGTTTTATTTATCTTTTAACTTCAAACAACTGTTAGACTGAATATGAAATTGACTGTGTCACTTCTCTTTGAAATTGACTGCTGCTACGATTAACCATATTGTGAAGGTTATAAGAGAATCCGACAACCCAAGCAACCCAAGGTCTGAATAGAGGGAAGGAGGGATTTTCCTCTAACATGTTTACAGAATTACAGTGGTGTGAAGACCTGCTATGTATCACTTTGAATGAAAATATTAACCAGTTTCATCTCTTGACAGGAAAAAACCAGGCGTGAGTTTCCTCCTCCCGAGATCTTTTTATTAATAAAGAATCCAAAGGTTGTTATTAAGAATGCGTTTTACATAAAGCAGATTCTTGATTTTCTTGACCCAATAGTTAAACTAAATTCATGTAAGATTTATTTACCATGTGTAAATACATAGGGTTGAGAAATTTGTATGTTATCACCCCTATAAGAAAATAACGTCGTCGGTGTGCTTCTCTTTTCTCTCGAAATTTAAACTTACTCATGGTATAATAATATAAAAAACCCAAAGGGAGTCCTTTCCCTTCACAATGAAACACTTTCGTTTCCTTTAAATGCCATTAATTGAAACAATAATGTCCTTATCCATATTCATAAGCATGTACAACACAAAGAAAAATTAATTTCCTTTTCTATCTGCTTATCCCTTATTCAATTCATAAAAAAATAGAAAAATCTCTATACGAACTTACCATTATTTACCAATTACTATTGGAAGAAATTATGGCTTTTACGCAAGCTCTCTGAATATGGTTGAACAACCCATCAACACTCCATCAAAAGAGCCTGTAATGTATGACTAACAATTCATTCACATTAGTCACATAGTTTCAATCAAATGAAAATACTTGCAACTATCAACATTATTTCAATATAAAGAGATGTTTTAATCAAAGTACTTCCGTAAGTACTCAGAGAGAACCAACCCTCTCATCAATGCATCACGTGCACACTGTCTTAGCTCCTACTAAAGACATCCACACAATACTTAAAAAAGTACTCAGAGAGCACCTAGCTCTGTAATCGTACCAATGGTCAACCCATGCACCATAGGCATATCCTAGCATCAGCTAAGACATTCAAACAAATTAGTAATAAAATAAATGACTTATACATTCAGTATTTCATTTTAATATAACACATAACTTATTACTTAACTTGTTCCGTTATAAAAACCAAAATGGTAAACAAAATGCTCCTTCCAACCCATGGGAGTTGGTTTCTACAACCAATTCGAGTCATTTTCACATCTAGATAGTCATTCTTTCCATATTAATTCAAAATAGCATAGCACACTAAAAAGTCTTTATACTTATCTGGAAATTTAGTCTTTCAAGCTGTGGTCCTCCCAACCATCAAAGGAGGCTATTATGTCCTCCACTTACCCCCTAGTTCCAGAATCTAGATGGTGCCACGGGTTAACAGTGGAAATAATTCTCTTTCTGCTATGACCTCTGGATGGCCAATCCAGTCAAACTCAGAAATTTTGGTTTTACAAGGGTTGCTGTAAGCTATTTCCAACTGGTCCCAACCAGCTCTAGAAAATACTCCCCCTTTACCAATTTCACAGAACACCTACTCCTCCTCTGGGATTCAGCTTTATCCCCATAGGAGTAGGTAACTGTCTTTCCAACTGTCCCCAACCACCTCCTATTCTTGGAAACATTTTTACCATCAGCTTAAAAATATTTTCTTTTTATTAATTAATTTCAGCAAATTAAATAATTTTCTTTATCAATAGTGATGATTTAAGTTTTTCTTGCCAGATAAAAGAAAATTAAACAAATTGTCTTTAACTAGTTAATACTAGTTAACTTTAATGAAGTTGTCACAACTCCCCCCCCCTTGGAAGTAACATACATGTGTTGTACAGTATTATTTCTGAAATATCAAAATCTTGCACATTAAAACATGATACTTTAACATTTACTGTTGCAATTCACATTGCAATGTTTGTGATATTTTATTTTCACAGATTTTCTATTTCCATTAAGCTACCCATGCTTACTATAAGAAACAATGCTAATCGTAAATATGCATTTCTCAAGCACACATTATCTTATGCAATCATTTTAAGTTCCTGCATAAAAAAATTTCATGCATACAATGTCATTGTGCATAAAAGTATATACAAATATTCATTAATGTGTATGTGCCAATAACGATTAGGGTATGAGTGTAAACATTTCCAATTCCCATAATGTTATGTTCCAACAGACTGACACACGAAGTAATTATCATAATCACTTGTTCACAACTTTCAAATAGCTTTAGTCAAAATCGATTTGTGCATATAACTTTCATTAGTTATTCATTCATAACTAATCAATGCTATTAATAATTTTAATGCATCCATGACGACTCATGCAAACACTAGTCAGTCAACTAGTCATCATAGTTAAGTCTCACAACTTGACCCATTAAGAGGCTTCATTCAATTTAATTTTAACACTCTATCATCTTATATAAGGAATTTCCTCATCTTTTGCATTCATGCATTAGTTTCACACACCATCACTATACACATTCATCTTTTTAAAGTAGTGCATGGTAACTTTAGAAATTTTATTGCATGCAAAAACAATTACTTCTTTTCAAACTCAAATGAAAAGTAACTATTTTTCTTTCATGCTTTTTATACTTTCATTCCTAAGGAAATAAAGCATAATACACATATTAATCTCATATGCATATTCTTATCCAGAGAAAAGTAAATTATAATAGCATGTACCTTTTTTAAGAATTCTCTTAAATGGAAGCTAATCTCATGCAATGCCATGTATATAACAATTCATTTTTAAAGGAAATCAACATGCATATGCATAGACTTCTTAAAATAAAATAAAATAAAATAAAATACTTATCTTTATTTCATTTGAGGAACTTCTCTCCCTACTGAAGTACTCATCCCCATCAGGAAATTCACATTTCTCCTCTACAACAATGTTTTCTTTTAGCAACATCGACAAGATTTTATAGCATGATTAGATAAAACCTTAATCAATAAATAATCAATCTTTGAGCGCTCCTTTAACACCTATTCATGTGCATATATAAGATGTGAATACAATGTCACAACATGCTTTCTTCTAAAATCTCTACATTAGTGTGAGTAAGTAATTATCAATTCATGTCAAATAACTCCCACATTATTCTGAAATTTTTCACACACGCACACATTCATACAAGACAAATCACTATATCTATTTAGAAATTCCTTTAATGGAAAATGACACAATGTTCATTTTCTTTACTTAAAATTTTACAAAAGACCCACCACTTTAGATTTTGCCTTTGGAGCATGAAAATATAATAAAGCTAACACATTGGTTGTTGTTCCTATGCATATAATGCATACTGATTCTAATCTTAATTTCCCAACAAAGTACTTAAAATAATCGAGTAGGAAAACTCATAATTCTTCGTCGATGACATATAACATAATAGGCATGCAAAACATGGCTTTATTTTCCATAAATGTAATAACTCTTGTTTCAAGAAAAGAAAGATAATAATACTTATCTCTTGAAACTCTTTGTTCAACCTGGATTAGAGATGTGATGCCTTCCTTCACATATGCGCATTTCATCTCGGATCTCTCAATTTCTTTTCACTAAATCCCAAAGGCACCAGTGTTGCAACCTTTAGCTCTGATACCACTTGTAACATACACTGTTAACCTCACATGGAAATGTAAGGAGTTAAAATTTTTTATACAAGTTACTCATGGGTAACTATACATTCACTTTTAAATATTCCTTACCCATCATTACATAGAATGTTTACCAGTTCATAGTGTAACTTTAGAATAATAATAGTAAGCTCCTTAACCATTAAAAATCCTCCATTACAATACATTAACATAATACTGTATTGTGTAACCATCCACTCATTTCATTATTCATGTAGTCATCACATACTTGGCATTATGAAACTTCACAACAAGAAAGGAATCAACATCATCATCTTGACACAATAATCAATCACATCATTGAACACCAATATACCCTGGAAACCCCATAGGGTGAAAACCAGCAAATGTTTAATTTTATTATTAAACGCTCATGAGGGTGATCAACCCTCACTCAATGGCTTATAAGGGAGACCATCCCTTAACCATCGTTTATAAATCTTACAAGCAAATATACAAATATCTAGCTTAAATCCATTACAATAAATATGATACCATTTACCCTCTGGTCTTCATATCTTCATATCTCGATGGCATGGATGTACCTACAATGGACCATCAAACCTTGGACCATCCTGCAAATCGCACTCATCTGCATGAACCATTAATCGTTTACCTGCCACCAGGATAAGAATAATATTCCTTTACACATGTCACCATTATTCCCTGCTAATGATGCCTTCAACACACATTCATGTCAATATTCATAAAGTATTAATCAACCATTTCATATATCTATACTAGAGAGGCTTCTCCGTCTACTCTTGTATATTCATGACATGAAAGTGAAATACCTTGAAATTCACCCCTTAACAACACATACTGCATATATGTTAGTTATGAGTGATCACATTAACTAATGTTTCCATCGCATAAGCACATATTCCTGCAAGACAATAGCTTCATCTCCCAAGAGTTTCTTTAGAATAAACTGATACATCAGTTACAATACTCGTGCATGCGATTTACATAAATTTAATCAAGATAGCTACCCTTAAGCTATTACTTTTAGTGCATCGAATGGAAACTAACATAACAAATGTTTCTCCCATGAATGCAAATGCATATAGATTCCTAGAAGAGTTTCCCCAAAGGAGTGCTTACACAACGAAGCACATAGCTTCCTTCGCGAGTCTTCCCAAAGTGCTTAATACAAAAAAACATGCAAACACATATTTCTAGGAATTATAACATAAAACATGTCTTATTCTCTAAATTTCATTCCCAGCATTACCATACATATATATCAATGTACCAAAACATTACTTTAGTTTGTTTACAAGTAATTCATCTTTTTGCCAAATAATCAATGTAGGATAACGAAACTTGTTATCATCTCCCATGTACAAATGTATATTATTTCCAATAAAATCTAATGCAGATATTGCATACCTATGCATGACCTTATTCCAAAAGAAATTAACATCATAATCATTCTACCATAAAAGTAATCACATAGTATATTCTTTTAAGAAAAATAATGGAATAGTTCCTCTATCCATGACTTTACCAACACCATGGTAAACTATCCATGGATATATTATATAACTAATATTTACAAAACACAATGGTAATCTATTCATAGATTTGTTAAATACTATTCTCTACTAATACCATGGTAAACTATTTATGGATTTATGAAACTATCCATGGATTTATTAATTCATTAATCTCTACCAATACCATGGTAAACTATTCATGGATTTATGAAACTATCCATGTATTTATTAATTCATTAATCTCTACCAATACCATGGTAAACTATTCATGGATTTATGAAACTATCCATGGATTTATTAATTCATTAGTCTTTTATCATAGTATTTCTCTAAAAACAAACATGCCTTATACTATGCAATCTTTTGTTTTCTTTCAAAAACTTAGATAAAAGATTAATTATGCAAAATATTTTATACTCTTTTATTTTCTTTCAAAAGCATGATAAAAAAAAAAAAACTTTATTTGCAAAATACCTATATTTTATCATATGTGTTGACCCTCTTGCACAACCTAATGACCACTTGCACAGGTGAGTGCTCACCATTATTTTCTTCACATAGGTCACGAGCTTTTTTAATGATTCTGGAGTTTCTTTTATAAAAGAATCCATGTCTTTGACCACGTTCCTCTATTCTCTACATTTCCAACTTTTCTCGAGCCAATTATCTTCCAGTATCAAAAACTCAAACCCGCGTTAATAAACACAAGGCAATGCAATTGAGCATATTAAAACTGAAAAAACACTTTATCGTTCTGCAATTCTATACTATACGCGCTATTCACATTTCATGCAAACCTGAAATCTTCAGATCATTCACGTTTTATTTATCTTTTAACTTCAAACAACTGCTAGACTGGATATGGAACTGGTCGTGTCACTTCTCTTTGAAATTGACTGCTGCTACGATTAACCATCTTGCGAAGGTTATAAGAGAATCCGAAAACCCAAGCAACCCAAGGTCTGCATAGAGGGAAGGAGGGATTGTCCTCTAACATGTTTATAGAATTACAGTGGTGTGAAGACCTGCTATGTATCACTTCGAAAGAAAATATTAACCAGTTTCATCTCTTGACAGGAAAAAACCAGGCATGAGTTTCCTCCTCCCGAGATCTTTTATGAATAAAGAATACAAAGGTCGTTATTAGGAATGCGTTTTACATAAAACCGATTCTTGATTTTATTGATCAAATAGTTAAACTAAATTCATGTAAGATTTATTTACCATGCGTGAATACATAGGGTTGAGTCGTATGTTACAGTTAAGTTGTATAAGCTGATGTAACCCTCGGTAGATAAGACCCAAATAGAACCATTATACTGATAAAACAAAATTTCCAGAACAAAGACCATCTAACAAGAAAAGGTAGTCGGATGCCAAACGAATTATAGACTTTCATAGACACAACGGAGGGGTAAGATATTATAAGAGGAATATAATTAATTTTTGATAATTTTATGGGAAAGTGTGCCAAAAATTTATAGAGTAACATAGGCTTGGCCTTTTATAGGATTGACTTCAGCCAGACCTTTTTATAAGATTGACTTCAGGGAAGAGGGGTTAAAATGGGCCAACTTAATTTGTAAATTTGAAGAAAAATATAATTTAAAAATCTAATTCTTGAAACTTTAGGTGATAGGTGGATACTTTGGGAGTTGAGGTTTTAATATTTTTGGAAGTGAATACCATTTTTCTAAGATTCAGGAATAATAGTTTGATATTAGACAATAACCAATTAAATTATCTAGAAGGTTGTATACTAAGATTTTATATAAATTTTTAATTTGCAAAATTTTTAATTTAATTTAATTTTCGAATTTTAATCACTCAAATTTATATTTTTATCTTTATATAAACTTATTATTACTATATTATACTATATTGATATTATAAATTATTAATTTGTTTGCCTAATTAGTTAAGATGATTAATTTATTATTTGTAGAAAAAGATCAAATATCTTATTTTTCTCTTAATTATTAAAGAGTAAGTTAAAATAGATATAGGCTCTTCAGATTATAATGAACATATACTTTTAATTGTAAGCTCCTCAAATTCCAACTACAACTCTTATATTTGAAAATCATTTTCTTAAAAAAAAAATTAAAATATATATAATAATACATGAAAATATATCGATCATTTGAATATTTTATTTTTATTATCCTTAGTTCGAGGGGAAAATAATGTGAAATAATGTGAGCCCTAAAATTATGTGCTTTTCATTCAAATAGACACAATATAAATATCTGTGTAGCTTGTATGTATCCCTCCAAAGTCTTCGTATTAGCAGATGGTTCAAATTTTACAATACTTGTTGAGAGATTCTTTTTGTAATGTTATAATTGTGTAGCAAAGGAAAATCCAAAGACATATTCTTAAAAAAAAAACTCAAAGCCCAGTAAAACAGTCGATAGATAAGACCCAAATAGAATTTTTATACTAACAAAAAAATCTTTCAAGAAGCTAGAAAAGATAGAATCCAACGAGTGGTAAGATATTACATAGGAGAATGTGAGTAATTCTTGATAATTTGTAATTATTGTTAATTTAATGAGAGCCTGTGCAAAAAATTATAGAGTAATATAGGCCTTTTATAGGGTCGACTTCATGAGGGAGGCAGGGGTTAAAGTTGACGGGTCCTGCTACCCATCATATAATTTTTTTATGACAATATTGTTTTTAAAGAACTCTTGATATCACTTTTAGTATTAATTTTTACGAGTTTCATCTAAGTTAAAAGAAAAAAACACAATGTATATCTACAAATTTCATCTAAGTTAAAAGAAAAAAAACACAATGTATATCCACAAATACTGAAGCGAATACGTTAAATTTTGTAGAGATCAGGGTGAAAATCAATCTTCCATTGGTAAAAATAAATTTCCAAAGTTTCATTTTTAATTAGATTTATATTTCAAAAAATATAATATTTTAGTTTAAATTTCAATCAATCTGCCATTGCTAAAAATAAATTTCCAAAGTTTCATTTTCAATTAGATTTATGTTTCAAAAAATATAATATTTTAGTTTAAATTTCAATCAGATTTTGTTAAAATGACATTGAACGTGTTGATATTAGATATTTTCAATAAAAGTATTCAAATGAAAGTAAAATCCATTTGAACTTACTGAAGTTAAGATGAATATTTTCCTAGAGAAGAGTCTACTACTCATGAGGCTCAGTTAAAGGAGGAAGGAATTCCATGGAGTAGGGAAAATATTCCATGAAATCAAACATTCTCCTCTTGCAGGAACTCCATGGAGGAAGGAATATATTCCATGAAATTGAACATTCTGAGCAAATTACAAGATTTTGTTAAAAAAATGTCTACCTTCCATATATCAGAATTTACATGTATAAATTATTCAAATATATTAAAATCTACTAAAACTTACCTGAGTTCAAGTGAAGTCTCTGCTTGAGGAAAGTTTAGTGCTCGTGATTGAAACATTATTGAGTTGGAACAATAGTCCAAGTGATTTTTAATTTGAAGCATTCATCAAATATTTAACCAAATAGTCATAACAGAAAAATACTAATCAAGGCTTTATTAAATTATGCATATGCATGTTCACTCACCAAATACATATCGATAGACTTGATGAATAAATTGGAATATAAATACTCTCACTAAGCTATAACTCACTCACATAAAGAAAAAAAATATTTATATAAACATCATCTTCAAATTCACATAATCCATAATGTTAATTTCCCTATTATCTTTAAATCTCTAGCTAAATGGGGAATTGAATTATTTACTGCTCCTAACAATATTTTAAAATAAAATGTATAACATAAAAAACATGCCCACTTCTAAAGCCTCATCTAGGAATGTATAACATAAAAAACATACCCACTTCTAAAGCATCATCTAGGCTTACCAAATGTGACCAAAGTAAATCCATTTTAACTTTGGATCCTCCAAGCCTCAAAAGGGTTCAAATTTCTAATATCTCTCAGCTACTTGAGCCTAGATCCATATTAAATCAAGAGCTATCAGTTCTTGAGATGCAAACCTCTTTAGAGCGAAAGGAGATTTAATCCAGTAGATTCGTAGTTAAGATGTATATAAGTAATTCCCCCTTTAAATATGCACCATTCCACATGAATACCATGGGTTGTCATACCATGGTCGAATACCATGAAGTTGTTTTTATTTTAACATTATTTTCTTATTAATTTAATTTATATTAGCCAAATAAAAATGTTTTCACATATTTAATTTCATTTTATTTTCGCTCAGATAAAAAATAAATAATTTTATTAAAAAAACTAAAAATTATTATATTAAAAAATATTGTATTTTTTTTAAATACAAATATTACATTTTCAAACACTATATTGAAAATGTAGAGTACAAAACTATCTATGGTAAATTGACTATTTTACGTTAATCTTATTTTAGTTTATAATTTTATTTTATTTAGTTTTAATCTTAATTTTAATTTTATTTTTTAATGTAATTTGACTAAGTCACTCTATTAAGTTACATGATATCTGGAACCTACCAAGTAGGTTCTGAGAAGACCACATATCCCAGTATCAATGATATATAAATAAAAATATATCAAATATGTTTATATATACATGTTAACCTTGACCTGTTTGTTTCATAATAAACTATATTTTACTTGTAAAAAGTGGAAAAATATGTAAATGGGCATCAAATCTAACCCCTCAAGACCCTCGAGAGAGGGGTTAAAATGGGCCAACCCCTGGAGGGAAAGGTCAAAATCGAGGGGTTAAAATGGGCCAAATCCTCGAGGGAAAGTTCAAAATAGACCAACGAAATTTGTAAATTTTGAGAAAAAAATACAATTTAAAGCTTTAATTCTTGAAACTTGGAGTTTCTGTTATAATATATTTCTTTGAAGTCAATACCATTTTCATGATTGAGGAGTAAGAGTTTGACACTATAAAATAACCAATTAAACTGTTTAGAAGGATGTATAATAATTTTTTATATAAATATTTAATTTTTAAAATCATTAATTTGATTTTATTTAGAATTTTAATCACTCAGATTTATATTTTTACTATTATATAAATTTATTATTATTATATATATTATATTTATATTATAAGTTATTAATTTTTTGTCTAATTAATTAAGAACTTCAATTTCTGATCCTTGAGTTAAAATAGATATTGGCTCCTTAGATTCCAATAAAAATATATTTTTTAATTATAAGCTCTTCATATTCCCACTACAACTCTTATATTTGAAAATCATTTTCTTTAACAAAAAAATAAATAAAAATAATAATAATAATAATAATGCATCTAAATATATCAATGATTTGGAATATTTTATATATATATATATATATATATATATATATATATATATATTTGGCTAAATTGTATCAATTATATATTTTTAATTGTTTGTGGATTCAATTTAGTTTTTTAATCTACCTCTGAAAATTCAATATTTATGTTTGTTATTAACTTCAATCTTTATTCTTTTTATTAATATTAATAAACATAAATGTTTAAAATTGAAATAAAATTTATTAATATTAATATTAATAATATTATTATTATAAATATTTTGATTATTAATATTAAAATTGATATTTTTCTTAATATAAAAATAAAAATAAATATTTTTAATATTAAATACTTGAAATTGATAATAAAATTAATAATTTAATAATATAGATTGAAATTGACATTAATAATTAATTAACAAAAATATATATATATATATATATATATATATATATATATATATATATATATATATATATATATATAAAACAAGTCATATTTTATTTTTTTAGATTTGATAATTTTAGGTTTTATAATATGAAGTTTTTAATATTTTTTTTTTTATAAGATAAGGTTTTATAATTTAGAAACCTAGTATTATAAAATCAATATTAAAAAGTCTATAGTAATAACAATGATATTAATAAGTCTTACTTTCTAATAAATACTACAAATAATATTAATAATTAATATTAAAAAGTATAATAATGATGATTAATATTAAAAATATTTATGACATTAATAATATTAATACCAATCTTATTAATAAGATCAATAATACAAAATTAATTATGTTTAGTAATTTAGCCCATTTAAATTTAATTTTGTCTTTTTAAACTAAGCTCTCATTAAAAAAATATATAATGAATAAATATATAATAGACAATTAAATTATATATATATATATATATATATATATATATATATATATATATATATATATATATATATATAATTTAATTTTTTTATTGAAATTGTAATATTTATTTATTAAATATTATGATAATCTAATTTATCTTCTATATATTTAGAGTGATGGACTAAATGTTAAAGGGGTTAGGAGAGATGGACTAAATGTTGATATTAAAAAATGTGCAGTTATGGAGGCTTAGGTAAGATGATTGTGCAGTTGAGAAGCTCACTGAGGAAATAGTAAAGCCTTGAGACTCTAAAATGTGCACTTCTAGAAGGAGACTAGTCAGTGGATTGCGTAGTTGTGTAGTTCAATAACTCAAAGAGGCATCTTTAAGATTGATACTGCGTAATGTGCTGTAAAATACTAGCTAGGAGGACATATTGCGCAATTTATGATGGTAGGGAGGAAATCCTTTGAGCACTATGACTGCTCAATACCTCCAACTTCACATTGTGTAGTTCTAGGAATCAAGGGTACATGATTGGGGCTTGCTACTGTGCAATTCACAATTCAAGAGGAAATTGTGATCTTAATTTGGTTGGGCATAATATATTTCAAATTTGGCTAAGTGTGAGATCAGTGAAGCAAATATGAAATCAAGGTAAGACTTGAACATGACCGCACAATGGAAACAATTGAAGAGAAAACTTATAAAATTTAGCTCTTTAGAAACAAGATGATCCCCTTAATGCGACGGTAAAAAAATACTCTGTTCCAAGTGTGACACTTAAGGTAGACTTTGCGATGAAAATGACGACGCCAAAATGGATTAAACATTAGGAATGAGTCTAATACATGTCTATATAGTAAATAGGACCATAAACACCACATTTTCCTTGTGAAATGAACTATAACTATATTTTTACATCATGCAACACTTCACATGCCCGAGAGATGACACTTGCGACAGTAAGAGAAAGTTGAAAACGACACTTGCAAATGTTAATGGCATTGAAAGAGACAATTGTCAAAGTGAATAAAACATGAAAATGACACTTGTTAAAGTGAAAGTAAGCAAAAACGACAACTGTAAACATGAAATTAAAACTTGCGAAAGCGAAGGTGTGTAAAAGTGACAATTGAAAAAATCACTGAAATAGAAGTATAATTATAGCCAAAAGTGAGAGAGTGTTAATTGAAAGTGTGCAACTGACTAACGCCGTATGTTGAGCATTGCAGAAACACTGTCTTGATGGACTACATTATGCATGTTCAATATTGTGCAAAGGAATGGAGTCATGAGCTCATTATAGACTGAGCATGTGTGAGAATCTAACTTTGAAACTTAAAATATAAGAAGAATATTTAATCACTCAAACAAGCATCATTCAACCATGAAGTTACTATGGAATGAACGATCACAATATCTATAGTTGGCTCCAAAATTCAAGTGCAGGAATACTTTTGGAGGGTTTTTGTCGCAACGACAAAACTTGCCAACACACTAGTGTAACTCGAGCTTTTCTGTTTAGGTTTAATTATCTAATTGCAAGGCATCAATATTTCAAGGAGCATTGATTCATATTGTGGATTACCTTATCTTCCCTAATTAACCCATTTAGATATATAGTCCCCTCCATTCCCTTACTTAGTTGAACACATATCAAGGCTTGTCAAATAATTTTATTTTTTTTTGATATAGGAAATGGTAATATGTTTTTGAGCTTAAGATAATAAGGGTATGATTTTTCATCTCTAGTATTGTTCTACTGCCAGTAGGCCTAGATAATACCCCAATGGAGTCACTACAACAACACAAGTATCTCTTTGCTACTAGCAAGCCTAAACAATACCTCAAAGAAATTGATTGTTTCACATCTCAGCATAGGAAACCTTCTTCATATTTCACCCTTTATTTCTTTATTTATATAAATTTTCTTAGCAACTTATTTATTTGATGGGTAGAATATGGATCCTGACTTATTGAGATTAGGAGAGGTATTTCCTTCAGAGAAGCATAACTTTAACTCTGATGATATGTTTGAGTATTAATTTATTTTCCCCTACCTTTCTCTACTTGATTGGTTTAGTAAGAAAAAAACTATTTATCACAATTATGAGCTCAGGAATGAGGATCCTAGAATAAATATGGGGTTTATAGTTTTACCAAAGTCTTTCCATTCAAATGGATAATATTTCCCATTTAGATATCATTGAATTTAAATATATGTAAACCAAAGATAGAGAAAAGGTAACATATTAGCTAAGCGTTGTTCCCCATCACAATTTCCCTTTTCAAGTTTTGCCACATTGCCTTTGGAGCCAAAAGGAACATTTCATGCAAAGTATTATTGAACAAAAGGAAAAAATAAACACATGGAAAAAAAAAAAAAAACAGCAAAGAAAATGGGGGTGGGATGTAAAAACAACGTGTAGAATATACAATAAGAAAATAAATAAATGCAGAGAGTAGATGGAGAGCATGAAAAAGGGTGGATGTAATGCAAGGGAAACCAAATGTAACTAAACCTAATTCTAACCTAACAAGCTAGAAGACCAAGGCTAAGTGTAATGATATTTCCAATGAAGCCATATTGTTCCTCACCTGTAATCACAATGATACGATCAATTAAAACCGATATATGGTAATGTGCAACTGAAAATATTTAAGCTTTAATAAATTGCACAAAACATTGAAGGTCTTTCTTAAAAGAAGAAAGATGTTTCATATCACCTAAATTTACCCAACCTTCCACCTTACCTTCTCGATGTAAAAAATAATCAAATAAACCTTGATGGCTCCTTGTGAATGTACCTATAACTATATTATCTTGCTTAGAACACATCAAGATAGATCAGAACTTGATTTTAACAAATTGGCTTGCTATGTAAGATGATTCTAACTAATGATAGATTGGATAATGAAACTAAAAAAATCCTCTTGAATATCCTAAATCCCTTGAGAGAAAGAAATTTCAATTATCGATGTGGAATCAAGATGAGAATCTTACGAGCGAAAATAAATCTGATCATATAAAAAAAGCTTGTGACGACCTGACATAACCATCAATGAAGGATGAAATTCTTGAACTAGTTGATAAGTGTCTAAATACTGAGATGATAAACCATAAATTTCTACTTATATAAAAAAACCATCATTAGGTACATTATTGGGAAAATGATGAAATGAATGACAATTTTTAGAACAACAACCATGATTATATGGAATGATTAAGGCATAATATTCTCGATTAGGAGACAACAAAGATAGACAGGTTTGAAAAAAATTACAAATGATTTGAATGAAAGAATAATCTTAGTCATATGTTGAATGTGAAAAAAAATATACTTGTGTCTGGTTACAAATTGGATTGGCATCATAATCATTAAAAAGGAATGCCAATATGGAAAACACATGAAACCAATCGAGATGTAGCTGATGAAAAAGAGGAACTTGATTCAACAAGTAACAAAATAATTCATTAACATTGAAGAGGATATTTGATTACACGAAGAAAATAATTAGAATCAAAATATTCACAAGAAGGATTAGGAGCTAGTTATTTTCAAAAGAATGTGATAATTATGAATCCTTTGGCCAATTATAATATTTAGAATGATAAGCTTCATATTTTTGTTCATTCATGAAAGTTATACACTCCAAAACTAAGTTTGATACAATATATTTTCATGAGGAATAATAAATCGAAATAAAATGCTTAATATGACTGGAGAAAAAATCTTGAAAGTTTGAAAAGTTTATATGATACCACACAATTTTCAAGAAGGAATTTACATCTAGTGAAACCATGCACCTTTCCTAAGATAATTTGAGCACTTTCTCACAAAGCTAAGATTCCCTACAAAACCATATATAAAAATTTCTAAGAGAATTTGAACACTTTATCACAAAGTCGAGGTTCCATTTCTTTAATTTGGCATTTAGGTTTGGTTGGTTTATCATTGTACATTTGTTTGTTTTTATATTTTATTGTTGTTTAATTTTATTACGTTTTTCATTTTATTAAGTTCTAATAAATTTCTTCTGGTTATCAGGTTTGTAGAGGTTCAATTCCCTTACATAGGTTTTGGAGGTCCGATTTGATATAGAGGTTTAGTTGCCAGTGTTTTTTGGGGTGCAAAAAGGTGTGTAGAAATTTCAACCATTGAATTTTTTTTTGAAAAAATTAGAGATGTGTGTCACTTATGTGTATCCCTCCAAGGTCTTAAGTCTATCAGCACATGGTTCAAATTTTACAATACTTTCTCGGAGATTACTTTTGTAATGTTATAACTGTGTGGAAGGGAAGACCAAAGACATATATGCAAAAAAACCTTAGAGCCCAGTAAAACCCTCATAAGACCCAAATAGAACCCTTCTGCTAAGAAAAAAAAAATCGAGAAGAAAGACAATCTAGCAAGAAAAGTTAGAATCTGATGCCAAACGAATTATAGACCTTCAGATATTCAACCCAAGGGTAAAATTTTACAGAGAAGAATGTGAGTAATTCTTGATAATTTTATGAGAGCTTGTGCCAAAAATTTATAGAGTAAAATAGGGCTTTTATAGGGTTCACTTCATCATAGAGGGATTAAAATGAGCTAACAAAATTTTCAAATTTTGAGGGAAATACAATTTAAAACTTTAATTCTTGAAACACTAAGTGAGGAGTTCTAGTTTTAATATGTATTTGAAGTCAATACCATTTTCATGATTTAAGAATAATAGTTTTGACATTAGACAATGACCAATTAAAATATCTAGAAAGTTGCATAATAAGTTTTTATATAAATTTTTTATTTTTAAAATCATTAATTTTATAAATTAAGGACGTGTCTCACGTATATATATCCCTCCAATGTCTTAAGTAGTATCAGCAAATGGTTCAAATTTTAAGACTCCTTTTGTAATGTTATAAATGTGTAGCCAACATAAGGCCAAAAACATATTTTGTAAAAAAAAATTTCTGAGCCTAATAAAACCCAGTATACTCAGAAAACAAACTTAAAAAAAAAACACCATCTAGCTAGAAAAGATAGAGTTAGATGCCAAACTAATTATAAACCTTCCAACATACAATGAAAGGGTTAGATATTACAAGAAGAATGTGAGTAATGTTTGACAATTATATGAGAGCGTGTGCCAAAACTTTACAGAGTAACATAGGCTTTTTATAGAGTTGACTTCATCAGGGAAGGATTAAAATGGGCCAACCCAAATTGTAAATTTTTTGAGAAAATACAATTTAAAATTTTAATTTTTGAAACCTTACCTCAGAGGCTGATACCATTTATAGGGTTGACTTCATCAGGGAAGGTTTAAAATTGGCCAACCGAATTTGTAAATTTTGAGAGAAAATATAATTTAAAATTTTAATTTGCGAAACCTTGCGTGAGAGGCTGATACTTTTTGGAATTTCAGTTTTAATATTTCTTTAAATTCAATACCATTTTTATGATTAAAGAATAATAGTTTGACATAGACAATGACTAATTAAATTATCTAGAAAGCTCCATAATAATATTTTTATATAAATTTTTAATTTTATTTTGGAATTTTAATCACTGAAATTTATATTTCTACTTTTATATAAATTTATTATCACTATATTATATTACATTATATTGATATTATAAATTATTAATTTATTTGTCTAATTAGTTAAGACATCAATTTATTAAGAATGTAAATGAAGATCAAATATCTTATCTTAATAAATCCTAATTTAAAATAGATACAAGTTCATGAGATTTTAATGAAAATATATGTTTAATTATAAGCTTTTTAGATTCCACCAACAACTTTTATATTTAAAAATCATTTTCTTAAAAATAAAAAATAAAATAAAAAATAATAATAATAATAATTACAATATATATAAAAATGCATAAAATTATATCAATCATTTGAATATTTTCCGACTTCATTAAAAGACAAAAAAAAAAAAAATGTCAGCCCTAGAAATTTGTGCTTGTCATTCAAATAGACACAATAGAAATATGTAATGTGTCTGAGTGTATGTATCTCTGAGGTCTTAAGTTGTATAAGCTGATGTAAAACCCTCGGTAGATAAGACCCAAATAGACCCCTTATACTAATAAAGAGATAATTTTCAGAACAAAGACCATCTAACAACAAAAGGTAGTCGGATGCCAAACGTTATAGACCTTCATAGACATAACGGAGGGGTAAGATATTATTGGTAGTCGGATGCCAAACGTTCTAGACCTTCATAGACATAACGGAGGGGTAAGATATTATACGAAGAATGTGAGTAATTTTTGATAATTTTATAGGATTGACCGCAGGGAGGAGTTAAAATGGGCCAGTTTGGGCCAACTAAATTTGCAAATTGCAAATTTTGAGAAAAAATTTAATTTAAAATTTTAATTTTTGAAACTTTAGGTAAGAAGGGGATATCTTTTGGAGCTGACGTTTCGAAGTTAATATAATTTTTTTTAGGATTTAGGAATAATAGTTTGACATTAGACAATCACCCATTAAACTATTAAAAGGTTGCATAATAAGATTTTATATAAATTTTTAATTTGTAAAATATTTATTTTATTTTATTCTTGAATTTTAATCACTCAAATTTATATTTATATTTTTATATAAATTTATTATTATTATATCATACTATATTGATATTATAAATTATTACTTTCTTTGCCTAATTAGTTAAGATTATCAATTTATTATTTTTTAAGAGTGTAAAAAAACATCAAATACCTTATTTTCCTCTTAATTATTAAACCAAGAATTAAAATAGATATAGGCTCCTCAATTCTAATGAACATATATTTTTAATTATACGCTCCTCAAATTCCAACTACAACTCTTATATTTGAAAATATTTTTCTTGATATATATATATATATATCGATGATTTGAATATTTCATTTTTATTATCCTTAGTTCCGACTTCATTAAGGGGCAAATAATGTGAAATAATGTGAGCCCTAAAATCATGTGTTTGTCATTCAAATAGACACAATAGAAATATGTGTGTAGCTTGTATGTATCCCTCCAAAGTCTTTGTGACAGCTTCATTAAGGATAATTAGTGTTAACTCGTTAAAAGACAAGTTTTATTTATGGTTTCAGGTAAAAGATTGGAATTAATGTTATTGGTCTGAAAAGTTATTTTCATTGGTAATAAGTTATGAATAATGAATCAGTTAAGAGAATTAACTTAAGAAAAGTAAAAGTTGGTGGTAAAATGTTAACACTAATTATCCTAGTGAGGAGTAGGGGTTTTGTGAGGATTGGAAGGAAGAGTGTGAATTTTCCAGAGCTGGTAGAGACCAGTGGAAAACACTCATCAAATCCTAAAAATTATTGACTGACTGGTTGTCCTGAGGTCACAACAAAAATTTCCACTGGTAACCCGTACGAGCACTGGAGCTCGAGGGAAAGAGGAAGACGTAATCGCCTCTCTTGAAGGTTGGGAGGACCACAGCAAAAACTTATAGATTCAGAAAAGTAACTGTGTGGTTTCTATAACTATTCATTTTGAAATTATTTCTCTGTGGTTGTACATGTATCTATAGGATAGTGATGTAAACTGTGTATAAACTTTAGACAGAACTGAGTAGATATCCTCTTAATAAGACAGACTTGGTATTATATATACCAAATCTGAAATAAGGACTACAAAGTGGAGGAAGTATAAGTTCTGCATTTTATTTCTCTTTTATTTAGGTTATCAGAACCAAAATTTATACATAGATGTGATATCAATGAATATACTTGAGGGATAACTGATTATTTGGTATATATTGTGGGATGTGTTATGAATAGTCAAATGCAAAAGTATGTTAAATTCTGCAGGGTGTATTTTATTTCTGTGTGTTAATGGCAAAGAATAGTTATAAGCAAGAACATGATATACCCATATTTTAACTAAGTCCGATGGAATGAACCAAGACTTAAAAACTGATAAAAACTTCAAGATAAATGTTATTACAGAAACACCTGTATCAAATATTATAATAAAAGAAATTTTTAGGGTTTCCAAATATTTCCGGTTGCTCGGGCTGTGAGTTAACCCTGACGGTAAACAATTGCATACCCAAGGTAGTTGACTGGGTTACCTGGAAGGTATCAAGATAGAGAAGAAGGGATTTAGCCATGCATTTTCAACTGGAGAGGTGCCCAAAGATTTGTGTAAAAGAGAGATTTTTACCTGCATCACCCGATTTGTATGGAGGGAAATGAGTTAGAATAAAAATATATAATATCTATCTCAATAACAAATGGAAATGTCAAAGTAGGAATTGAACTTAATTCCTTACCTTTGGCCATAGAGCTACTCGCATGCAGCCTGACACTGTTGTAACACCAGCAGAAGGAGAATGACTAGCAGATTTCCTGCTCAATCCTTAACATTACCACAACAAGAACTGTGTATGTTAAAGAAAAAACAAAAAACAAGTGTTAGCATCTGCGCGCGGAGTGATTCAGAAGGGTTACCCCAGCACCGCAAAGAGGATGAG
Organism: Pinus albicaulis; assembly: GCA_034641835.2. Classification (NCBI taxonomy): domain Eukaryota; kingdom Viridiplantae; phylum Streptophyta; class Pinopsida; order Pinales; family Pinaceae; genus Pinus; species Pinus albicaulis. The sequence goes on from CM076580.1 coordinate 1,324,428,924, forward strand.
CCATGGCAGTCGCATGCCTAAAGAGGAAAAAAATCGATAGAGAAAGTCCAAGGAGAAAATGACAGAGTTAATTTTCAAGTGAAAGGCCAAGTAGAGTGAGCCCTTTCTCTTCTCGCCAACCCATCGCCACCGTCGATTAATGAGTTGATCAGACGATGTAGATATGGTCAGGTGGCCTACACGCAGATCAACTGGCTTGTAATAAATTCAAGGAGATGTCTGTTAGTTGTGCGTACTGAAAAAGCATAAACCAGCCAGTGCCGAAATTTAAAACCAAGTACAGATGTCGATTCACTCAAGAATCACAATGGATACACTTTTCGATTTAAGCAGAAACCAGAACTATAAAGAAATCAAGAATTGTGTATGGTTGTAAAGTAAAGTTGAATAACACATTAGGTTTTCAAGTTCGATTCGTAGGCTGGAAATTTTAGTGTGTTATAGCTATAAGGTCATTTTAGCTATATAATGGGAATAATAAGTTAATAGAAAATAGGGTTATGGGTATAGTAATTTTTTTATTTTTATTTATTATGGTAAATATAGGTAAATGTTTGGATTGCTGAATGTTACAGTCTTAAGTTGTATTAGCAGATGGTTCTAATTTCACAATACTTGTTGAGATATTCCTTTTGTAATGTTATCACTGTGTAGTTAAGGGAAAGACAAAGACATATTTAAAAAAAAAAATAGAGCACAGTAAAACACTTGGTAGGTAAAACCCAAATAGAACGCTTATACTAAGAAAAAAATCTTTCAAGAAGAAAGAAAAGGTAGAGTCCAACGATTGTGGACCATGGTAAGATATTACAGTGGAGAATGTGAGTAATTCTTGATAATTTTATGAGAGTCTGTGCAAAAAATTCTATAGTAATATAGACTTTTTATAGGGCTGGCTTCATGAGGGAGGCAAGGGTTAAAGTTGACGAGTCTTACTACCCATCATAGAATTTTTTTATGATGATATTATTTTTAAACAACCCTTCATATCACTTTTAGTATTAACTTTTACTAGTTTCATCTAAGTTAAAATAAAAAATATATAATTCATATCTTCAAATATTGAAGCTAATGCAGTTAAAATTTGAAGAGGTCGGGGTGGAAAAGAACGTGCCATTGCTAAAAATAAATTTCCAAATTTTCATTTTTAATTAGATTTCAATCAGATTTTGCTAAAATGATGTTGAACGTGTTGATATTAGTTATATTGTCAATAAAGGTATTCAAATGAAAGTAAAATCCAGTTGAAATTATTGAAGTTAAGATGAATATTTTCCTAGAGAAGAGTCTGCTACTCATGAGGCTCAGTTAAAGGAGGAGCCTTGTCTTGCAGGAATTCCATGGAGTAGCGAAAATATTCCATGAAATCAAACATTCTAGTCTTGCACGAATTCCATGCAAGAGGGAAAATATTCCATGAAATCGTGAGTAAATTACAAGAATATTTTGTTAAAAAAATGTCTACCTTCTAAATATCATAATTTACATGTATAAATTATTGAAATATATTAAACTTTACTCAAGCTTACCCGAGTTCAAGTGAAGTCTCTACTTGAGGAAAGTTTAGTGCTCGTCATTGAAACATTATGGGTTTGGAACAATAGTCCAAGTGATTTTTAATTTGAAGCATTAATCAAATATTTAACCAAATAGTGATAACACAAAAATACTAATCAAGAATTTATTAAATTATGGGTATGCATGTTCACTCACCAAATACATATTGATAGACTTGATGAAGAAATTGGAATATAAATACTCTCACTAAGCTATAACTCACTCACATAAAGAAAACAACTATTTATATAAACATCATCTTCAAATTCACACAGTCCATAATGTCAATTGCCCTATTATCTTTAAATATGTAGCTTAATGGGGAAATGAATTATTTACCCCTCCTAACAATATTTCAAAATAAAATGTATAACATAAAAAACATGCCCACTTCTAAAAGCCTCATCTAAGAATGTATAACATAAAAAACATACCCACTTCTAAAGCATCATCTAGGCTTATCAAATGTAACCAACGTAAATCTATTTTAACTTTGGATCCTCCAAGCCTCAAAAGGGTTCAAATTTCTGATATCTCTCTGCTATTTGAACCTAGATCCATCTTAAATCCAAAGCTATCTTAAATCTCTTGAGATGCAAACCTCTTTAGAGCGAAAGGAGATTTAATCCCATAGATTTGGATTTAAGATGTATATAAGTAATTCCCCCCTTTAAATCTGCACCATTCCACATGAATGCCATGGGTTATCATACTATGGGTGAATACCATGAAGTTATTTTTATTTTAACGTTATTTTTTTATTAACTTAATTTTACATTGACCAAATAAAAATGTTTTCACATATTTAATTTCATTTTATTTTCACTCAAATCAAAAATAAATAATTTTATTAAAATCTAAAAACTATTATATTAAAAAATATTGTATTGTTTTTTAAAATACAAATATTACATTTTAAAACACTACATTAAAAATGTAGAGTACAAAAGCTATCTATGATAAATTGACTATTTTACTTTAATCTTATTTTAGTTTATAATGTTATTTTATTTATTTTTAATATGAATTTTAATTTTATTTTTTAATGTAATTTGTCTAAGTCACTCTATTAAGTTACATGCTATCTGGAACCTACCAAATAGGTTGTGAGAAGACCACATATCACAGTATCAACGATATATAAATAAAAATGTATAAAATATATTTATATATACATGTTAAACTTGACCAATTTGTTTCATAATAAATTATATTTTACTTGTAAAAGGTGGAAAAATAGGAAAATGGGCATCAAATATAACCCCTGGAGAGGGGTTAAAATGGGCCAACCAAATTTGCAAATTTTTAGGGAAAATACAATTTAAAACTTTAATTCTTGAAACTTGGAGTTGCCATTTTAATATATTTGTTTGAAGTCAATACCATTTTCATGATTAAAGAGTAAGAATTTGACACTATAAAATAACCAATTAAACTATTTAGACGGATGTTGTAACGCCCACGTAAGCTCCCGTAAATTACAGTTTTACCATGATTTACAAAAAACATTGAATCAAGAATCGGTTAAAGGATGAACGGATTCTTGAATCGGTTGAAAGAAATAGGTGATGCGTATTAAGGTTGGGCTCTCCAGCGTTTTGAGGGGAGAGATACAGCCAAGCTGCCAAGCATGCGCAGGCAAGCAGAAGGAACGGGTTCGATCAATACTGGGAGGCGGTAGTTTCTCGTTTCAGTTGAACGACCAAGGAGAGTCAAGAAGGCGATTAGGGTTCAAGTCCTCAAACACTGAAGAGCGTTTCCTTCCGGCTATTATTCAATAGCCCGCCTGTCATTACCAGGTGCGTTTCCTTAAAATAGGGAGAAGGCCCTATTTGTGAAAGGATTTTCTGCCATGGCCGGGTTGCACTCTGTGACTGGAAAGCGAACGCGCTTGGAAAATGAGCTTGCGGATACCAATGATAGAAATAAGAGGAGGAACAATGACAGTGGTAGAGAGCAAGCTTGGCCTGTCGCTGATAGAGTTCCCGCCCTTGGAATTTTCTGGCCCTTCCAGATTTATCGAGAGTTCGGTTCCGGTACTGGTTTTGGGCAGATGAGGATTCCAGGAAGGAAGTGGTCGGCGGCGGTGGCGTTATGATCAAAGAGTAAGCGTGTACATGGCAGAGATACTGCCACAGTGTTTTGTTAACAAGATTTTTCGACCTACAGACCCATTCAAATATGCCTTTGGAATGAGAGTCGACTGCCAAGGTAAGTGACTCTGGTTTACTTTCTTTATGATATCATCTTTCTCTTTGTGAGTTAAAAGGTATAAGAGAAGATTATATATATATCATGATTTCCAGGATAAGTATTTTGGCTAATTTTCATTATATAATCTTTTTTTTGAGAAGAAAGATATAGAGAAAAGATTATATATATAAATGTTTATATAATTTTGTATAGGCAATAAAAATGGAAGATGCATGTTTTATATTTTAAATATATGCCTTTTGAATGAGAGTCGATTGCCAAGAAAGGTGAATTTTGGCTTACTCTTTTTATTATTATATAGTCTTCCTTTTTGTGAGTTAAAAGATATAGATAAAGATTATATAATATATTGCTTGTCCGCTAAAAAGATTATTAGAAACTAGAAAAAATACTAATGATCTTTCTTGAGATGAGTTACCTATATCAAGGAAATGATATCTCAGTAGTTTATTGAGGTGAGGGCTTAGTAACCTTATATGGAGATGTTTGAAATGCATGCATATTTAAAATAGACATGTGTTTATTGTGTGAATTTATTTCATGCATGTTTGGATATATATGCATGTTCTCATATTCTCTATACATTATATTTAATGCATATAGATAGGAATTTTTAATTAAAAGATGATTAAACACGTGATTTTGTGGTTATTTTCTAAAAATAATCTTTGTTGTCTTTTCTTGAAAAGACTCTTACTTTAATATTTCAGAAAGATAATGTTATTAGAGAGATAGAGTGGTGGAAAGGGAATCCTATTGGTGGGTTTTTTTTTGGAAAAGATCCATGTTGTCTTTTCTTGAGAAGATTTCTATTATGTTATTCTTTGCTAATATGCCAATCTTTTACATAATAGTTAAGAGTGGTAGTATACTAAGAAGTTTCGTAAAAAGATTCCATCTTGTTTTAAAGATTGCTATTATGATAATCTTTCCTTTACATGAGAAATAGTATTTCATGATGATAGAAATCTAAGAAGAAAATGTGTGCTTCCTATAGTAAAGGAAGAGCCATCTCTCTTGCATGCACAAAGAATAGCCATTATGTTATAGAGGCGTGGTCTTTGCATGTATAAAGAAATGTTGTGCTACCTTAATATTTAGGAAAATACGTGAATACATTTATGATATCCAACTAATATGTTAGATATGTTAGTTCTTTTGGAAAAAGGTCATGCATAGCCATGCAACCTATATATTAACTTTTATTGAAAGATAGCTTGTAGTATTAAAACTACATTGCATATGATTGTTAATATAATCTTGAAAATGAGACATGTATTTATATTCATAGTTGTGTATTTTTACATATGTTTACATGCTCACTAGCATTGAGGTTTTCTTTGGAAGACTCGTGAAGGAGATTATGAGCTTCGTTGTGTAAGCACTCCTTTAGGGAGAGTCTTTTAGAATCAGTATGCATTCGCATGCATGGAAGAGACAATCATTATGTTAACTTGCATTCCATGCACTAAAGGTAATAATTTAAGGGTTAGATATTTTTATTACATGTATGTAAATCACATGTATAAATATCTTAGCTGATGTATCAGTTTATTCTAAATAAGTTTGGGAGATGTAGTCTTTGTCTTGCAGGAATGTGTGCTTATGCGACGTAAGCACTAACTATGGTGATGACCTATAACCAACACATATGAGGCATCATAGCAGGGAATGATGGTGACATGTGCAGATGAGTGCGAATTTACAAGAAGGTCCATTGTACAATGGACCATTGTAGGTACATCCATGCCACTAAGATGTGAAGATCTAAAGGTATAAAGACCAGAGGGTAAATGGTGTGATAATTATTGTAATGGCTTTAAGCTAGATAATTGCATATTTATTTGTAAGATTATATAGACGATGGTTAAGGGATGGTCTCCCTTATAAGCCATTGAGTGATGGGCTGAACACCCTCACGAGCGTTTAATAATAAAATTAAACGTTTGCTGGTTTTCACCCTACGGGGTTTCCAGGGTATATTGGTGTTCAATGGTGTGATTTGATTATTGTGTCCAGATGATGTGGTTCATTTCTTTCTTGTTATGATGTTCAGAATGGCAATTATGTGATGACTATAAGAGTAAAGAGATGGATGGAGGGTTACATCATTTAGTAATAAGTTAATATACAGAAATGGAGGTTGTTAAGGGTTAAGGAGTTTACTATTCTCATTTGTGAACTGTTAAACATTCTATGTAATGATGAGTAACTGTATAATTTTTTTTTTTTTAACTCCTTACATTTCCCTGTGAAGTTAATGGTGTATGTTACAGATGTATAATAAGCTTTTATATAAATATTTAATTTGTAAAATCATTAATTTTATTTTATTTTGGGATTTTAATCACTCAAATTTATATTTATACTATGATATAGATTTATTATTAATATATATATTATATTTATATTATAAATTATTAATTATTTTGTCTAATTAGTTAATAACTTCAATTTATGAAGGGTGAGAAATAGATCAAAAATCTGATCGAGTACAAAAGCTATCTATGATAATTTGACTATTTTACTTTAATCTTATTTTAGTTTATAATGTTATTTTATTTATTTTTAATATGAATTTTAATTTTATTTTTTAATGTAATTTGACTAAGTCACTCTATTAAGTTACATGCTATCTGGAACCTACGAAGTAGGTTGTGAGAAGACCACATATCCCAGTATCAACAATATATAAATAAAAATATATAAAATATATTTATATATACATGTTAACCTTCACCAATTTGTTTCATAATAAATTATATTTTACTTATAAAAGGTGGAAAAATAGATAAATGAGCGTCAAATTTAACCCGTGGAGAGAGGGGTTAAAATGGGCCAACCAAATTTGCAAATTTTGAGGGAAAATACAATTTAAAACTTTAATTCTTGAAACTTGGAGTTGCCGTTTTAATATATTTCTTTGAAGTCAATACCATTTTCATGATTGAAGAGTAAGAGTTTGACACTATAAAATAACCAATTAAACTATTTAGATGGATGTATAATAATATAAATATTTAATTTGTAAAATCATTAATTTGATTTTATTTTGGAATTTTAATCACTCAAATTTATATTTATACTATTATATAAATTTATTATATATATATATATATATATATATATATATATATATATATATATATATATATATATATATATATTTATATTATAAATTATTAATTATTTTGTCTAATTATTTAATAACTTCAATTTATTAAGGGTGCGAAATAGATCAAAAATTTTATCTCTCTCTTAATTGGTAAACCTTAAGTTAAAATAAATATTGGCTCCTTAGATTCCAATGAAAATACATTTTTAATTATAGACTCTTCAGATTCCCACTACAATTCTTATATTTGAAAATCATTTTCTTCAAAAAAAATAAAAAATAAAAATAAAATTATAGATAATAATGCCTCAAAATATATCAATGATTTAGAGTATTTTATTTAAAAAAAAAACACACACACATATATATATATATATATTCAATAGAGAGATTGTATATTTGGCTAAATTGTATAAATTTTATATTTTTAATTATTTGTGGATTCAATTTAGTTTTTTAATCTACCACTGAAAATTGAATATCTATGTTTGTTATTAACTTCAAAATTTATGCTTTTTATTAATACTAATAAACATTGAAATAAAAATTGCTAATATTAATATTATTATTATTATAAATATTTTGATTATTAAAATTGATATTAATATTAATAATTTAATAATATAGATTGAAATATATATATATATATATATATATTAAACAAACCATGTTTTATTTTTTTAGATTTGACAATTTTAGGTTTTATAATATTAAGTTTTTGTAAATTTAAGTTTTTAGGTTTTTTTTATAAGATAAGGTTTTATAATTTAGAAACCCTACAATAATAACAATGACATTAATAAGTTTTACATTCTAATAAATATTAAAAATAATATTAATAATTAATATTAAAAAGTATAATGATGATGATTAATATTAAAAATATTTATAAAATTAATAATATTAATAACAATGTTATTAATAATATTAATAAAAATTTTATTAATAAGATTATTAATACAAAATTAATTATGCTTAATAATTACGCCATAAGGCATCACTATTTGAAAACAACTCTTCTAAATGCATCGTGTCATAACCTAAAACCGTTAGATTATATGTTAGATGATTAAAACATATTCAAACCTTAGATGAAAAAGCAAAAGTAGTTGCAAATATTTAGTTTACAATGTACTTATATAGCTCAGGTTTATAGAGTTTCTTCTTGTACATAACCAACCATTCAGAATTCCGTTTAGAGTCCACCATTCAGAATTCCTTGCTGCGCAAGATGGATCGCAACAGTTGTTTCTACAGCAGCTCCAGAATGTGGTGCGGTATGTAGATGGATCGCAGCAGCTATTTCTGCAGCTGCTCCTGAATGTGGTGTGGTATGCAGCCGCTTTTGAATGTGGCGTGGTATGAAAACTGACTCCAGATTTTCCCCTTTTCTAATCTCTATTTTTATTTTCTTAATTTATTTGGTGAATTTGGATTTACTATTAGGTCGATGTGAAAGTCTTCTTTGATCTCCCAAGGCTCGAAATGGCAGAATTGTAAGACGAGGTGGGAGTAAATTCGACAGCTCAACAACTGTGCAACCAGATGGGGTCAACTGTGAGGGTTGTTGTTTGGCCATTTGGGACACAAGAAAGCCCCATCAGAGATTTTATCTGAGCGATTCAACAACAACCATGGAAAAAATGAAAATCCTTCATAATGGCGTTCCATTGATTAAAACGAGTGAGAAAACTAGTCGTTTTGATATTTTCTAGAATTTCAGATATTCCTTTGAAATCCAGTAGGTGGATAAGGCGATCCATGACTTCGTTCAGTACCAGATGTCTGCCCAATTATCTCTTTAGTCGAAGAATCTTATATCAGAGCTCGAGAGTCTTTTCCATCTGCGTGAGTTGGGGTGATGGATGAGAGAACAGTAAATGAGACAATTGTGCCAAAGTTGACTAATGATCTCCATGAGAGTGACATGATGCTAGAACAAATAGGTCCAGATGGTATGATCAGTGGAGATTTTGATGAAACCCCTACTTGTAGTTATATTGGCTTAGGTAAGGCTGATTTTGTAGTTGGGTTGGAGAAATATTTTAATCTGAAGACGGTTCTGTTCCAGAGAAAGGTATCTGTATTTGGGATGCAAGGTATGGCGCGTGTCAAAAAAAAAACTATGTCAATGGTGATCTACAATGGGGCATCGACTCAAGAAACTAAAGGTAATTATGGTTTCGATTTATTCAAATATTTTTTTTAATCTCCTGAAAGGCAATTTTTTTGCTCTTTATTAATTTATTTTTGTTCAAATTATGTAGTTTCCATCTCGAGAAATTGTTCTTTATGTAAGAAGTGCTAGGTATTTTCCGAAACAATATCATTTTCATCAAAGTCTTGCAGACCTAAAATATCAAGCCTAATAAAGGCTCACTGGAGACATTCCATGAGCGATTCAAGCCCAAGAAAGCACCATCGAGAATTTTCTTTGAGCAGTTCAACTAAAATAATGACAAAGTAAAAACTCTGAAGATTTCTTTCAATATCGAACCCAGGAAAGCCCCGTTGGAGACTTTCCCTCAATGATTTAACAACAACGATGAAAATTCGAAAAGAAAAATTATGTTTTCAATATGCAGTTGCAGAAAACCAAGTGGTTGTAGGTTCTAATGCTTGCTTTTGCCCCTTGTGGTGGTTTTGGTTCCTCACATTCTTACTTCACCATAACTATAAAAAAAACTATAATTTGTATTCGAATTGTGTGCATCACATGATCTCATTCCTAGGTCTCTGGTCCATTTCCTTCTATGCCCTGTCTTTTTTACTGCAATTATTTTTTAATTAAAATTTTCAATATGTGAAAACCTTATGAAATAACCAGTATGTGAAAACCTTATTTTAACTTGTGTGTTCATTCCACACCCTCTTAGTTTCCCATATCAATACTGGTTCTTTTTTCATGGATTATAAAATGTGAGCATGGGTTGATGTGAATTGGAGGGGAAAAGTCCCACAGTCAAATGCTACGAAGTAGAGAATATAAGACATTAAGAACAACGACTGCCAAATCCAATCTCGGAGAAATCAATGGAAAGAGGGAGTATCTGTCCTACAAATTTCCTAACAAAAAATAACCAATATGTGAAAAATTTAAATGAAATAACTTTACATCATCCAGACTTGTATGTTCATTCCATAGATAACCTCTCAGTTGCCTATATAAATACTGGTTCTTTTGCCATGGAAATTATAAAATGTGAGCATGGTTTTATGTGGATTGGAGGGGTAGAGTCCCACAATCAAACGATGCAAATTATGGAATATGAGACATGAAGAACAACGTCTACCAAATCTAATCTCGAAGGAAGCATGAAAAGAGGAGTATCCGCCCATCAGATTACCTAACAAGAAAACAAATTTCCCAATGTCTCTAGACCATTTCATTCTATTCCCGTCTATTTGACTGGAAGAAAGGTTGGAGCCACGTTAAATCTGGTCATAGCTTATTTATAAGATCCAGATACAATGCACATTTGATCATAAAATGGTTCTAGGTTTGGTGGTCGTAAAGCAGAAGGCTTAGCCATTGTCACTGTGGTTTAGCAGGTTTGCACTAACATTACAAGAAGTTAGGATCTACCATATGATGAGACACTGTGGTTTAGTAGGTTTGCACTAACATTACAAGAAGTTAGGTTCTATGATCTAATGAAAAGAGAGTTTCTTTTTCCCTTGTAAATTGCAATTTTCAGTTATAGCGAGTAATGTTGAACCCTTTGGTTAGAAGTAAGTAACCATTTGGAGCTGCAACTAATCACATCAAATTTTGTCCCCATGTTTCTTATTTCATGTTTTTTCAACACATCATTTCAGCCTATCTCAATAAAAAAAATTCTGCCTTGATTTCACTTTTATTTAACTTTTTTTCATTTTCATTTTATTTTCAATGTTCATTGCCCATCGTTAATTTTTAGTATTAACTTTTGAGTCTTGACTCTAGATATAGGTGATGTCAGGTCAGTCATTGCCACTCTTTACTATGTTCTGACTTGTCACTCTTTAAGTAATTTCAATTTACTGATTTTCCACATAGACACACCTCCCATGTTTTCCATGCTCCCGGGAAGGGGATTCCTAGGAAAACATTTCACCACGTCCATTTGTGTGTCTCCCCACTCCTACAGTCCTTCATCCCAGAAACTTGGTGGAACATAAACTATTTCAGACTTCTGTGTCTACTATTTTTCTTAGTACTAATTACATTCTAAAATAATGAATTTAAATCAATGTATTAAAATTATACTATTTCTGTTTCATTTATGAATCATTGTATTTCATTACAGAATCTAAATTAAAATCATGTATGTAACATTTACAAATTTGATTATTACTATTTCACTATTTACTATTTACACTGCACAATGATGAATTTGCATGGGATGAATTGTTATTGTTGGGACTTTATCATTATTGTTTTTAATTTTATATTTTTAGAAATGGGGATTTTGTCATTCCAGGTTCCCCTGGATTTCCCCAAAATTTGGGGGTGATGAATTTGCATGGGATGAATTGTTATTGTTGGGAATTTATCATTATTGTTTTTAATTTTATATTTTTAGAGATGGAGATGTTGTCATTCTAGGGTTCCCCTAAATTTCCCCAAAATTTAGGGGTGCTTCCACATGTCCCCTGCTTCTTTGATCTCTGTTCCCAGAAACTTGGTGGAACGTTGACTTATTTGGCACCTAGTTTTGTCAATCAAGCATGTGACTTGATTTATGAATCATTGTATTTCATTACTAAATCTAAATTTAAATCATGTTTGTAACATTTACAAATTTGATTATTACTATTTTCACTGTTTACTATTTACACCACATAATGATGAATTGGCATGGGATGAATTTTTATTGTTGGGATTTTATCATTATTATTTTTAATTGTATATATTCAGATATGAGGACCCTGACATTCCTTGTTCCCCTTGGATTTTGGGGGGTGCTTCCACACCCCTACTTTTGTGCTCTCTGTTTGCAAAAACTTGGTAGAATGTTGACTTATTTGCCAACAAGTTTTATCAATTAAGAAATGTGCCTTGGTTGTAGATGGCATGTTTGACGGAGTTTTACAATGTAGCTGTGACATAATTAAGGTAGTAAGCAGGTTCTCTTCAACTGATGTGGATGAAAGTGAAGCTTTGGGCAATGGGGTGATTCGCTTATGATAATTGCAAGGATGAATGCATTTACAAGAGAGGAGTATCAGAGAAACCCAAAATAATTGTTTATAGGGTTTTTGCAATCTTGGGGTTTCCCTTAGTGATTTAACAACATCGATGGAAAGTCGAAAAGAAAAATGATGTTTTCAATATGCAATTGCAGAAAACCAAGTGGTTGTAGGTTCCACTGCTTGCCTTTCCCCTGGTGGTGGTTCTGGTTCCTCACATTCTTACTTCACCATAACTATAAAAAAATATAATTTGTATTTGAATTGTGTGCATCACATGATCACGTTCCTAGGTATTTGGTCCATTTCCTTCTATGCCCTGTCCTTTTTACTGCAATTATTTTTTAATTAAAATTTCCAATATGTGAAAACCTTATGAAATAACTAGTATATGAAAACCTTATTTTAACATGTGTGTTCACTCCATACCCTCCCAGTTGCCCATATCAATACTGGTTCTTTTTCCATGGAATATAAAATGTGAGCATGGGTTGATGTGGATTGGAGGGGCAGACTCCCATAGTCAAACACTGTGAAGTAGGGAATATGAGACATGAAGAACAATGACTGCCAAATCCAATATAGAAGGAATTGGTGGAAAGAGGGAGCATTCGTCTGGCAAATTTCCTAATAGAAAATAACCAATATGTGAAAAATTTAAATGGAATAACTTTACTGTAACACCCCTAGTTTATGTTTTCTTTCAAGATAGACATTTGAAATTTAATCCAAAGGGTAGTGGACTCCAATGGATAAGTATGGTGTGGATGTAATTAATTTTTAATTATGAAAAATAAATAAAATAATTATGTGCATATTTACCAAATGAGAATTTTGATATCACTAGCCAAGTCCATGAGGTATGGAAAGAGGCTAAGACTTTCACCAAAAATCTTTCAAAAATCCTTGAAAGAATTTATTTCCAATTTAGATTTTTGAGGAAAAATCTAGATTTTCCCCAATGAGGTGGAGAGTAGTTGGGAAGAGGTAAAAAGCTGGAAAATAAGAAAGCAGCTTTAAAAGTCCCTAAATAAGAGAAGCCTAGGCAAACAGGAAGAAAAGAATCCTGTAATTCTGGACGCAAAACTAGAAACAGGCTTTGGTGAGAATAAGCTTAAATCAGCTACTCCAGAATAGATTGGGGGATGGTCTATTCTGGGAGAGGATCTCAGCTCGGGGGTGAGTTCCAGAGATAAAAGAACTCTAAGGTTGGGAGGAATGGTCACTACACTTTGGTATGCACTTATAATATTAAAAGTTAAATTATAAAGTGTGTACAAGTAATTGCTAGAAATGGATAGGATTTGGTTAATTAGAATAATTAGTACTATGTTACATCATGCCTTTGATTGACCAGATTTAATAGATTAAATATAGTGAATACAGTAGCAAGATAGAATAATTTCAGAAATCCATCTTCAAGAATGTCGAAACCTGTATTCAGGTTTCGATCTGGAGATAGGAAAACTGATATTCTGTTTATAATTGTTATAAATTTATATATTATGCCTAGAACGGGAAGAAAATCAGAGTATAGATTCAAGTGAATGAATTTTAACATATCAGTAGAGATCTATGTTGCAAATTCATGAAATATGTAATTAGTTAATCAATCAAGTGTTATTACTGATAACCAATAATTGATAACAGTTGATAACAGACAGAATTAAAAATATCATTTTGAAAATAACATTCTGCTTCTGAGTAATAGTTAATTCCACCTAAATCTAAAGAGTTCTAAGAAGTTACTAAATGGAAGAGAAATTATTATTGAAGGGTGTAATAAATCCTAGAAATATTATTGTATTTACCTACAGAAGAAAAAATACAAAGTGAAGTATGAAACTAAAATAGTAATTGTTAACAGAACCATCCTATTCACCAGAAGGAAACTAGAAAACAGTTGGAGTATATGCTAAACCATCATACATGCATAATAATTATTTTTATGGAAATAAATTCAAGAGACTCTTTCCAAATATTCTAACATTGGAACGTTGATAATCTGAAATAAAAATAGAAATACTAACTCAGATTATTATTATTAATCAAAATGACACTGTTTACAAATATTATACTCTGTCCAAATTTTTATTTAAAAAAAAGTAATATCAGAATCCATACAGCTAGCTTTGGAAATCTCAGATGTTATATAAACTGTGTATATCTATATATAAATATACCAGAGATTTATGAATATGCTAATAATGGACAGAAAAGAAATAGAGTTAATGTGCTAGTTGTATATTTAGATTTATTCTCCTCACAGTCAAATTTAAAAGATAAGGTGAGAAAGGAACTAATATTTATGGAGAAATTCCTACACATATAACTTAGCAGTCAAATACTGAAAAAACATTTGTTGGGGTTTTTCCTCCCGAATATACTCAATTGATAATTAAGTATTAAAAATAAATGTTTATACACAGAGATCCAAACTCATACTCTGTAAATAAAATCAAAGTGTCGGGAACCATTATAAGGTTCTCGTCTCCAGAGGGAGAAGCATTTAGAGAAACAGGGCCAGTTGGGCATCAACCCTATGTATTCCAAAAGAAAATTTCAAAGGTCAGTGGATGAACCTACCCTAGAAATCGAAGAGAATTTCTAAGAGATTGAGTAACAGTGGTTACCTGCATTCACACAATGTAAACAAAATTTAAAAAGAAATAAACAACGTAAAATTTAAAAAGGGGTTAAATAAACCTCTACGCAAATCAACTTGAGAGAAAAACGAGAAGGTTCGATACCTGGTTGAGGCCGAAAGCACTAACGGCGAATACATTTCTGTGGAGAATAATCCAGTCGAAATAAGAGCCAGAATGGTAAACTAACAAGCTCAAGTATAAATCTAAGAGCAAGGAAATAGAGCGATATCATAAAAAATTTCAACGAGGTCAGGTTTAACAATTTACCATCTCGATGGTTAAAGGAGGAAGTATAAACCATGGCTTTTTGTGAGGATAAATCGAACCGAGGGATAGTGTTCTTCAGAAAGCATGGAATGCGTTGATTTCGTAACTGGAGGCTATGTTCCAGGCCAGCAAATAATAGAAAGATATATGAGATCGTTGGCTTAGACAAGTGTAACACCCCCAATTTATGTGTTGGAATTTCAAAGTTAGACATTTGAACTTTAATCCTAAAGGGGGTGGACCCCAAAGGATAAGTATTTTGTGAATGTAATTTAATATTAAGTTGAAGAAATGAATAAAATGATGTTGTGCATATTGCAAAAATGAGATTTTGAGATCACTTGCTAATTCCATGAGGATGGATAAGGCAACCAATTCCCCACAACCTTTCAAAAAGCATTGAAAGGAATTATTTCCAATTTAGATTTTAAGGAAAAATTTAAGTTTCCCCAATGAGGAGGAAAGCAGTTGGGAAGAGGTAAAAGCTGGAAAAGCTGAGGAAAAGCATAAAACATCTTTCAAGAGTCCCTAAAATGGGAAGCCTAGGAAAACAGGAAGAAAAGCATCCTGATATTCTAGACGCAGAATTAGAAACATGCTTTGGGGGAACAACAGCTTAAATAAGATGCTCTTGAACAGATTGGGGGTTGATCTGTTCAAGGAGATGATCTCAGCTCGGGGGTGAGTTCTGGGAGACAAAAAGGACTCTAAGGTTGGGAGGCTGGTCAATTGCAAAAGTGGTCTGTTCCTAAATTGAATTTTGTTGTACTTCTTAAGGTATGAATTGGCTACATATAATTGATGGAATTGCATGTTAGAATTATTAATGTTACCTTAAAGTTACTAAATTTTAGTATACTATAAGAGGTAGGATTCAAGTTCATGTTGCATAGGAAGATGACAGAGAAATTATATATGTACACTTGGTATAGGAACACTCCACACATTGAATAGAAATTTCAGCATAAGTAGCTTAAATCTCTGTATGGTTGTGGGAATCACACCTCGGGAAAGAATTTAGCAGAATCTTTAAACCATAGCTCGCTTAAATCTGAGAATACATGTTTTCCCCAGATGACCTATGTTCTAACTTAAATCTGTTTCTGCTATTTAACATAAAAAGAAGAGTGATTTAAACTAGGTCAACCAGTCCCTCGTTTATTAAAATAAGAAATTAAAACCAAGTACACTGTAATTGTTCCTATGATTAAAATTATAGTGTAGTCAAACCTATCATTCTATTTTATAAGGAATGCAATAAGAGTGACCCATACAAGTCTGTTATAAAAAAAAAAGAAAAGAGAAAGAACATTTCTGTATGAGTTATGGAAAACCAAACTTGCAGTTGAATACATGTATAGAGGCTGTCTCCAGAAACTGTAATAAACTGGAATGTAATGTGGTGATATTAATAATCTCCTTCTTCTCAAGTTCAATAGAAATTTATTAGTGCATACAAGAAATTTCAAACCTTATGAACTCGACATCAAGGCAATGTAAATTTGGAAGAATGCTAATTATTATGATAAATATCATTTCATAGAAATGGAAAATATGCATGCGTACCATCCTACTATAAAATCGTAATAACAACAAATTATTGAGACGAGCGGGTATCTACTACAATCCCACATCCTAAGAGATCACTGGTAAATTTCGATTTAGTATTGGCAGTAACCTTAGTGAGGTTCTGGTTACGCCATTATAAGATAAAGATCCAAAACATGCAGTGAAAATATATACATATACCCACAGAAGTTAAACACCCCAGAATTTGATGTAAATAAAACAAGACCGTCAATGATGAGAAATACTTTAGAGTGGCATTATATTGTGTGCTATCCATTCGATTCATTATGTAATATGATGCATGATGACAAAATCTTCATCCATTCCGGCAAAGTTCGCAACGCAATAGCAATAAAATATACACGAGCAAGGTTAATCATTAACTTTCAGTCCTTTTTAACTGAGTGCTGTGGTTGCGAGATTTCATAGAAGTCGGAAGAGTAGACGTACTGTGTGGCTCAACATGAAAGTAGACAAGCATCGTATAATAGTCACATACATTTCAGACTCTAGTTACAATCTGGATAGGAAAAATCAAAAACGAAACTTATACAACTACAAAGTGCGCAAATATGAGAATGAAGTGGCTGAAACCCTAGCTTTTATAGCCAGAATTCCAAATGAACTCAAAAAGGAGTGTAGGGAACCTATAGGGCAAGCGAATCATAATTCATGGAGCAGAAATGAAGATTTAATCTCGGTACGAGACGCAAACCCTGAAACTCCTATTCGGGAGGGGGGCAGAGCGTTCTCACACCTGACACGAAAATAAATCATGTATTAGTTAAGTATGGTAATAGAAGAATCGATGTAAATAGGAAAAACGCATACAGCCAAACGATAGGCGAGATTGGGATTATAACCTTAGGAACAGTCGACGCACTGAAAACAAAAATACAGGTGGGGTTCTCCATGATAGCGTAGGCGCTGGCCGAAGGCCAAGTCTACTGGGTGTTAAATCGACACCGGTAACCTACTGCCCCTTATCGCGAATGTAGAAACTTCGCAGCTCTCGGAGTAAATTTCGTAACCTCCAAATAGGAAAATAAAACAAATACAAATGGAAAGGAGTTAGACGCACATGAAATCAGAGCGCCACGTGTAGGTTCATAGGCAAATTAGGGAATCTGCACCGAAGTGCTACTGTAATAACATCTACCTCTTTCACATGAAATATAAAGGGAAAAGCCATTACAAGAAATGTGTTCACATTCAAAAGTCGGAAATAAGAATGGACGCATAACAAATGGACCTGGCGAAGATCACCGAGAAGACAGAAATGACGAAGCAACCTGGGATATGATTTCTTACCAGGATGATAGGCGATGGAGCGTCGGTTCTATTCCTTCCTCCTCCTGGAGATAGAGTTCCCATAATCTGGAGAAGGGCAGATAAGGTGGAAATATAGAGCAACAGTCGGGTTGAATAGAGCGATCTGCAAAGAAAATCTCGACTTAAACGAAACACTGAAACCCTAACACGCAAACTGATATCTGAACCTCCGGACTGGCGACGGGGAAAGGTATGAAATGCGGGAACCAGGAAAATTAATGAGAGAGTACGCATGGAAATACCAAGAGGGATAGACTGCATCGGTTGACAAAACATCTTTGTACTCATCTTGTACTATTCTTTTCGTGTGACCACCGATTGAACGCAAAGTAAGCGCAATAAAAATTTGAGCTGGACCTCTACTGACGAGAGTAGCCCTTACGATAGGTAAACCCCACGAAAGTAGCTACGTGGCCATCAAAAGTACAAGAGTAGGTTGAAAAACCAAAAGGTGAGCCGTTGGGAGATCAGTACGCCGTCATAAGAATTCACAAATTCACTTGTAGAAGATGTGACGGGGATAATTGAAACAATAACAATGGCGCACCCAATAACTTTGACCATTATACAACACTGACATATTGTGGTTAGCGTGTGAACAAATTTATGAGAATGCATATTCGTATAGATCACAACCATAAGTATTTGTGAAATAACAATAGATGTAACCCATACGCCTAAGGGTGAGTAATACGATTTCGTTCCATAGTGATTTTAAAAGGTTAATCAAAATAAAAACAGAAGGGTCCAATGGGCGACGCAATATAATTTGATATATGCTTATATAGAATTTTAAATATATTATGGGTGGTGCAATTTAAGTAAATATATATATATATATATATAACAATTATATATATATATAATATGGGCTATGTCATCGAGTTAGATGTATATGGATAGAGTTACATATAAACACCTTTGTATCATTACATCAATAGCCTAATTTATTTCATACCACTTATAAGGACATTGTAGCTCTTGGAATTAAAACTATTAATGTCTGTTATGCGGAATGGCATAGAAATGAGTTTAGGAAGCACAACATTTTGAGACTGAAAAGATAAAACAGTAAGGGACAGTAATCGAGAAAAAAAAAATTGCTGTCTTGAAATAGTGGAAAAGAGAGACATTACAAATGGTATCGGAGCCCAAGTTATAAAAACTGGGCTGTTGTTATTGTGCTCACTGTTGTTGAGTGTTGTTGTATAAATAAATTTCTTTTTATATTCTTGCTGATCTGTGCTATGAGTGTGTACAGTGGTGCGGAAATGGCGGAAGGTGGAGAAATTTATGTGGATTTGCGTGATGAGTTTGCTACACCAGATCCCAATGCCCCGATAATGGCTATGTTGCATAGGTTGCAACGAGAATTGGCTGAACTGAGAAGCCAGAATGACATGTTGTGATCAGCCAGTAAGGAGCAGGAAAAGCTCATCAGAGAACTAACTTCCCGGAACAGCCAAGAAGGCGAAGGTTCCGGAAAGAGGAAGATGGATGAGTCTAATGAGGATGATGCTACTAGGCATCAATATAAACGGAAAAGATAATTACAGGGGGAATTCCGAAAGATCAAACCCCCCTCCTATGATGGGGAGAAGGAGGAAGATGTTGAAGCCTGGTTACTGAACATGATTAAGTATTTCCAAGTTTATGAATATGAGAGCAATCTGAAGGCCAGATTAGCTGTTTACCAGCTACAAGGTAAAGCTACCTTGTGGTGGGAGAAGACAAAAATGGTGCATGCTATTGATGAAAAGACAGTTACTTGGGAAGATTTCCAGGTTAAGTTCAAAATTCGTTATTTTAACGAACGTTATTATGATGATAAAGCAAAATAATTCCACGAACTTAGACTAGGACAGCTCACTATCGATGAGTTTGTCACTAAGTTTACAAATTTATGGAGATATGTCCCTTATATTAGGAAGAGAAGGCAAAGGTACAAAGGTTTCTGAATTGTTTGCCTACTGTATACAAAGAGAAAATTGAGTTTGATAACCCAAAGACAACGGACGAAGCTGTTAGAAAAGCAAGATTATGCTATCAGCAGTTTAAAGGAAAGGCTGAACAAGGAAAAAGCTGGTTGAACAAGGGTGAGTTCAAGGGGAAAAGACAAAAACCAGCATATTTAAAGAATTTTGGTAGAGATCATCAGTGGAAAAATTTTAATAAACCCAAAGAAAGCCAAACTGCTCAATCCCAAGTGGCTTCAAAACAAGTAGATGGGGACAATAAAAAGGAAGGGATAGTTAGAATGAAGGAACCCTTGAAGTGTTGGGGCTGTGGAGAACCCCATCTTTTGAGGGACTGTCCTCATCGAAACATTCATATGATCAGCAGAGAGCGAGAAGCAACAACAGTAAATGACATAGCCAGAAATATACCAACTATCAGTGCAGCCTTGGAAAATTGGCAAGCAGAACATCAAGCAACCATGGTGGAAATGGAGGGTAAGATTTCTGACCTACCTGTTACTGTTTTGATTGATCCGGGTGCTTCTTTGAGTTACATTAGTCCTGGAATTGTAGAAAAATGTAAAATTAAACCCGAAAAATTTCAGCAGTCATGGTTGGTACAGTTGGCCACTAGGACTAAGAGAAAAGTGACACATAAACTGCCCAAAACAGCAATTCAATTAAATGGGTTTCCAATAGATGTAAATCTGAACATACTGCCTTTAGGATCCTATGACTTGCTGATAGGAATGGACTGGCTGGAAAAGAAGAAAGCGCTGATGAACTGCTGGGATAAAACCTTGCATTGTGTGGATGAAGAAGGAAAACCTTTTACTCTCAAAGGGAAACCAAAATCCATTTCAGTACGAAAAATATCAGCACTACAATTAAAACGAATAGCTAGAAAAGGATACCAAGTTTATGCGGTACATGTGGAGGAAGTAGAACAGAAAATTGGAGAAAATCTGCTAAATGAATTACCAGTGGTAAGGGAGTTTAAGGAAGTCTTTCCAGATGAGATCCCTCATCTTCCCCCCAAAAGGGAAATTGAATTTACAATCGATCTGGTGCCGGGAGCAACACCTGTTTCTTGAGCCCCTTATCGAATGAGTCCTCCTGAACTTATGGAACTGAAAATGCAATTGTAAGAATTACTAGATAAAGGTTATATTAGACCAAGTGTGTCTCCTTGGGGAGCACCGGTCTTATTTGTGAAAAATAAGGATGGAACTTTTAGGATGTGCATTGATTATCGCCAACTGAACAAGTTGACCATTAAGAATAGATATCCTCTCCCGAGAATTGATGATCTTTTTGATCAGGTGAGAGGGGCCTCAGTCTTTTCGAAGATTGACTTAAGAACTGGGTATCACCAGCTCAAAATCAAGGAAGAAGACATCAGCAAAACAGCTTTTCGAACCCGGTATGGACACTACGAATTTGTAGTCTTACCTTTTGGATTGACAAATGCCCCTGCCACATTCATGTGTCTGATGAACAGTGTGTTAAATAAGTATTTGGATAAATTTGTTCTTGTGTTCATAGATGATATTTTAGTCTACTCCAAAAATGAGGATGAACATAAGGAACACTTGAGAATAGTGTTGCAGACCCTAAAAGAAAACCAGTTATATGCCAAGTTCAGCAAATGTGAATTTTATAAAGATAAAATTCAATATCTGGGTCATATTATTTCTGAAAAAGGCCTTGCGGTTGACCCTGAAAAGATAAAAGCTATTAAGGAATGGCCGGTCCCAACTGATGTTTCAGCAGTAAGGTCATTTATGGGGATGGCAGGCTATTATCACAGATTTGTGGAGATATTTTCTGCTATAGCACATCCCATCACTTCATTGCAAAGAAAGGGTGTCAAGTTCGTGTGGACTGAAAAATGTCAAATCAGTTTCGAGCAATTAAAACAAAAACTTACTTCAGCCCATATATTGAAGATTGCAGATCCTGATAAAGAATTTGTGGTATGTACAGATGCCTGTAGAGAGGGGTTGGGAGGAGTCCTTTTGCAGGAAAATTCAGTTATTGCCTATGAATCTAGGAAATTGAAAATACACGAACAGAATTATAGTGCCTATGATTTAGAATTGGCAGTTGTTATTCATGCTTTAAAAATGTGGCGGCACTATCTTCTTGGAAAAAGGTTTACATTGATGACTGATCATATTAGTCTCAAATACTTCTTTTCAAAAACTGATTTGAATGCTAGACAAGCCAGATGGCTGTCTTTTCTAAGTGAAATTGATATGGATATAAAACATATCAAGGGGAAAGAAAATAAAATTGTTGATGCCTTGAGTAGAAATGCTTGTCAGAATATCACAACCTTGGGAGTAGTGCACAGAGCGACATAGAAGGGTTGGTGGAAAGTGTAGCGACTCAAGATCCAGAGTATGAAACACTCCTGATGAAAATTCAGAAAAAGGAGAAAGCTGATTTCACTCAAAACCAAAAAGGACTGATCTGTTATAAGAACAGATTGTATATTCCAAATGTAGAGTCCTTAAAAAGGGAAATTTTGGATCAATATCACAAACAACTATATGCAGGACATCCAGGATATCAGAAAATGTTAACAGCCCTGAAAAAGAAATTTTTCTGGCCAGGAATGAAGAGAGAGGTAGCAGAATATTTAAGTAGGTGTATGGAATGTCAACTAGTCAAAGTGGAGCACCAACATCCGGCGGGTCTTTTAAACCCTTTACCGATTGCAGAGTGGAAATGGGATACAGTTTCAATGGATTTCATAACAGGATTACCCAAGACCAAACACCAACATGACTCAGTAATGGTGGTAGTAGACACTTTAACAAAAGCTGCCCATTTCATACCAGTGAAATCTACTTTTGGAACAGCTCAAGTAGCTAATGTGTTCTTAAAAGAGATAGTAAGACTCCATGGGGTTCCAAAGGTAATTGTTTCTGACCGAGATGCTAAATTTACAGCAGCTTTTTGGAAAGGATTGTTTGGAGGGATGGGTACAAAACTGAATTTTAGTACTGCTTATCACCCTCAGACGGATGGCCAAACCGAAAGAACTAATCAAATTTTGGAGGACATGCTGAGAATGTATGTGATGGATAGACCCTCAAAGTGGGAAGATTTCTTGCACTTCGCTGAATTTGCATATAACAACAGCTATCAATCCTCCATTAAGATGAGTCTGTTTGAGGCACTATACGGCAGAAAGTTTCGTACCCCTTTAAGCTGGAGCCAACCAGAAGATAAATTAGTGTTGGGACCCGATGTGTTCCAAGAGATGGAAAGAATTGTTAAACAGATACAAAGAAACATCAAGACAGCACAAGATCGCCAGAAAAGCTATGCTGATAAGAAACGAGTGCACCGAGAATTCAAAGTGGGAGATCATGTCTATCTGCGTATTAAACCCAAAAAGAGCACACTTTATGCTGTAAGTTGTGCGAAATTGGCTCCTAGATATTGTGGTCCTTTTGAAGTCTTAGAAAGGGTGGGACCAGTGGCTTACAAGCTGGCCTTACCACCCCACGTTAGAGTGCATGATGTGTTTCATGTTTCTTTATTAAAAAGATATGTGCATGATGCTTCTCACATAGTTGATTGGAATGTTGTATAGGTGGAACCAGAAGGGGAGTTTCTGCCAGAACCGCTTCAAGTATTGGAGCGGGAAGAAATTGAATTGAGAAACAGAACAGTAGCCAGAGTAAAAGTGCAGTGGAAGCACTTTACTGCTGAAGAAGATACCTGGGAAAGAGAAGCTGAAATGATGGAAAGATATCCATTTTTGTTTGAAAAATAAACTCTAGTAGTTAAATAACAACACCGAGGACGGTGTTTATTTTCAGAGGGGGAATATGTAACACCCCCAATTTATGTGTTGGAATTTCAAAGTTAGACATTTGAACTTTAATCCTAAAGGGGGTGGACCCCAAAGGATAAGTATTTTGTGAATGTAATTTAATATTAAGTTGAAGAAATGAATAAAACGATGTTGTGCATATTGACCAAAATGAGATTTTGAGATCACTTGCTAATTCCATGAGGATGGATAAGGCAACCAATTCCCCACAACCTTTCAAAAAGCCTTGAAAGGAATTATTTCCAATTTAGATTTTAAGGAAAAATCTAAGTTTCCCAAATGAGGAGGAAAGCAGTTGGGAAGAGGTAAAAGCTGGAAAAGCTGAGGAAAAGCATAAAACAGCTTTCAAGAGTCCCTAAAATGGGAAGCCTAGGCAAACAGGAAGAAAAGCATCCTGATATTCTGGACGCAGAATTAGAAACATGCTTTGGGGGAACAACAGCTTAAATAAGCTGCTCCTGAACATATTGGGGGTTGATCTGTTCAAGGAGATGATCTCAGCTCAGGGGTGAGTTCTGGGAGACAAAAAGGACTCTAAGGTTGGGAGGCTGGTCAATTGCAAAAGTGGTCTGTTCCTAAATTGAATTTTGTTGTACTTCTTAAGGTATGAATTGGCTACATATAATTGATGGAATTGCATGTTAGAATTATTAATGTTACCTTAAAGTTATTAAATTTTAGTATACTATAAGAGGTAGGATTCAAGTTCATGTTGCATAGGAAGATGATAGAGAAATTATATATGTACATTTGGTATGTAGGAACACTCCACACATTGAACAGAAATTTCAGCATAAGTAGCTTAAATCTCTGTATGGTTGTGGGAATCACACCTCGGGAAAGAATTCAGCAGAATCTTTAAACCATAGCTGGCTTAAATCTGAGAATACATGTTTTCCCCAGATGACCTATGTTCTAACTTAAATCTGTTTCTGCTATTTAACATAAAAAGAAGAGTGATTTAAACTAGGTCAACCAGTCCCTCGTTTATTAAAATAAGAAATTAAAACCAAGTACACTGTAATTGTTCCTGTGATTAAAATTATAGTGTAGTCAAACCTATCATTCTATTCTATAAGGAATGCAATAAGAGTGACCCATACAAGTCTGTTAATAAAAAAAGAAAGAACATTTATGTATGAGTTATGGAAAACCAAACTTGCAGTTGAATACATGTATAGAGGCTGTCTCCAGAAACCGTAATAAACTGGAATGTAATGTGGTGATATTAATAATCTCCTTCTTCTCAAGATCAATAGAAATTTATTAGTGCATACAAGAAATTTCAAACCTTATGAACTCGACATCAAGGCAATGTAAATTTGGAAGAATGCTAATTATTACGATAAATATCATTTCATAGAAACGGAAAATATGCATGCGTACCATCCTACTATAAAATCGTAATAACAACAAATTATTGAGACGGGCGGGTATCTACTAAAATCCCACGTCCTGAGAGATCACTGGTAAATTTCGATTTAGTATTGGCAGTAACCTTAGTGACGTTCTGGTTACGCCATTATAAGATAAAGATCCAAAACATGCGGTGAAAATATATACATATACCCACAGAAGTTAAACACCCCAGAATTAAATGTAAATAAAACAAGACGTCAATGATGAGAAATACTTTAGAGCGGCATTATATTGTGTGCTATCCATTCGATTCATTATGTAATATGATGCATGATGACAAAATCTTCATCCATTCCGGAAAATTTCGCAACGCAATAGCAATAAAATATACACGAGCAAGGTTAATCATTAACTTTCACTCCCTTTTAACTGAGTGCTGTGGTTGCGAGATTTCATAGAAGATGGAAGAGTAGACGTACTGTGTGGCTCAACATGCAAGTAGACAAGCATCGTATAATAGTCACCTACTTTTCGGACTGTATTCACAATCTGAATAGGAAAAATCAAAAACGAAACTTATACAACTACACAGTGCACAAATATGAGAATGAAGTGGCTGAAACCCTAGCTGTTATAGCCAGAATTCCAAATGAACGCAAAAAGGGGTGTAGGGAACCTGTAGGGCAAGTGAATCATATTTCATGGAGCAGAAATGAAGATTTAATCCCGGTACGAGACGCAAACCCTGAAACTCCTGTTCGGGAGGGGGGCATAGTGTTCTCACACCTGACACGAAAATAAATCATGTATTAGTGAAGTATGGTAATAGAAGAATCAATGTAAATAGGAAAAACACATACAGCCAAACGATAGGCGAGACTGGGATTATAACCTTAGGAACAGTCGACACATTGAAAACAAAAAGACTGGTGGGGTTCTCCATGATAGCGTAGGCGCTGGCCGAAGGCCACGTCTGGTGGGTGTTAAATCAACACCGGTAACCCACTACCCCTTATCGCGAACGTAGAAACTTCGCAGCCCTCGGAGTAAATTGCGTAACCTCCAAACAGGAAAATAAAACAAATACAAACGGAAAGGAGTCAGACGCACATGAAATCAGAGCACCATGCTCAGGTTCACAGGCAAATTAGGGAATCCGCACCGAAGTGCTACTGTAATAAAATCTACCTCTTTCACATGAAATATAAAGGGAAAATCCATTACAAGAAATGCGTTCACATTCAAAAGTCGGAAATAAGAATGGACGCAGAACAAATGGACCTGGCGAAGATCACCGAGAAGACAGAAACGACGAAGCAACCTGGGATATGATTTCTTACCAGGATGATAGGCGATGGAGCGCCGGTTCTATTCCTTCCTCCTCCTGGCGATAGAGTTCCCATAATCTGGAGAAGGGCAGATAAGGTGGAAATATAGAGCAACAGTCAGGCTGAATAGAGCGATCTCGAAAGAAAATCTCGACTTAAAAGAAACACTGAAACCCTAACATGCAAACTGATATCTGAACCTCCGGACTGGCGATGGGGAAAGGTATGAAATGCGGGAACCAGGAAAATTAATGAGAGAGTACGCATGGAAATCCCAAGAGGGATAGACTGCATCGGTCAAGAAAATATCTTTGTACTCATCTTGTACTATTCTTTTCGTGTGACCACCGATTGAACGCCAAGTAGGCGCAGTACAAATTTGAGCTGGACCTCTACTGACGAGAGTAGCCCTTACGATAAGTAAACCCCACGAAAGCAGCTACGTGGCCATCGAAAGTACAAGAGTAAGTTGAAAACCTAGAAGGTGAGCCGTTGGGAGATCAGTACGCCGTCATAAGAATTCACAAATTCACTTGTAGAAGACGTGACGGGGATAATTGAACAATAACAATGGCGCACCCAATAACTTTGACCATTATACAGCACTGACATATTGTGTTTAGCGTGTGAACAACTTTATGAGAATGCGTATTCGTATAGATCACAACCATAAGTATTTGTGAAATAACAATAGATGTAACCCATACGCCTAAGGGTGAGTAATACGATTTCGTTCCATAGTGATTTTAAAAAGGTTAATCAAAATAAAAACAGAAGGGTCCAATGGGCGACGCAATATAATTTGATATATGCCTATATAGAATTTTAAATATATTATGGGTGGTGCAATTTAAGTAAATATATATATATATAACAAGTATATATATATAATATGGGCTATGTCATCGAGTTAGATGTATATGGATAGAGTTACATATAAACACCTTTGTATCATTACATCAATAGCCTAATTTATTTCATACCACTTATAAGGACATTGTAGCTCTTGGAATTAAAACTATTAATGTTTGTTATGCGAAATGGCATAGAAATGAGTCTAGGAAGCACAACATTTTGAGACTGAAAAGATAAAACAGTAAAGGACAGTAATCGAGAAAAAAAAAAATTTGTTGTCTTGAAATAGTGGAAAAGAGAGACATTACAACAAGATAGTAAGTATTATTCCAATACAAAATGACAATACAAAACAAACTGGAGATTGACGCATTAATAGGCTACAAGTCGAAACAAAACACTTGCAACTAGAATACGTTGATCTTCAAATATAAGAACCCTGAGATTCATTTTAAATTTGATGAAAAAAAACAAATAGAGATAGCTTTGAGAAAAACTATACCCAGGCGATACATCAAATTAAAATAGGGATTACCTGTATCCTTGAGTCGATGCGATTATGTCGACATTTAGACACTGAAGTCTAGACCCCAAATTCTCTTCCTCGGTGCTGGAGTGATAGGCGGCCGAACAAAATGAAACGCATAATATTTTCACTAGGGAGAAAAACCACCTTTAAAACAAGATAGAAAGCCCTAAGTCTCGAACGAGATCCATCGTTTAAATTAGGGTTGAATAGATCGAGGGTTGAGAAAACGTGAAAGGACAGAAAGGACGTCAGGAAATCCCAAGAGGTAGATCTAATGCTGGCCACAATTTAATGACTCGGTACAAAATTAACTCACCTCGAGAGGAGTCCTGACCTCGAAATAATATCATTGGATATAAAAATTGAACATGTACTCGGAGTACCAGAACTTCAACAAGAAAATAAATACAATATATGCATGTCATATCAAGGGTACTAATAATCCAATTCATAAACACGAAGTCTGCTGGAGAGAATAAATAGTCAATTAATACCATGTATCATGGCAGTGTAAAGTGAATAACAAGACCACCAAACACATCAACCATAACCAAGTACATGCGAAAACCCAAAGTTTGATATTATAAATGATGGCATATAGAACCTTTCATTATTGGATAAGCGGTGAACAAAAGTGATATGGTATTAAGGCTTCAAAAGTTAGCATTGAGAGTTAATTACTGATTGATTGAGTTAATTCGATATGTAAATGAATTCAAATCATTAAGTCGATATGTATATGGAATCGAATCATTCATGGAAAGGAATTAAAGTTAGAACTAAGGTTGAAATTCGATATCCCTTAATCATGATGGGATCGAATTTAAATAATGATCTTTCATGCTAGGTTGACCCAAAGCACGTGATGAGTATTGAAAGTCGAGAGACATAGGTGATGGGTCGACTAGAAATAGATTATTTAAAAGAGAACTTATGGAATTAAAACCATGGGGATTAATAATATATAGTGATTAAAATGACAACTTACCATATAGAGGAAATAGAAAACGAGGATATATATATATATATATATATATATATATATATATATATAATTAAAATTTCATGTGTATGGTAGAGCGCATGGTAAAGTGAAGAATACTCAATGCTAGTAAGGAAACAAGAGAGTCACAAATTGGACAACTAGATAAATTCGGTGTAAGTAAAATGCCTATATTGATAGGCCAAAGTAAAAACAAAAAAAAATTGTGAGTGGTGTTCAAGGAGAGATGTTACAAATGGTATCAGAGCCCATGTTAGCAAATCTGGGCTGTTGTTGTGCTCACTGTATAAATTATTTTCTGTTAGAAATTTGTTTTTGTTACTGATGTTGTTTTGTTTAGTGTACAGTGGTACTGGAATTGAAAAGTTAATGGCTGAAGGAGATGAAATTTATGTGGATCTGTGTGATGAAGATAATACACCAAATCCCAACGCTCCTTTGATGGCTATGTTACAGGGGTTGCAATGGGAGATAGCTGAGTTAAGAATCGAGAATGACAGGCTGTCATTAGCCAATAAGGAGCAGGAGAAGCTCATAAGAGAACTGACTTTGAGGAATATCCAGGAAGGTGAAGGTTCCGGAAAGAGGAACAAAGGTAAGTTCTCTGATGAATCTGAGGAATATGATACTTCTAGACATCAGTCTAAACAGAGAAAGGAATTACAGGGAGAATTCCGGAAAATTAGGCCTCCCTCCTATGATGGGGAGAAGGAGGAAGATGCTGAGGCATGGTTGTTGAATCTGATTAAGTATTTCCAAGTCTATGAATACAAGAGTAATCTGAAGGCCAGGTTAGTTGTCTACCAGTTGCAGGGTAAAGCTACCTTGTGGTGGGAGGAGACGAAAATGGTCCATGCCATTGATGAAAAGACAGTAACTTGGGAAGATTTCCAAGTCAAGTTTAAAAACCGCTATTTGAATGAACGTTATTATGATGATAAAGCAAAGGAGTTCCATGAACTCAGATTGGGATAGCTCACCATAGATGAGTTTGTCACCAAGTTTACAAATCTGTTAAGGTATGTTCCTTATATTCGTGAAGAGAAGGAAAAAGTACAGAGGTTTTTGAACTTATTACCTGCGTTGTACAAGGAAAAAATAGAGTTCGATAACCCAAAAACCATGGATGAAGCAGTGAGGAAAGCTAGATTATGCTACCAACAGTTTAAAGGGAAGGGTGAGCATGGAAAAATCTGGGTAAATAAAGGTGAATTCAAAGGAAAGAAACAGAAACCAGCTTACTTGAAGAATTTTGGAAGGGACCATCAACGGAAGAGATTTAACAAACCAAAGGAAAGTCAAACTGCTCAGTCCCAGGTCGATTCAAAACAAGTAGAAGGAGATAATAAAAGGGAAGGAATAGTTAAAATGCGGGAGCCTTTGAAATGTTGGGACTGCGGAGAACCTCATCTGTTGAGGTACTGTCCACACCGAATATTCAAATGATTGTGAGGGACCGAGAAGCTACCACAGTAAATGATATAGCAAGGAATATACCCACTATCAGTGCAGCCCTGGAGAACTGACAAGCAAAACACCATGCTACTATGGTCGAGATGGAAGGTAAGATTGCTAACCAAGCTGTTACAGTTTTGATTGATCTTGGTGCTTCTTTGAGTTACATTAGTCCACAAGTTGTAGAGAAATGTAATCTCAAAACTGAAAAATTTCAGCAGCCTTGGCTGGTGCAGTTAGCCACTGGCACCAAGAGAAAAGTAACTCATAAGTTACCACAAATAGCAATTAAGTTAAATGATCTTCAGACAGAAGTAACTTTAAACATTTTTCCATTAGGCTCCTATGATTTTCTAATAGGAATGGACTGGTTAGAAAAGAGAAAGGCTATGATGAATTGTTGGGATAAAACTTTGCACTGCATAGATGAGGAAGGGGGACCCTTTATACTTAAAGGAAAACCAAAACCAATTTCTGTAAGACAAATATCAGCCCTACAATTAAAAAGAACAGTTAGAAAAGGGTACCAAGTATATGTGGTACATGTTGAAGAATTAGGGCAACAACCTGAAGAAAACCTGATAGACACTCTGCCAGTGGTAAGAGAGTTCAAGGAAGTTTTTCCAGAGGAGATTCCTCATCTTCCCCCTAAAAGAGAGATTGACTTTTCCATCGATTTGGTGCCTAGATCAACCCCCATTTCCAGAGCCCCTTATCGGATGAGCCCCCGAGAACTCATGGAATTGAAAACGCAATTGTAGGAATTATTGGATAAAGGTTATATTAGACCAAGTGTGTCTCCTTGGGGAGCACCAGTGTTGTTCATGAAAGAGAAGAATGGAACCTTTAGAATGTTCATAGATTACCGTCAACTGAATAAGTTTACAATAAAAAATAAGTACCCATTGCCCAGGATTAATGACCTTTTTGATCAGGTAAGAGGGGCTTCTGTATTTTCGAAGATTGATCTGAGGACTGGTTATCACCAACTCAGAATTAAGGAGGAATACATTAGTAAAACAGCTTTTCAAACCATGTATGGTCACTACGAATTTGTAGTCCTACCTTTTGGGTTGACAAATGCCCCTGCCACTTTTATGTGCTTAATGAACAACGTTTTGAACAAGTACTTAGATAAATTTGTACTGGTGTTCATAGACGATATTCTGGTTTATTCAAAAAGTGAGGAAGAACATCAGGAACACTTAAGAATTGTTTTGCAAACTCTGAAGGAAAACCAGTTATATGCCAAATTCAGTAAATGTGAATTTTATAAAGACAAGATTCAATACTTGGGACATATTATTTCTGAACAAGGGTTGGTTGTTGATCCTCAAAAAATAAAATCTATTAGAGAATGGCCTCTGCCAACTAATGTTTCAGCAGTGAGGTCATTTATGGGAATTGCAGGTTATTATCATAGATTTGTGGAAAGATTTTCTGCAAATAGCATATCCCATAACTTCACTACAAAGGAAAGGTGTCAAATTTGAGTGGACTGAAAAATGCCAAAACAGTTTTGAACAACTAAAATTAAAACTCACTACAGCCCCTATACTGAAGATTGCAGATCCTGACAAAGAATTTGTTGTGTGTACTGATGCATGTATAGAGGGGTTGGGAGGAGTTTTGTTGCAAGAAACTCTATTATTGCATATGAATCTAGGAAACTTAAGAAACATGAACATAATTACAGTGTATATTATTTGGAATTGGCTACTGTAATTCATGCCTTGAAAATGTGGCAACACTATCTTCTTGGAAAAAATTTACCTTCATGACCAATCATATTAGTCTCAAATATTTTTTCTCTCAAAACAGATTTGAATGCCCGACAAGCCAGATGGCTGTCTTTTCTGAGTGAATTTGATATGGAGATAAAACATATCAAAGGGAAAGAAAACAAAATTGCTAATGCGCTGAGCAGAAATGCTTGTCAAAACATATGTAGCATTGGGGGGAGTGCTAATCTTGATTTAGAAGAACTAGTTAAAAGGGTATCAGATCAAGATCCCAATTATAGAAGTCTACAATTAAAAATGCAGAAAAAGGAGATGGCTGAGTACACCCAAAATCGAAGAGGACTAATCTGCTATAAAAACAAACATTATATATCCCTTGTCCCTAATTTCCAAGTCCTTGAAAAATAGATCCTAGATGAATATCATAAACCCGCCATATTCAAGACATCTTGGATATCGAAAATACAATGTACCCCCTTGAAAAAGAAATTGTTTTCCCAGAATGAAAAAGATGTAGAAGAATATTTAGCTAGATGCATGGAGTGGTCAACTGTTGCTTTGAGCATCGCATCCCGCTGGTCTTCTAAATACCTTACCAACAGGTATCGGAATGGGACACCGTTTCTATAGATTTCATAACCGATTACCCGGTAACAAAGTACCGACATGTAACACTCCCAAATTTTGTGTTGAATTTTTAAAGTTAGACATTTGAACTTTAATCCTAAGGGGGGGGACCCCAAGGGATGACTATGGTGTGAATGTAATTGCATATTTTAATTGAGGAAATAAATAAAATGATTGTGCATTTTGACCAAAAAGAGAATTAGAGATCACTTGCCAAATCCATGAGGATGGATAAGGCAACAAATCCCCAAAAATCTTTCAAAAATCCTTGAAAGAAATTAATTAGATTTGAGAAGGAATCTAAAATTTCCAATGAAGAGGAGTAGTTGTGAAGAGGTGAGAAAAATGAAAAGTCGAGGAAAATTCTTTAAAGCAGCCTTTAAAGAATCCCAAGATGGGAAGCCTAGGCTAAACAGGAAAGAAAGCATCCTGCTATTCTGGACGCAGAATTAGAAACATGCTTTGGGGAAATATGAGCTTAAATAAGCTACTCTTAGACAGATCAGGGGTTGATCTCTTCTAGGAGGTGATCTCTGCTCGGGGGTGAGTCCTGGGAGACAAAGAGGACTCTAAGGTTGGGAGGTTGGTTATTTTGCAGATTTTGTGGTATGTTCTGAAATTCTTGTTGCTATGTCTTATTACAGTATGAATTGGCTAGATATAAAAATTGAATTTTATGAAAATGAGAAATCTTGGTACTACATTTAACAGAATCTATCCTTAGGCATTTACCTTCCAGATTTTGTTTAGTTGTAGACCAGAAAGTTCATAGGGTAGAAACTCCAGAATCTCTAAACCAAGTTTGGTTTAAATCTGAAGTTACTTAGTCCCCATGGATCATTACATATTATTTTTGTACCTGTATATCCAACTAGGGAAAATTGTGCTCTTAAGTATGCTGGAAATAAAAGCCTTATAACAGCATTGAAGTATGCATAGTATATCATAAAATGAAAGGAAGCAAGATACTAGAATGTGACAAAAATATTGTGCTAGAAAAGAATCATTCTAATTTATATGAGTATTATAATCATTATAAGAGGATAGATTACATCTCTAAGTCTATTATTATTCATGGAACCCCAGTAGCATAACAACATACTTGACTTATAACTTAGGTCCTCTAGTTGGACACCTTTGAATAACTATTAAACAAAAATTTACAAGCAATGATTCAGGATTATACATATGGAATTTTTGTGAAACCCCAAGGTAAATCTACCCTTTCGAGGTGTTATAATACCATAGCAACTATAAAGAAATTTTGTAATTTAATTCAGCTCGCAGCCTTGAAATAAACATTGGATAGTGGAGTTAAACTATTATAAGGTACATTATTAATCAAACTATTGAACATTGATACCTATATGCATAACAAAAACAAAACGTGTATAGATTACAAGTATCGATTTTTATACAAAGCAAATGCAAACCTTAATAGTATCGGCTATAAAGGAATCATATACATATACATTAAAATTATATAACATAAAGGCGATACCAAAGCAAAGCGCATGTTTCAACGATACATATTAAAAAGGGAAGCACCACTAGGGAACGTATATATATGATTATATCTGTTCAAAAGAGGATATCATACCGACGCCAAGTATTATATATGATTATTAACGCAAATGGAACGTAAGAGTAGTCAAACCATAAAATGCGTGGCAAACAATTACACAGTCACATATTCAACGAATAAATCGGACTGCATGGATAATAATGCATCACGGCCTTGTGGAATCTGTCCATGTTAATTTAAACACGAACCAGGGGAGAATAAAATGATAAAACGACGCGTAAACATAGCCCTAACTATAATCATTAAGAAATAACATGGAGTATTCGCAGTTTAATCAAAAATTATTACGCGTCAAACAAGAGTTCTACGGAGCCGAATGTATGGTTCCACATTGCATGCGGTTGAAGAGTATGGAGAGTTTCAAACCATGGTAAAATAAAACGTTACAATAACCTGAGATTAAATCCCACCTCTGTCCTCCGCACGATGTCAGTTCTCCCCTATTCGACCACAGAATGCATTTTGTTAGAGTACAGAGAATTTAAACTGAATAGTTAGACTCCGTAACCATTCGGCTCATAGAATAAAACAGAACTATAGAAATACAACAGATAAATGGGTTATTGACGCCGGAGGAGACAGATAACGAAATGTATGATAATAAACAAGTGATGGAAACCGAACTTCTTCCAGTATTCCGAATATAATGATAGAAAAAAAACCAAAACAGCCATATGCGGGGGGCGTAGTGTTAGTAGGGAATAGAAATCTCTGAAAATTGTTTCTGTAAACCCCCAAAAGCCGAGGCCGAGCCCTGACAAGAGTAGAAGAACAGAGCCGTGAGAGGGGCAACTGTATCCCCGTTTCAAATTGATATAAAACAAAACTATAGGGGTATGGAAAGATTGTATACCGACCAGCAGAAGCATGAATCCCCTCACATAATCATTAAAGACCAGAAACCTGCAATGGTGGAGCGGAACAACCAGTCAGAGCGTAATAAGCATCGCTGACATAAATCACAGAATGAGAACTTGCTAGATAGGAAAAACAAACGAAGACATGTTCTATGTTACAGGAGATCCATAACCAATTGAATAACCAGGCCAGGAAGTTAGCTGGAGAATGTGAATCGGAGACGCGACCCAGAAGCTCTTAACTCAGCAGAATCAGAAACCATGGAAGGAAGGAGAAGAATAAGAATGGGGTCTGGGCCGTGAGAGATAAATAATGAACGCCAAACCCTAACGCAAGAGCGCGAAAGGTACTGGGCAAAATAAAACAAATCCTGTTCCGGATTTACTAAGGTACCTCCTGAGAGCTCGAAGTGTTATAACCGGAAAAGGATTTCAAGATCAACTTTGCTCGCCACCGGGTACCCTCCGGCCAAAAAGTTAATAGCAAAAGCCGGTTCAACGTACCTGGGAGGCGGATGGCAGGAGAATGCAGGAAGAGTCTCATTGACACGATTTTTCTTCCTCCTTCCTCCTTACAACTGTTGAAAAAAAAAAACACGTTAGCAGTACAGAAGTTGTTGTGAAAGAAACGTTGGTGCGAGCATCACAGTCCTGGAACTGAAACGTGCCACCAGGAGCTTGGGGCTGCTAAGGAGTCCTGGCATCTGCATACAAACCTGGAAAACTGAGCTCGGCATACGTGCGAGCTAGGGTTTGACCGCACTGTGCTCTAGCGAGCGTGGTATTATAAAATCGGCCGAGGGATAAACCAAATCAACTTACACGGTGGTCGTAGGGTTATAATACCGGGTTCCAAATCATGAATCGCAAAAAGGAAGAAAACGAAGGGCTAGCGAGCATCACACGTAACCACGTATAGCGTGGCAGTTCATTTAATGATAGAACCAGGTTTAATTGGCATAATATATATATATCATTATTAGGTGTTAAATATATATATGCGTTCATTGAGTTTATAGACCCGAGGGCGACATATATATATATATATATATATATATATATAGGCAAGGTTCAGTTGATAAAGGTCATGAGTAGGTCATATATATATAGATAGTTGTCCCACTTACAAGCGCACGAATTGATAATATAAAATGAATGCAAAGTTGTATAAGGTATAGCCTAGTTATTTAGCTAGATGGTATTACATATATATATGCCTATTATGTAGGTATGTGCATTGAAACCTATATAGGGAGCACTTATATATAAATATATATAGGGGGCACTTATATATAAATATGTATATAAAGGTTATGCAGAAAGTTAGGCACATCTTAATTAATTCTGTCAAATGATAACCATACATGGATTGCATATTTATATATATGTATGTTTTATAATGGTATATAGGTGTTATATGTTGATATACAGGTGACATATATGTGATCGCCTGAAAAGGAATTGAACCTAGAGACCTTAAGAGAGGCATGGAATCTTAGGTATATATGTAAACTATGCATATAGAAAATATTAAATGTTATTAAAGTGGGATGGAAAATAGAAATGATACTAAAGGAAAAAAAAAAACGATATTGAGGGAACAAGTGGAAAATATAACATTTGATGGAAAAAAAAAATTTCACTAAACTGGAGGTGTTACAAATGGTATCGGAGCATCAGTTACAACAAATTGGGCTGTCATTTTGTGCTCACTGTTATAACATATGTGGTTTTTTTGTTGAAAAAATTTATTTTAAAATCTTGCTAATTAGTATTGTGAGTGTGTACAGGGGAAATGGCTGAAGGTGAAGGGATTTATGTGGATCTGCATGATGAGTTTGCTACTCCAGATCCCAATGCCCCGATAATGGCTATGTTGCACAGGATGCAACGAGATTTGGCTGAATTGAGAAGCCAGAATGACATGTTGTCATCAGCCAGTAAGGAGCAGGAAAAGCTCATCAGGGAATTAACTTCCCGGAACAGCCAGGAAGACGAAGGTTCCGGAAAGAGAAAGATGGATGAGTCTGATGATGATGAGGCTGCTAGACAGCAGCATAAACAGAAAAGAGAATTACAGGGAGAATTTAGAAAGATCAAACCTCCCTCCTATGATGGAGAGAAGGAAGAGGATGCTGAAGCTTGGTTGCTGAACATGATCAAGTATTTCCAAGTTTATGAATATGAGAGAAATCTGAAGGCTAGATTAGCTGTGTACCAACTACAAGGAAAAGCTACACTGTGGTGGGAAGAGACAAAAATGGTGCATGCCATTGATGAAAAGACAGTTACTTGGGAGGATTTTCAGACTAAATTCAAAAGTCGTTATTTGAATGAACGTTATTATGATGATAAAGCAAAAGAATTCCATGAACTTAGACTAGGACAGCTCACTATCGATGAGTTTGTCACTAAGTTTACAAATTTATTGAGGTATGTTCCTTACATTAGGGAAGAAAAAGCAAAGGTGCAAAGGTTTTTAAATTGTTTGCCTACTGTCTACAAGGAGAAAATTGAGTTTGACAACCCAAAAACAATGGATGAAGCTGTTAGAAAAGCAAGATTATGCTATCAGCAGTTCAAAGGTAAAACTGAACAAGGGAAGAGCTGGCTGAACAAGGGTGAGTTCAAAGGTAAAAGACCAAAACCAGCATATTTAAGGAATTTTGGTAGAGATCATCAAAGGAAAAAGTTCAGCAAACCAAAAGAAAGTCAAACTGCTCAGTCCCAAGTGGCTTCAAAACCAGTAGAAGGGAACAATAAAAAGGAAGGGACAGTCAGAATGAAGGAACCTTTGAAGTGTTGGGGCTGTGGAGAACCCCATATGATGAGGGATTGCCCCCATCGAAATATTCATATGATCAGCAGAGAGCGAGAGGCAACAACAGTCAATGACATAGCCAGAAGCATACCAACTATCAGTGCAGCCTTGGAAAATCGGTAAGCAGAACATCAAGCAACCATGGTGGAAATGGAGGGTAAGATTTCTGACCTACCTATTACTGTTTTGATTGATCCAGGTGCTTCTTTGAGTTATATTAGTCCTGGAATTGTAGAAAAATGTAAAATTAAACCTGAAAAATTTCAGCAGTCATGGTTGGTACAGCTGGACACTGGAACTAAGAGAAAAGTCACACACCAGTTGCCCAAAACAGCAATACAATTAAATGGGTTCCCAACGGAAGTAAATCTAAACATATTGCCATTAGGATCCTATGATCTGCTGATAGGAATGGATTGGCTGGAAAAGAAGAAAGCCCTGATGAACTGCTGGGATAAAACTCTGCATTGTGTAGATGAGGAAGGGAAACCTTTTACCCTAAAAGGGAAACCAAAACCCATTGTGGTAAGACAAATATCAGCCTTACAATTGAAAAGAATAGCTAGAAAAGGATACCAATTCTATGCAGTGCATGTAGAAGAGATAGAACAGAAAACGGAGGAAGAGTTGTTGGATGCTATACCAGTCATCAGAGAGTTTAAGGAAAATTTTCCCAAGGAAATCCCTCATCTTCCCCCCAAAAGGGAGATTGACTTTTCTATAGACCTGGTGCCAGGAGCTACACCTATTTCCCGAGCCCCTTATCGGATGAGCCCGCCAGAACTGATGGAGCTGAAGATGCAGCTGCCAGAATTATTAGATAAAGGGTATATAAGTCCAAGTGTGTCTCCTTGGGGAGCCCCGGTTTTATTTTTGAAAAAGAAGGATGGAACTTTTAGGATGTGCATTGACTATCGTCAACTGAACAAGTTGACCATTAAGAATAGATATCCACTTCCTAGAATTGATGATCTTTTTGATCAAGTGAGAGGAGCTTCAGTCTTCTCCAAGATAGACCTAAGGACTGGGTATCACCAGCTCATAATTAAAGAAGAAGACATCAGCAAAACAGCATTTCGAACCAGGTATGGGCATTACGAATTTGTAGTCCTACCTTTTGGTTTGACAAATGCCCCTGCCACATTTATGTGTCTGATGAACAGTGTGTTGAATAAGTATTTGGACAAATTTGTTCTTGTGTTCATAGATGATATCTTAGTTTACTCCAAAAATGAGGAAGAACATAAGGAACACCTGAGAATAGTGTTGCAAACATTGAAAGAAAATCAGCTATATGCCAAGTTTAGTAAATGTGAATTTTATAAAGATAAAATTCAATATTTGGGTCATATAATTTCTGAAAAGGGTTGGCAGTTGACCCTGAAAAGATAAAAGCCATTAAAGACTGGCCATTTCCCACTGATGTCTCAGCAGTAAGATCATTTATGGGAATTGCAGGCTATTATCGCAGATTTGTGGAGAGATTTTCTGCTATAGCAAATCCCATAACCTAATTACAAAGGAATGGTGTTAAGTTCGTGTGGACTGAGAAATGTCAAAACAGTTTCGAACAATTGAAACAAAAACTTATTTCAGCCCCTATATTAAAAATTGCTGATCCTAATAAAGAGTTTGTTGTATGCACAGATGCTTGCAGAGAAGGGTTGGGAGGAGTCCTGTTACAGGAAAATTCAGTCATTGCCTATGAATCTAGGAAACTGAAAGTACATGAACAGAATTATAGTGCATATGATTTGGAGTTTGCAGCTGTTATTCATGCTTTAAAAATGTGGAGGCACTATCTGCTGGGGAAGAAGTTCACCTTGATGACTGATCATATCAGCCTCAAATATTTTTTCTCCCAAACTGACCTGAATGCAAGACAAGCCAGGTGGCTGTATTTTCTAAGTGAATTTGATATGGATATAAAGCATATCAAGGGGAAGGAGAATAAAGTTGCGGATGCATTAAGTCGAAATGCTTGTCAAAATTTAAACAGCATGGGAAGTAGTGCCCATATGGAGATAGAAGAATTGGTGGGAGAAGCAGCAAATCAAGATCCCAACTATGAAGCCCTCTTGGTGAAACTACAGAAAAGGGATAAAACTGATTTCACTAAAAACCAACAAGGGCTGCTCTATTATAAAAACGGGTTGTATATTCCAAATATAGAGTCATTGAAAAGAGAAATACTAGATGAATATCACAAACAGCCCTATGCAGGACATCCAGGGTACCAGAAGATGTTAACAGCCTTGAAAAAGAAACTGTTCTGGCCAGGAATGAAGAGAGATGTGGCAGAGTATCTAAGTAAATGTATGGAGTGTCAACTAGTCAAAGTTGAGCATCAACACCCAGCAGAGCTTTTAAATCCCCTGCCAATTGCAGAATGGAAATGGGATACAGTTTCCATGGATTTTATAACAGGACTACCCAAAACCAAATACCAACATGATTCAGTAATGGTAGTATTAGACACTTTAACCAAAGCTGCTCACTTTATACCAGTCAAATCTACTTTCGGAACAGCTCAAGTAGCAAATATTTTGCTGAAGGAGATAGTAAGGCTTCATGGGGTGCCCAAAGTAATTGTCTCAGATCGAGATGCTAAGTTTACAGCAGCATTTTGGAAAGGATTGTTCGGGGGGATGGGTACTAAGCTGAATTTTAGTACTGCCTATCACCCTCAAACTAATGGGCAAACAGAAAGAACAAATCAAATTTTAGAGGATATGCTGAGAATGTACGTGATGGATAGGCCATCAAAATGGGAAGAGTATCTACATTTAGCTGATTTTTCCTATAATAATAGCTACCAATCCTCTATTAAGATGACTCCGTTTGAGGCACTTTATGGGAGGAAGTGCCGCACTCCCTTGAGTTGGAGTCAACCAGAGGATAAACTGGTATTGGGACCAGATGCACTACAAGAGATGGAAATAATTGTTAAACAAATACAGAGAAATATAAAGATAGCACAAGACCGACAGAAGAGCTATGCTGATAAGGAAAGGGTGCACCGAGAATTCAAAGTGGGGGATCATGTGTATTTGTGCATTAAACCCAAAAAGAGCACACTTTATGTAGGAAGTTGTGCAAAACTGGCTCCTAGATATTGTGGGCCTTTTGAGGTGTTAGAAAGGGTGGGACCAGTGGCTTACAAGCTGGCCTTACCACCCCATGTTAGAGTGCATAATGTATTTCATGTTTCATTATTAAAAATATATGTGCATGATGCTTCTCACATAGTTGATTGGAATGTTGTACAGGTGGAACCAGAAGGGGAGTTTCTGCCATAACCGCTTCAAATATTGGAGCGGGAAGAAATTGAATTGAGAAACAGAACAGTGGTCAGAGTAAAAGTGCAGTGGAAGCACTTTACTGCTGAAGAAGCCACCTGGGAAAGGGAAGCTGAAATGATGGAGAAATATCCATTTTTGTTTAAATGAACTCTAGTAGTTGAATAAGAACACCGAGGACGGTGTTTATTTGCAGAGGGGGAATATGTAACACCCCCAAATTTGGTGTTGAATTTTTAAAATTAGACATTTGAACTTTAATCCCAAGGGGGTGGACCCCAAGGGATGAATATGGTGTGAATATATTTGCATATTTTAGTTGAGGAAATAAATAAAATGATTGTGCATTTTGACCAAAAAGAGAATTAGAGATCACTTGCCAAATCCATGAGGATGGATAAGGCAACAAATCCCCAAAAATCTTTCAGAAAATCCTTGAAAGAAATTTATTTAGATTTGAGGAGGAATCTAAAATTTCCCCAATGAAGAGGAGTAGTTGGGAAGAGGTGAGAAAAAGCTGGAAAAGCTGAGGAAAATCTTAAAGCAGCTTTAAAGAATCCCAAGATGGGAAGCCTAGGCTAAACAGGAAAGAAAGCATCCTGCTATTCTGGACGCAGAATTAGAAACATGCTTTGGGGAAATATGAGCTTAAATAAGCTGCTCTTAGACAGATCAGGGGTTGATCTGTTCTAGGAGGTGATCTCTGCTCGGGGGTGAGTCCTGGGAGACAAAGAGGACTCTAAGGTTGGGAGGTTGGTCATTTTGCAAATT
This sequence comes from Pinus albicaulis, assembly GCA_034641835.2. Classification (NCBI taxonomy): domain Eukaryota; kingdom Viridiplantae; phylum Streptophyta; class Pinopsida; order Pinales; family Pinaceae; genus Pinus; species Pinus albicaulis. The sequence continues at coordinate 1,324,470,837 of CM076580.1, forward strand.
TTGTGGTATGTTCTGAAATTCTTGTTGCTATGTCTTATTACAGTATGAATTGGCTACATATAAAAAATGAATTTTATGAAAATGAGAAATCTTGGTACTACATTTAACAGAATCTATCCTTAGGCATTTACCTTCCAGATTTTGTTTAGTTGTAGACCAAAAAGTTCATAGGGTAGAAACTCCAGAATCTCTAAACCAAGTTTGGTTTAAATCTGAAGTTACTTAGTCCCCATGGATCATTACATATTATTTTTGTACCTGTATATCCAACTAGGGAAAATTGTGCTCTTAAGTATGCTGGAAATAAAAGCCTTATAACAGCATTGAAGTATGCATAATATATCGTAAAATGAAAGGAAGCAAGATACTATAATGTGACAAAAAGATTGTGCTAGAAAAGAATCATTCTAATTTATATGAGTATTATAATCATTATAAGAGGATAGATTACATCTCTAAGTCTATTATTATTCATGGAACCCCAGTAGCATAACAAGATACTTGACTTATAACTTAGGTCCTCTAGTTGGACACCTTTGAATAACTATTAAACAAAAATTTACAAGCAATGATTCGGGATTATACATATGGAATTTTTGTGAAACCCCAAGGTAAATCTACCCTTTCGAGGTGTTATAATACCATAGCAACTATAAAGAAATTTTGTAATTTAACTTCAGCTCGCAGCCTTGAAATAAACATTGGATAGTAGAGTTAAACTATTATAAGGTACATTATTAATCAAACTATTGAACATTGATACCTATATGCATAACAAAAACAAAACGTGTATAGATTACAAGTATCGATTTTTATACAAAGCAAATGCAAACCTTAATAGTATCGGCTATAAATGAATCATATACATATACATTAAAATTATATAAAATAAAGGTGATACCAAAGCAAAGCGCATGTTTCAACGATACATATTAAAAAGGGAAGCACCACTAGGGAACGTATATATATGATTATATCTGTTCAAAAGAGGATATCATACCGACGCCAAGTATTATATATGATCATTAACGCAAATGGAATGTAAGACTAGTCAAACCATAAAATGCGTGGCGAACAATTACACAGTCCCATATTCAACGAATAAATCGGACTGCATGGATAATAATGCATCACGGCCTTGTGGAATCTGTCCACGTTAATTTAAACACGAACCAGGGGAGAATAAAATGATAAAACGACGCGTAAACACAGCCCTAACTATAATCATTAAGAAATAGCATGGAGTATTCGCAGTTTAATCAAAAATTATTACGCGTCAAACAAGAGTTCTACGGAGCCGAATGTATGGTTCCATATTGCATGCGGTTGCAGAGTATGGAGAGTTTCAAACCATGGTAAAATAAAACGTTACAATAACCTGAGATTAAATCCCACCTCTGTCCTCCGCACGATGTCAGTTCTCCCCTATTCGACCACAGAATGCATTTCGTTAGAGTACAGAGAATTTAAACTGAATAGTTAGACTCCGTAACCATTCGGCTCGTAGAATAAAATAGAACTATGGAAATACAAAAGATAAATGGGTTATTGACGCCGGAGGAGACAGATAACGAAACGTATGATAATAAACAAGTGATGGAAACCGAACTTCTTCCAGTATTCCGAATATAATGATAGAAAAAAAACCAAAACAGCCATATGCGGGGGGCGTAGTGTTAGTAGGGAATAGAAATCTCTGAAAATTGTTTCTGCAAACCCCCAAAAGCCGAGGCCGAGCCCTGACAAGAGTAGAAGAACAGAGCCGTGAGAGGGGCAATTGTATCCCCGTTCCAAATTGATATAAAACAAAACTATAGGGGTATGGAAAGATTGTATACCGACCAGCAGAAGCATGAATCCCCTCACGTAATCATTAAAGACCAGAAACCTGCAATGGTGGAGCGGAACAACTAGTCAGAGCGTAATAAGCATCGCTCACATAAATCACAGAATGAGAACTTGCTAGATAGGAAAAACAAACGAAGACATGTTCTACGTTACAGGAGATCCATAACCAATTGAATAACCAGGCCAGGAAGTTAGCTGGAGAATGCGAATCAGAGACGCGACCCAGAATAAGAATGGGGTCTGGGCCGTGAGAGATAAATAATGAACGCCAAACCCTAACGCAAGAGCGCGAAAGGTACTGGGCAAAATAAAACAAATCCTGTTCCGGATTTACTAAGGTACCTCCTGAGAGCTCGAAGTGTTACGAAATCTGGAAAAAGGATTTCAAGATCAACTCTGCTCTGCCACCGGGGTACCCTCTGGCCAGGTTAATAGTAATTTAAGCCGGCTCAACGTACCTAGGAGGCGGATGGCAGGAGAATGCAGGAAGAGTCTCATTGACACGATTTTTCTTCCTCCTTCCTCCTTACAGCTGTTGAAAAAAAAAAACACGTTAGCAGTACAGAAGTTGTTGTGAAAGAAACGTTGGTGCGAGCATCACAGTCCTGGAACTGAAACATGCCACCAGGAGCTTGGGGCTGCTAAGGAGTCTTGGCATCTGCATACAAACCTGGAAAACTGAGCTCGGCATACGTGCGAGCTAGGGTTTGACCGCACTGTGCTCTGGCGAGCGTGGTATTATAAAACCGGCCGAGGGATAAACCAAATCAACTTACACGGCGGTCGTAGGGTTATAATACCGAGTTCCAAATCATGAATCGCGAAAAGGAAGAAAACGAAGGGCTAGCGAGCATCACACGTAACCACGTATAGCGTGGCAGTTCATTTAATGATAGAACCAGGTTTAATTGGCATAATATATATATATCATTATTAGGTGTTAAATATATATATGCGTCCATTGAGTTTATAGACCCGAGGGCGACATATATATATATATATATATATATATATAGGCAAGGTTCAGTTGATAAAGGTCGTGAGTAGGTCATATATATATAGATAGTTGTCCCACTTACAAGCGCACGAATTCATATTATAAAATGAATGCAAAGTTGTATAAGGTATAGCCTAGTTATTTAGCTAGATGGTATTACACATATATATGCCTATTATGTAGGTATGTGCATTGAAACCTATATAGGGGGCACTTATATATAAATATATATAGGGGGCACTTATATATAAATATGTATATAAAGGTTATGCAGAAAGTTAGGCACATCTTAATTAATTCTGTCAAATGATAACCATACATGGATTGCATATTTATATATATGTATGTTTTATAATGGTATATAGGTGTTATATGTTGATATACAGGTGACATATATGTGATCGCCTGAAAAGGAATTGAACCTAGAGACCTTAAGAGAGGCATGGAATCTTAGGTATATATGTAAACTATGCATATAGAAAATATTAAATGTTATTAAAGTGGGATGGAAAATAGAAATGATACTAAAGGAAAAAAAAAAAAAAAAAACGATATTGAGGGAACAAGTGGAAAATATAACATTTGATGGAAAAAAAAAATTCACTAAACTGGAGGTGTTACAAATGGTATCGGAGCATCAGTTACAACAAATTGGGCTGTCATTTTGTGCTCACTGTTATAACATATGTGGTTGTTTTGTTGAAAAAATTTATTTTAAAATCTTGCTAATTAGTATTGTGAGTGTGTACAGGGGAAATGGCTGAAGGTGAAGGGATTTATGTGGATTTGCATGATGAGTTTGCTACTCCAGATCCCAATGCCCCGATAATGGCTATGTTGCACAGGATGCAACGAGATTTGGCTGAACTGAGAAGCCAGAATGACATGTTGTCATCAGCCAGTAAGGAGCAGGAAAAGCTCATCAGGGAATTAACTTCCCGGAACAGCCAGGAAGGCGAAGGTTCCGGAAAGAGAAAGATGGATGAATCTGATGATGATGAGGCTGCTAGACAGCAGCATAAATAGAAAAGAGAATTACAGGGAGAATTTAGAAAGATCAAACCTCCCTCCTATGATGGAGAGAAGGAAGAGGATGCTGAAGCTTGGTTGCTAAACATGATCAAGTATTTCCAAGTATATGAATATGAGAGCAACCTGAAGGCTAGATTAGCTGTGTATCAACTTCAAGGAAAAGCCACATTGTGGTGGGAAGAGACAAAAATGGTGCATGCTATTGATGAAAAAACAGTCACTTGGGAAGATTTTCAGATTAAATTCAAAATTCGTTATTTGAATGAACGGTATTATGATGATAAAGAAAAAGAATTCCATGAACTTAGACTAGGAAAGCTCACTATTGATGAGTTTGTCACTAAGTTTACAAATTTACTGAGGTATGTTCCTTACATTAGGGAAGAAAAGGCAAAAGTCCAAAGGTTTTTAAATTGTTTGCCTACTGTCTACAAGGAGAAAATTGAGTTTGACAACCCAAAAACAATGGATGAAGCTGTTAGAAAAGAAAGATTATTTTATCAGCAGTTCAAAGGAAAAATTGAACAAGGGAAGAGCTGGCTGAACAAGGGTGAGATCAAAGGTAAAAGACCAAAACCAGTATATTTAAGGAATTTTGGTAGAGATCATCAAAGGAAAAAGTTATAACAACAGCTATCAATCCTCCTTCAAAATAAGTCCAATTGAGGCACTCTATGGAAGAAAGTGTCGTACTCCTTTAAGTTGGAGCCAACCTGAGGATAAGCTAGTGTTGGGGCCAGATGCTTTACAAGAGATGGAAAAAATTGTCAAACAAATAGAAAGAAACATCAAGACAACACAAGATCGACAGAAAAACTATGCTGATAAGAAGAGGGTGCATCGAGAGTTCAAAGTGGGTGATCATGTGTATTTGCGTATTAAACCCAAGAAGAGCACACTGTATGCTGGAAGTTCTGCAAAATTGGCTCCAAGATATTGTGGGCCTTTTGAGGTGTTAGAGAGGGTGGGACCAGTGGCTTATAAGCTGGCCCTACCACCCCATGTTAAAGTTCATGATGTATTTCATGTTTCTTTATTAAAAAGATATGTGCATGATGCTTCTCACATTGTTGACTGGAATGTGATACAGGTGGAGTCGGAAGGGGAGTTCCTTCCAGAGCTACTTCAAATATCGGAGTGGGAAGAAATTGAATTGAGGAACCGAACAGTAGCCAGAGTAAAGGTGCAATGGAAGCACTTTCTTGCTGAAGAAGCTACATGGGCAAGAGAAGCTGAGCTGATGGAAAAATATCCATATCTATTTTCAAAATGAACTTTAGTAGTTAGTGGTTAACACCAAGGACGGTGTTTGTTTTCAAAGGGGGAATATGTAACACCCCTAGTTTATGTTTTCTTTCAAGATAGACATTTGAACTTTAATCCAAAGGGGAGTGGACCCCAATGGATAAGTATGGTGTGGATGTAATTAATTTTCAATTATGAAAAATAAATAAAATAATTCTGTGCATATTGACCAAATGAAAATTTTGAGATCACTAGCCAAATCCATGAGGTATGAAAAGAGGCTAAGACTTTCCCCAAAAATATTTCAAAAATCCTTGAAAGAATTTATTTCCAATTTAGATTTTTGAGGAAAAATCTAGATTTTCCCCAATGAGGTGGAGAGTAGTTGAGAAGAGGTAAAAAGCTGGAAAAGCAGAAAGCAGCTTTAAAAGTCCCTAAATAAGGGAAGCCTAGGCAAACAGGAAGAAAATTATCTTGTAATTCTCGACGTAGAATTAGAAACAGGCTTTGGAGAGCATAACCTTAAATCAGCTACTCCAGAACAGATTGGGGGTTGGTCTGTTCTGGGAGAGGATCTCAGCTCGCGGGTGAGTTCTGGAGATAGAAGAACTCTAAGGTTGGGAGGACTGGTCACTACACTTTGGTATGCACTTATAATATTAAAAGTTAAATTATAAAGTGTGTACAAGTAATTGTCAGAAATGGATAGGATTTGGTTAATTAGAATAATTAGTACTATGTTACATCATGTGTTTGATTGACCATATTTAATAGATTAAATCTAGTGAATACAGTAGCAAGATAGAATAATTTCAGAAATCCATCTTCAAGAATGTTGAAACCTGTATTCAGGTTTGGATCTGGAGATAGGAAAACTGATATTCTATTTATAATTGTTATAAATTTGTATATTCTGTCTAGAACGGGAGGAAAATCAGAGTATAGATTCAAGTGAATGAATTTTAACATATCAGTAGAGATCTATGTTGCAAATTCATGAAATATGTAATTAGTTAATCAATCAAGTGTTATTACTGATAACCAATAATTGATAACAGTTGATAACAGATAGAATTAAATTATCATTTTGAAAAGAACATTCTGCTTCTGAGTAATAGTTAATTCCACCTAAATCTAAAGAGTTCTCAGAAGTTACTAAATGGAAGAGAAATATTATTGAAGGGTGTAATAATCATAGAAATATTATTGTATTTACCTACAGAAGTAAAAATACAAAGTGAAGTATGAAACTAAAATAATAATTGTTAACAGAACCATCCTATTCACCAGAAGGAAACTAGAAAACAGTTGGAGTATATGCTAAACCATCATACATGCATAATAATTATTTTTATGGAAATAAATTCAAGAGACTCTTTCCAAATATTCTAGCATTGGAACGTTGATAATCTGAAATAAAAAAAGAGATACTAACTCAGATTATTATTATTAATCAAAATGACACTGTTTAAAAATATTATACTCTGTCCAAATTTTTATTTTAAAAGAAAGAAATATCAGAATCCATACAGCTAGCTTTGGAAATCTCAGATGTTATATAAACTATGTATATCTATATATAAATATACCAAATATTTATGAATATGTTAATAATGGACAGAAAAAAAATATAGTTAATGTGTTAGTTGTATATTTAGATTTATTCTCCTCACAGTCGAATTTAAAAGATAAGGTGAGACAAGAACTAATATTTGTGGAGAAAGTCCTACACATATAACTTAGCATTCAAATACTAAAAAAACATTTGTTGGGGTTTTTCCTCCTGAATATACTCAATTGATAATTGAGTATTAAAAATAAATGTTTATACACAAAGATCCAAACTCATACTCTGTAAATAAAATCAAAGTGTATAATGGTTCTCGTCTCCAGAGGGAGAAGCATTTAGAGAAACAGGGCCAGTTGGGCATCAACCCTATGTATTCCAAAACAAAATTTCAAAGGTCAGTGGATGAACCTACCCTGGAAATCGAAGAGAATTTCCAAGAGATTGAGTAACAGTGGTTACCTGCATTCACACAATGTAAACGAAATTAAAAAAGAAATAAACAACGTAAAATTTAAAAAGGGGTTAAATAAACCTCTACGCAAATCAACTTGAGAGAAAAACGAGAAGGTTCGATACCTGGTTGAGGCCGAAAGCACTAATGCCGAATACATTTCTGTGGAGAATAATCCAGTCGAAATAAGGGCTAGAATGGTAAACTAACAAGCTCAAGTATAAATCTAAGAGTAAGGAAATAGAGCGATATCATAAAAATTTTCAACGAGGTCAGGTTTAACAATTTACCATCTCGGCGGTTAAAGGAATAAGTATAAACCACGGCTTTTTGTGAGGATAAATCGAACCGAGGGATAGCATTCTTTAGCAAGCCTGGAATGCGTTGATTTCATAACTGGAGGCTATGTTCTGGGCCAACAAATAATAGAAAGATATATGAGATCATTGGCTTAGACAAGATAGTTGTTGAGTCTCAAAAGTGTTTTCCATATTCATACATATTTCCATTATATCATAACCATTTAGCTCTTATTTCATAAGCCATCTGACCAAAAACCCTACATCAAGTAACCATTTTCATAAATATATGGGTTAGGATCCTTGTCTTCCAAAGTTATTTATTTTATGTATTTAAAGTGAATTTATGATTAGAAACTTGAAAATTAACATAGTTTCATATATCTATATATGTGTTAAGAGTTTTGTGACATGTGTAGGTCAAAAGGAGACTTCTAGAAGACCCTTATGTGGCACTCTAAGGCCAAATTCGAATTTGGTTGGAGAAGATTATGGGATCAAGAGGATATGTGTCTCACTTCTTTGTTGTATTGAAACTCTAAGAGGATATGTGTCTCATTTCTTAGTTGTGTTGAAACTCTAGAAAGACATGTGTCTTATCATTTCCTATTTTGATTGTAACTCTAGATATGGAGGGAGAGATTCATGGACTCCCATTAATGAGATAACTCCTCATATTTTGTATAAATAGGAGAAGCTTTCTCCTATCATGGGTAATGAGAAAGTAGTGAAAAATAGGAGAAGGAGAGAAAGGAATAGAGAGTCTTTTGTAACAAAGCTTAAGATGGAATGGGATGTAGATTTGTGAGTTTTTCAATAGAGAAATTCAGTTCTTTGATGTTGTTTTGATTACAACTTTAAGGAGCTGAAGGACTTCACCAAATTGGTAGCAGAGGGCCCTTGCTATCCAAGGAGGCTTCTACATGCTTTCTAGATAAGTAGCTTTTAATTATGTGTTGTTAGCTTTTAATTCATGTCTTGCATTATTTGTTTAACTAAAAGATCCTCATTATCTTACAACCATTCTTTTTCTTAAAAGCTCTTCCAACATATCAATATTAGATGAAAGAGATTTGGTTGTATTATGTTGAGTTAATTAGCATTTTCTGTTTTGCAATTAGATTAAAATATCCTCATTATCTTACAATCATTCTTTTTCTTAAAACGCTCTTCCAACATATCATTATTAGATGAAAAAGATTTGGTTGTATTATATTGAGTTAATTAGCATTTTTAGTTGCAATTCCTTTCGTTAATTGTCACAGTTAGACTTATTCTAATAAACTCTTCCAAAATATCATTATGATGGATAAGGCATAACTATGGTATTGTAGGTTTTAGTTGCTTGTTTACACTAAGTGGCATAGCCATTCTTACTCTTACAAAGCTCTTCCAAAATATCATAACAATGAGTAAGAAATAGCTGTGGTGTCTTAGATTTTAATTGTATTTGCTTTCAGTTTTATGTTTATGTTCAATTGCATTGGATAATATAGCCAGGACTGTTTTACAAACTCTTCCAAAATATCATTCATCATGAACAAGATGGGCTGTAGAATTCCATAGACTAGTTGCATGTTAATTTAGTTAGAACACTCCGGAGGTAGATTACATTTAGTTCATTTCATTTCATTTTTTAGTTTGATAGAAGATCTTCATTGCATTAAAATAAAAACAATAAGAAAAACACATATAACGAAGTAAGGAAGAGGTCACTTAAGCACATATAGTGCACCACACTTCATCAGTTTACTAGCCCTGGTTGATAATTTATGTTAGCAATTTAGGATGCTAAATTGACTACATAATAGTAAGTATTATTCCAATACAAAACGACGATACAAAACAAACTGGAGTTTGACGCATTAATAGGCTGCAAGTCGAAATAATAACACTTGCAACTAGAAGACGTTGATCTTCAGATATAAAAACCCTGAGATTCATTTTAAATCTGATGAAAAAAAAAACAAATAGAGATAGCGTTGACAAAAACTATACCCAGGCAATACATCAAATTAAAATAGGGATTACCTGTATCCTTGAGTCGATGCGATTATGTCGACATTCAGACGCTGAAGTCTAGACCCCAAATTCTCTTCCTCGGCGCTGGAGTGATAGGTGGCCGAACAAAATGAAACGCAGAAGATTTTCACCAGGGAGAAAAACTGCCTTTTAAACAAGACATAAAACCCTAAGTGTCGAATGAGATCCATCTTTCAAATTAGGGTTGAATAGATCGAGGGTTGAGAAAACGTGAAAGGGCATAAAGGACGTTAGGAAATCCCAAGAGGTAGATCTAATGCTGGCCACAATTTAATGACTCGGTACAAAATTAACTCACCTCGAGAGGAGTCCTAACCTTGAAATAATATCCTTAGATATAAAAATCGAACATGTACTCCGAGTACTAGAACTTCAACAAGAAAATAAATACAATATATGCATGTTGTATCAAGGGTACTAATAATCCAATCCATAAACACGAAGTCTGCTGGAGAGAATAAATAGTGAATTAATACCATGTATCGTGGCAGTGTAAAGTGAATAACAAGACCACCAGACACATCAACCATAACCAAGTACATGCGAAAACCCAAAGTTTTATATTATAAATGATGGCGTATAGAACCTTTCATTATTGGATAAGCGGTGAACAAAAATGATATGGTATTAAGACTTCTAAAAGTTAGCATTGAGAGTTAATTACTGATCGATTGAGTTAAGTCGATATGTAAATGAATTCGAATCATTAATTCGATAGTATATGGAATCGAATCATTCGTGGAAAGGAATTAAAGTTAGAACTAAGGTTGAAATTCGATATCCCTTAATCATGATGGGATCAAATTTAAATAATGATCTTTCATGCTAGGTTGACCCAAAGCACGTGATGAGTATTGAAAGTCGAGAGACATAGGTGATGGGTTGACTAGAAATAGATTATTTAAAAGAGAACTTACAGAATTAAAACCATGGGGATTAATAATATATAGTGATTAAAATGACAACTTACCATATAGAGGAAATAGAAAACGAGGATCTATATATATATATATATATATATATATATATATAATTAAAATTTCATGTGTATGGTAGATCACATGGTAAAGTGGAGAATACTCAATACTAGTAAGGAAACAAAAGAGTCACAAATTGGACAACTAGATAAAATCGGTGTAAGTAAAATGCCTATATTGATAGGCCAAAGTAAAAAATAAAATAAAATTTGTGAGTGGTGTTCAAGGAGAGATGTTACATTTACATCATCCAGACCTGTATGTTCATTCAATACATAGCATCTTAGTTTCCCATATAAATACTAGTTCTTTTGCCATGGAAGTTATAAAATGTGAGCATGATTTGATGTGGATTGGAGGGGCAGAGTTCCACATCCAAACGATGCGAAGTAGGGAATATGAGACCCAAAGAACAACGACTGCAAGAGGAGTATCTGCCCAGCAGATTGCCTAACAAGAAAACAAATTGCCCAATGTCTCTGGTCCATTTCGTTCTATGCCCATATATTTGACTCGAAGAAAGGTTGGAGCCACATTAAATTTGGGCATAGATTATTTATAAGATCCAAACATGATGCATATTTGATCATAAAATGGTTCTAGGTTTGGTGGTCGTGAAGCAGAAGGCTTATCCGTTGTCACTGTGGTTTAGCAGGTTTTCACTAACATTACAAGAAGTTAGGATCTACCATCTGATGAGAAGAGAGTTGATTTTCCCCTTGTAAATTGCAATTTTCAGTAATATTGAGTAATGATGAACCCTTTGGTTAGAAGTAAGTAACCATTTGGAGTTGCAGCAAACCACATCGAATTTTGTCCTCAAGTTTCTGATTCTCTGCTTGTTCAACACAACATTTCAGCCTGTCTCAATAAAAAAAAATTAGCCCTTGATTTCACATTTATTTAACTTTTATTCATTTTCATTTTATTTTCAATGTTCATTTCCCAACAATATTAACTTTTGAGTCTTGACTCTAGATATAGATGACGTTAGGCGAGTCATTGTCACTCTTTACTATGTTCTGACTTGTCACTCTTTGAGTAATTTCAATCTACTGTTTTTCCACAGAGACACACCTCCCATGTTTTCCATGCTCCCGGGAAGGGGATGCCTAGGGAAGCATTTCACCATGTCCACTTGTGAATCTCCCCACTCCTAAAGTCCTTCATCCCAGAAACTTGGTGGAACATAAACTATTTCAGACTTCTGTGTCTACTATTTTTCTTAGTAGTAATTACATTCTAGAATTATGAAATTAAATCAATGTATTAAAATTATACTATTTCTGTTTCATTTATGAATCATTGTATTTCATTATGAAATCTGAATTACAATCGTGTATGTAACATTTACAAATTTTATTATTACTATTTAACTCTTTACTATTTACACTGCACAATGATGAATTTGCATGGGATGAATTGTTATTGTTGGGACTTTATTATAATTCTTTTTAATTTTATATATTTAGAGATGGGAATGCTGTCATTCTAGGTTCCCCCTAGATTTCCCCAAAATTTGGGGGTGCTTACACACACCCCGTGCTTGTGCTTCTGTGATCTCTGTTCCCAGAAACTTGGTGGAAAGTTGACTTATTTGGAAACTAGTTTTATCAATAAAGCATGTGATTTGATTTATGAATCATGGTATTTCATTACTAAATATGAATTTAAATAATGTTTGTAACATTTACAAATTTTATTAGTACTATTTTCACTGTTTACTGTTTACACCACACAATGATGAATTGGCATGGGATGAATTGCTATTGTTGGGATTTTATCATTATTATTTTTAATTTTATATATTCAAATATGAGGTCCCTAAAATTTCTAGTTCCCCTTGGTTTTTTTGGGGTGCTTCCACACCCATTATTTTTTGCTCTCTGTTTGTAGAAACTTGGTGGAACGTTGACTTATTTGCCAACAAGTTTTATCAATTAAGCAATGTGCCTTGGTTGTAGATGGCATGTTCGTCAGAGTTTTACGATGTAGTTGTGACACAATTAAGTTAGTAAGTCGGTTATCCTTAACTGATGTGGATGAAAGTGAAGCTTTGGGCATGGGGTGATTCACTTATGCTAATTGCAAAGATGAATGCATTTACAAGAGAGGAGTATCAGAGAAACCCAAAAGAATTGTTTATAGGGTTTTTGCAATCTTGGGACGGCCAAAACCACCCTCCCACCATGGAAAGTTTCATTTAATATTTAAAACTATGTACTTTAAGCCTATTTCACAAGTTTTATCGAACTTCAACTTTCAAGTTTGAATTTTATTGGTAGTTACATTGGGTTAAATGAATCAGGTTCTTGGTTGAGGTGGCTTGAGTCTCATACTGAATGTAGAAGTCCAATCGAGAATTGTTGATGAAACATTTTATCCCTGAGGTTCATACCCATTTCAATAACATCAGTAATTTTTCTTCCATTCTTTCATTAATATGACTTGCAGAGAAATGCATATGGAAAATAAATGATGAATGGATGAGTTTGGCATTTTCTCCTAGCTACTACCTCATTGATCACACACCTTGAGCTGCAGAGTTAGGGATTTATCCATATTCCCATTTCAGTATTTATATTGCTAAAATATGTTTGCATTATCTGGTAATCTACATATATTCCCAATACATTGTAATATCCCGAAAATGGATTCTCAGCAAATCATGCCTGAAAAATGAATTTTTTAGGAACGCATTATTTAGCTATCATACCAAGTGTTTAAAAACACTTATAAACCCACTCAAAATACTGTGGCAACCTTTACTCAGCTTTTATGGGCAAAAAGGCGGGGAAAAGTGAGGATTTTGGCCCTACAATGAGTGTATAAGAAAATATGCGTAAAATGAAGGGTCAAGGTTCTGGAATATGTTATATTAGTTGAAGAGGGATATTAATGTCTAATTTCAGTAAAAAAAGAGGCATTTTACTAAGTTAAACAGTTCCTCCTTCCCGACTAGTCAAGAAAAACATTGATTTCCCATGACTTTGAGTATGCAGAAATTTATTGAAGCAAGGGCAACATATTTTATAAAGGTATAAGATGTAAAAAAGTATTAAAAATTAGAGAATGATTTTAGGAACATGACATAGGTATTAAGCAAGGTTAAACAACAGTTTTACATAGAAAATCCCTCAAGATTGAGGTGCTGCAAGACAAGAGAATGACCCAGAAACCCTTCAGCGTTATTTCCAGGAGGGTGAAGCTTATTTTTATTACATTACAGATCTGTAACTTATGAATACATGAAAACATAGGTCTATAATGAAACAAAATGCCCAAAGGGCTCTTTATCACATTCCCCTTGGGGATTTTAGCAATACATGAAAATGCCAGATTAGCTGGGCAACTATGGCAACTATGGAACTAGAAATATATAGAGAAGGCTAAATAAGATGAAAAGATATGAAGTAAACCTCCTCCAATGGATCTCCAAAGTGGAAGGCTGATCCTTACACTTGAGATCCCACCCTCCAATCAATCTACAAAACCCCGCAGCAAATGCACTATGAAAATAACGCAGCTATCAGAGAAAAATGTGCAGTAGGGACAAGAATATGTGTCGGCCTGATGCCAAGATCTGCAAATAAGCTCTCAAGCTTCCAAACTGATCTTCCAAAGGAAAGAAAGACTCCCCCTCTGAAAAACAAGCAATGGAAGAGGTGTTGTGGAGTCTCCACGGCAACACCCTACAACACAGTATTATGCTGATACAACAATAACGTTGTCCTAGAGGATGATGCTTCGGTCTCCAGCTAAAATAATGATGGGACAACCTCATCCGAGCAGGCACTCGAAGTCCCCCGGGGTTGAGGGTGAGATCTCCGAACGGAGACACTCGGTGCACTAAACAGTGCTGCAGACTAGTTAAACAACCAGCGTGCTCAAGAAGTCGAAATGACCAACTCAATATCATAAACATATGCATGAATGGCAGTATCTCTCCTCCCCTCCATTATATAGCAATTGGAGACTCCTCATGGGCCCTTCCTCTAGAAGCTTCCCTTCCTCTAGAAGCTTCCCTCCTTTGTAGTGCTTTCCAACTCATACCCTGCACTGGTTTACTTGGTCAAACCTCTTTGCAAATATCTCCTTTCACACATGAGGGTGTGAAATCTAGTTCCATGGCTGATCCCTTTTCATACTAGAGGGATTTTATTTATGTTTTTATTATCTTTGGGCCTCCTTACCCAATTATTCATCTCCTAAATGAGTTTAGACAAAATTTAATGTTCCAATTTATTGAAGAAAAATTTGGAACATTACAGTCCTCCCCTCCCAAATGTTGCTTGTCCCCAAGCAACTGCAAGGATAGAACTGAAGAATCTCCACTCAAGGCATGGATTCTGGAATATAATGAGGAACATCTCCCTCATGTGGATCCTCCATCCCCAAGCAATCATCCCAACAAAATGAGCCACCTCCCAACAAGGCAACTCCTGAAAATATCCTTCCACCTCAAGCTCCGGTAATGAAGGTGGGCTAAAAATCTAAACTTGGAAAGCATCATAGCTTACCCCATGCTATCCTTCTCTCCACTCATGAAAAGTGTAGAGTGTATGTTGATTCTAGGCTGCAAAATTATTGCCCTCCAATGGCAAAGTGAAGAACAATCCTCCAAAGAAGGCTCCTCCAACAATGAAGAACAATCTGGCCCAACACAATCCATCCATGAAGAATATGACATGGTCATCATGGAACATCCTAATGAGAGGTTTTTTGAAGGTTTTACATGATGATACATGATCCAAACAATTTCTCACAAGGATGCAGCGCAGTCTCATCCACTGCAACTTCAAAAAATTACATGGCAAGCAATGTCCATGTTTCATCACATCTACTAAAGGATAGTAAATGGCTAAATGTAACAACAATAATATATGATCAAGCACTTGCCCATGGCTGTACAATGGATGAATACCAATCTTATGGCCCACCTCAAAATAGAACAAACATTTGGCTGTGGTGGCCATATCTCCTCTCATGCTCCCATTAGAACATGTCGTGCAGAAATTGTGAGGATTTTTCCCACTCACAGACACATCCAGCTCATGTGTCTCCCTCATAATCAATCCTCCCATACAAATTTGATCTATATCAGAAAATGAAGACATGATCAGCAAAAAAATAAAGAAAATGCTGAAGGTTACAAGTGATGCAAGAAGGTACCAACAGCTTTCCCCGTAGTGACAACGCAGTTTTACAAGTTGCTGCTTGATAAGAGTACATGGCAAATTGTTTCTTTTTACATGGTGAATTATGCATGTCTTTATATGATACATGCTATAGTGCAGCAAATGAACACACATGTAGTGATAAAATATTTTCCCAAGGCCACAAAAGAGATGGCTGCCTCCATCATGTAGATTGGCCCAATACAATTCATGGAGCAATTTGTCGAGCTTGCCCTCTTGTGAAGCAATGCACTATATAAGAATGGTAAGAGTGTGCAAATAAATGAATGTATAAACAAGCTTCTCACCATATGCTGGAAGTAAGATGGTACATGGGTCCATACATGAGTCCTTCATAGTGTTTTGGCATGCTATGAAGAAGAATGAACCATGTGCTGCAAAAGGATAATCCTCCTTATGCTTGAAAACCCAAGTCAAGAATAATATGCCAAAGATGTCTCTATCATCATTACCTCCTCTTTTTTCATCAAGTGAAAAAAATATGAAGTGATCTTGGGACCTATGGGTTATGGATCCACCATATCTCTGTTGGGCACACTTCATCCAAAATTCTTTACTCCAAGGTGACAACGCTGTGAGCTTATGCAAATAAGCTCCTATCAATACACAACTATGTTCTTTGACATGCTCCTTGTCAAAGATTCTTCCAATAACACTGCAAAAAATGTGGAATATTTCCCAAGATGGAAGTGCTTCCCAATCATCATCAAAGACCAAGGAGATAGTGCCATCCCCTCCTCCTGCAACATCATACAAAGTGTGAGAGAAAATCTTCCCTTGCTCTCCCAAGCAAAGCAACAAAGTATTTTGTTGCCTCCTCATACTTCCATCATACATCTCATGTGATGAAGACACATCAACATCATGCATCCATTCTCTATGCTACTCAATGATGCAAGTATCCTGCCATATTTTCCCCATCCTCCCATTCTTAGGAAGAGTGTTTTCCAAGTGATGGCCAAACTCTTTCAAGAGTAACCAGCGCAGCCAAGCCTCCTATTGGCCAGTATCATAGATCTATAAGTAGCCTCCTAGTTCCTTTCTCATCAACCACATCCATTCAATCACCTATGGATGCCTCCTTCTTCTCCTCATCCTGGTACTCCTCCCATGAGGGCTACCATCCTCCCAAATCAAATTCCTATCTTTGCACTTGCGAAACGTAAGCTTCTCAAGGATCAATGAGACCCTATCAAGAATCAAATAGGTGGTAGGAAAAAACCTCGCATCATGATGTGTATGGCTCAAGTGATGTCCAACACAAGCATGAGAGATGTTATCCATCCTAAGATGTCCTCCATCTTCTATCTGCTCTTGTGAGAAGGGAAGAAAAGCATTGCATTCCATGGTGTGTCGAAGTGTATCTCCAATGAGATCTCTCCTTGAGACCTCCTTTTCATCCATAGTCTTCCAAAACCAATGAGGTCTTGGATATAAAAGTAGAAGTTTCTTTTTGAGCTGAGAAGAGCTCATTGAGAAAGTGTCATCTTTAAGGGAGAAAAGGTTTCTTACTCCAAGATGTCTACCATCAATCTTGAAGGCTTCAAACCCCAAGCTCCAATGTGATGTACAATCCAACAATGGCTCATGAGAATGATGGTTTAATTCCTTCTTGAGTGTTTCCATGTTGCACAGCGCAGTGCAACCAAGCTGCTCTATAGTAGCAATGAGATTTGACTCTTGGTCATGCAAAAGTAAATCTCCACATTGATCAAAATAATTTACTGCAACAATGGAATGTGGAAACCTTTTCATACCTTGATGTGTATTTGGAACTTCTTGTAGGGCTACAAGAATCCCTTCCTCAAAAGTGTTGGCTGCCCCAACTGTTGATGCATGTGGCTGCTCCTCCATGAGTGGGACAGTGTTATCACAAGCCTCCCCAAGAGGTGATGTGATCTCTTCTTTCTTTGTTCTTTCTCCATCAAAGGTTTGGATCAAACTTTGAGTGAAATCTACAAAAGTCTTCACCCTTGCATGGCTCAAGTGGCTGCACCACCAATCATAGGCTTCACCCTCCAAATGCAGTGCTAAGATTTCAACAGCTTCTTTACCTGCTATAGGATGTAGTAGGAAAAATGCCTCCAACTTTCTCACCCAAGTTCTTGCATTAGATGACCCATAAAAGGTAGACAACAAAAATCTATTGCCTTTTATTTCTTTTCTACTGCATAGTCTCTTCTCTTCCTTCAACTGGATGAAATGAGGAAAATCTAGAGTCTCCCTAAAGGCTCTAGGTTGAGATCTATACTCAACAAGGTAATCACTAAGAATCTGATGATCCAAATATCTTCCATGCTCAATATCTTCTTCTTGATGAGAATAGGAAGTGCATGGTACTTCCTCTTCTTTTTCTTCAATCTTCTTGACCTTCTCAAAGGTGGATGCATCTTCTCTGGATCTGAAAATAGATGAGAATAAACTCATCTTTTTCAATGTTCTGATCTTCTTGGGCTTAGAATCACAGGGATCAGTGGATCCCTCATACATGGGAAAATGTGACCTCCCAGTGGTATGCTGCAACTTTGAACTCTGCGTGCTAGATCCCCCATTGTTCCATCCACTTTCATCCTGCCTGAGCTGACAGTAATATTTGAAAGGAAAAGCTGCTCTGAAGTCTTCCCCCATGGACTGCCAATTACGGAAATAGTCTCCAAAGGGTATATGATCATGTTGCCTCCCTTTTTTACTCGGTACTGGAGGTAAGAATGTAGCCATTGTGATCCTGGTTGGCCTACTGAAGGCTGGTGAATGCTGGTCACACTATTGTGAGAGCCCCATATTTGTCACCTCTACCGCCTTTGGTGGGTAAGATTCTGCCTACCCTCTTTGTTCATAGAAAAATTTCCCCACGGTGTTGTAGATAACTAGCTCCACAGGCTGAGCCAGAATTATGCTCTGATACCACTGTAATATCTCGAAAATGGATTTCTCAGTAAATCATGCTTGAAAAACGCATTTTTCAGGAATTCATTCTTCATGTATCATAAAACATGTTTAAAAACACTTAAAAATCCACTCCAAATACTGCGGAAACCTTTACTCAACTTTTATGGGCAAAAAGGTGGGGAAAAGTGAGGATTTTGGCCCTAAAATGAGTGTATAAGAAATTTTGCGTAAAATGAAGGGTCAAGGTTCTAGAATATGTTATATTAGGTCAAGAGGCATATGAAAGTATAATTTTAGAAAAAAAAAAGGCTTTTACTAAGTTAAACAGTTCCTCCTACCCGACTAGTCAAGAAAAACCCTGATATTCCATGACTCTGAGTATGTAGAAATTTACTGAAGCAAGGGAAGCATATTTTCTAAAGGTATAAGATGTAAAATAGTATGAAAAATCATAGAATGAGTTTAGGAACATGTCATAGGCATTAAGCAAGGTTAAACAACAGTTGTACATAGAAAATCCCTCAAGATTGAGGTGCTGCAAGACAAGAGAATGACCCAGAAATCCTTCAGCGTTATTTCCAAGAGACTGAAGCTTATTTTTATTATATTACAGATCTGCAACTGATGAATACATGAAAACAAAGATATATAATGAAACAAAATGCCCATAGGGCTCTTTATCACATTCCCCTTGGGGATTTCAGCAATACATGAAAATGCTAGAGTAGCTGAGTAGCTACGGAAACTATGGAACTAGAAATATATAGAGAAGGCTGAATAAGATGAAAATATCTGAAGTAAACCTCCTCGAATGAATCTCCAAAGTGGAAGGCTGATCCTTACACTTGAGATCCCACCCTCCAATCAATCTGCAAAACCCTGCAGCAAATGCACTATGAAAATAATGTAGCTATCGGAGAAAACTACACAGTAGGGACAAGAATGTGTGTCGGCCTAATGCCAAGATCTGCAAATAAGCTCTCAAGCTTCCAAACTGATCCTCCAAAGGCAAGAAAGACTCCCCCTCTCAAAAACAAGCAATGGAAGAGGTGTTGTGGAGTCTCCACGACAACACCCTACAACACAGTATTATGATGTTGCAGCAATAACGTTGTCCTGGAGGATGATGCTTCGGTCTCCAGCCAAAATAATGATGGTACAACCTCACTCGAGCAGGCACTCAAAGTCCCCCAGAGTTGAGGGTGAGATCTCCAAACAGAGACACTCGGTGCATTAAACAGTGCAACAACCGGTGTGCTCAAGAAGTTGAAATGACCAACTCAATATCATAAACATATGCATGAATGGCAATAGCTCTCCTCCCCTCCATTATATAGCAATTGGAGACTCCTCATGGGCCCTTCCTCTAGAAGCTTCCCTTCCTCTAGAAGCTTCCCTCCTATGTAGTTCTTTCCAACTCATACCCTGCGCTGGTTGACTTGGCCAAACCTCTTTGCAAATATCTCCTTTCACACATGAGGGTGTGAAATCTGGTTCCATGGCTGATCTTTTTCATACTAGAGGGATTCTATTTATGTTTTTATTATCTTTGGGCCTCCTTACCCAATTATTCATCTCCTAAATGAGTTTAGACAAAATTTAATGTTCCAATTTATTGAAGAAAAATTTGGAACATTACATACATTTTAAGGTTTTAGGAATTTGTTTATGTACTTTTGGCATCATCATAGATCGCAGTTGCTGCTTGACCACTTCATTTTAATAGGCCCTTTGTACAACTGTTCTATGTGACTATTATTCCTCTAGTCTCTTAGAGTACTTTGATTTTATAGGAGGGTTTGAAAGCATTCTCGTGATAATCCTCTGGTTATAAAGGGCTTCATAATTGATGTTGGCATCCAACTGACTAAGATCACCGGTATTGGGCCAACCAGTTTTAGTTATGGCCAACTTAATATTATCATGACCTAGTTTTCTCATTGCAGCTACATCTGCATCAAGCTGCTGGTCCAACAAATTGGTATACACAAGGTCATTGGGGTCGGTGAAATTTAGGTTATGTTGCCCAAATTTTTCATATTCCAAAGGTACTTGTTCAGGATCAAATAAATAAGTAAAGTAAGGATACACATCCATAAAAATGTAGGAATTTGTTATGCTCAGAAACTCAAGCATTGGTTTCATGACAATTTGTGCAACATCATCCCTAAAAGCAGCAGATGATGGAGGAAATTCTTTTATACAAAATTGAGGGGCTAGCATATCCATAGCCAATGGGGTTCCCACCTTGATATGACCCAGCTTATATTTCACCAGGGCTTGGAAAATTTTCTTCATAGTTGGCACTAGTTGGTACTAGGCCCGTTTGTTGGAATAGTCTGTCAAAACCTCATTCCCCACTATGACAATGTTGATCTTTGTTGCAGGAAAGGACACAATATTTTTACTGACGCATTGGTCTACGGCTGACTGGCTGGCCAAGACACTGGCAAGCTCGTCATTCACAACATTCATGAGCACATTAAGGCCAGTGTTGGCCAATGCCCTGAGGATTTCTAGATTAGCATCATAGATTTTAACATTGCCAGCCTTCAATTTTTGGATCAATTGAATTGATTCTTTTACAGATGGCAGATTGTAGCCAAGTTTCCCAAAAACAACACTGATTCCATGATTATGTGCATCTGTGCAACAATGACAAAAAGAAAAAGATTAAACTTGTGAAAATAATGCAGGATCCGTATACAATTAGATACTAGTCTATGAAATTAAGAACATTCAGAGGGAAATATGTATACTCCTAGAAACAATCCCGATATCATGCTTGTATATTGCATAGTGAATGAATCCAGGTGATGATGTTATTCTTCTTTCAAAAGCCTGTCAACAATGTTGTTCTGCTTCGTATAGATGTGCTGGAAATGATGTGTAGAAAGAAATGTTCCAATAAGTGGATGCCCTTCATCCAATATGACAATAGTGGAGGATGAAAAGTAGAGCCTCTTGATTCAATCTATGGAGCCTTTGGAATTTCCAAATACTTGTAAATCATTGATGTTTAGCTAGATGTTTAACCAATTTGTGGTGAAAAGTACACCCTATAAAGCAATGATTTATGCCTTATTGTTGGTACCCTTGCCACCCTCCAACCAAAAATGATAATAGCAACTATGCTCAGTGACAATGACAATGAAGGCACCACATCCACATTCATTATTAATAAAGACATAAATCCTTATTTGACTGTTACGTTGTTATGCTTTCAGATGGAATCAAGCCCTTATTTAAGAGCTAAGCACCCTTGCTCTTGGCTCGCAGGATTTGAATTTTCCAACACAGTATGCACAGTCCTTCAAGGTTCAATGTCTGGCATGCCTTTGGAAGCAACATTGGTCATATTGGAGGAATCCACACTATAATGTTGTGCAGTTTTTCTTCACTATAGTGGTTGCTCTAATGTTTGGGACCATAACCTTTGTTTTGAATTTTCTTGGCTGGAAAGAAACACATTATAGATTTAATTACATCTAAAGTTATAAATGGTGAATGGTGTGCTTTAAATGAATGAATAACCACCAATAGAAGTGCATAGAATTATAGTTGTTCCGACTGTAAGATGTGGAAGAATATTTTTAAAAACTAGATTCGGATGTCTTATTATCAAAATAAAAATTGGAAAAGGGCACAATATTTTCCTGCCTCTACTAAAATTGACCAAAATCACTACATATATCTTGCTTAGCAACTATTGAATCTCTTTAACAATCTTACGACATTTCCTTTGTATACATTTTGATGATTACAGTTCTTTTCGGATTTAACTCATTTAGATTTAATTTTTGTTCTTTAGGACTAAACTCTCATTCAAAAAATACATATAATAAATAAATATATAATAAATGATTAAATAATTTATAATATAAAATCTTTTATATATATATATATATATATATATATATATATATATATATATATATATATATATATATATATATATATAATCTATTTTTATTAATTACAATAATAAAATATTATATATATATATATATATATATATATATATATATATATATATATATATATAATCTAATTTTTTTTTTATTGAAATTGTAATATTTCTCTATTGAATATTATGATAATCTAATTTATCTCCTATAAATTTAGAAATTTTTATTAATAAGAAAAAACATGTTACACTCATCATGATACAAAAATAAAATAAAAATATAAAGTACATTTGACATCTGAGATATAGATTTATCTGAGATATAGATTTATCTTAGATGGGAGATTATATTTTTTTTTAATTCATTTTCAATAATTGGAAATCTCTATGTCTAGGGGTACTCTTGTTTGATACAGATTATTCATCTGCAAAAGAAACCTGTTTATATTATATTATTGATATTCAAATACTTTATAATATCTCTCCCATTTTGTCAAAAACACTCCTTATATTGTAGATGTTCAAACGGTTTTATTTTAAGGATTAAAAGGGGAAATCGATAGATTCCCTCGTGAACACTTGCTAAGAACTATGCAGTTTACTCCGGAAAAATACATCAGCAAGGCACACTTTTCCCCTCTGCTGCATTTGATGGTATGAATGGTTATCTATATTTATTTTTCATCCAAATCCTATTATATTAATATATGAGAACAAAAGCTTAAACGAGAAACGTAAAACTATATGCTAGTGAGAAGGTTTCGGGTTTTTGATGGGATTGAATTAATGCTCGCAATTATCAAACGGGCGGCGTCGAAATGAAATGTCACGTCAGTAAATATGATATACTGATGCATGTTTTCCACCGTTAATGGAAGTCTCATAACTCCTCATTAACTCTGCCTTGCCATCCACCTTCTTCCGCCGCTCCTTCTCTGTGCAAGTGGGTGGACATGTCGGAACATGAATGTTGCAGGAAAGGCCGGGAGATCCTTCTGCTGCCGCTGCTACAAACGTAAGTGGAGGTGGCGGATTCGGGAGGTGCTCGTTGAGTTGATTAGTTTCAATTGATTGCCACAATGTTAAGCGGCCTCCTGCTGCCGCCACCGCTTCATTGGAAGAGTGAACGCTAATGCTTTTATCCGTCATCAGCTGCCTCTGCCTTCCTGTGGCGAAGACTTCCTTAAACGACAACGTCGTGATAAGTAACGCGAGATTCACAATTACAAGAACAGACACATTGGTTTTAAGTTTCATGGGCACCGCCATTATCATTCTATTTTTGTGACTTAAAAAACAATCTCTCTAGTATGGTAAAC
Organism: Pinus albicaulis; assembly: GCA_034641835.2. Classification (NCBI taxonomy): domain Eukaryota; kingdom Viridiplantae; phylum Streptophyta; class Pinopsida; order Pinales; family Pinaceae; genus Pinus; species Pinus albicaulis. The sequence goes on from CM076580.1 coordinate 1,324,494,612, forward strand.
CCTAAAAGCTGAATGATAGGTTCGTTAACGACGATGGAAGATTCCCAAAATATTGGTGATAATGAAACGTGTTGCCCTAGCGCTATGTATGGGTGGTTTCCACTTGTGGGTATTCACAAGTGGGACTCTTCTATAAATACATGCCAGAGAGGGGAAGAGCGGAGAAGGATCAGAGCGCAGAGGGATCCGAGAATATTGAATTGAATTCAAATGAATTGTAGTCTCGACCCTCTAGAAATTCACTATACGTAGAGGTCAGGGGAAAATATATATAATATGGATTGCTTAAAATTCGCCGTCTCTACTCAACTAAGGATTGCTTAAAATTAGCCGTATCTATTTAATATGGATTGCCTAACTACTCAACTATTTGAATCTTCCTGTTATTGATTTGACTCCTTTAAATCCATGACCGGAGCTGGTACGTCTGACTCAACATCGATTCTTTCTGATACAGGCAGATCATTTAGCTCCTATCCCGCATTTCACTACCCGAGAGCCCTGGGGTTTCGCTACCCGGAAACCCTAGTGTGAACGTAAGGGAGCGCAAGACTCGAGAGGTTAGAGATGTAGAGATCTGTTTGTAGTATTAAAATTGCTTCTGAAGGTAATCTAGAAAGAAATGACTCGGGGTCAATTTCCGTTGACTTCTAAATTCACTATTGACTATCCTCTGATGAGAGGAAAGTAACATAAGCATAGAAATAATATCGATGGAAATGTTGCGGAAGTGGCGGAGATGCAATTTTTAGAGTACTCTGCGTTAGTTTTGATTTTCTTTTGGGTTATCAAAAGGGAGGTAATTATTTATAACATAATGTAATTAAAGTTTTACAGCATGTTTATAAAAGGGGTGCTAAATTAAACAGAACATCAAAATAAAGCGTTATTTTAATGCAAGGCAGGGATTCAATAATATGGTTTTTAAATGTAAGAGTAATAGATTTTATTAAAACGTTGTTTTTTAATTTATGTATTGTGCTAGATTAAGAGTTAATTTTTACTTATCGATAAAGATGAAACGAGTTTCTGCTTATCGATGCATGCGAAGGAAAATTTTCATTTTTCTGGATTACATTTACTTGGTCTGCAATACTGTTAGTTACTGCATAGTAGGAATTATAAAAGGTGGTTGTAGGTCCTTATCTGCGAATGTCCTCTTTTGCATGTCCTGCATGTTAAACATAGTTAGGGCGGGGAATTGTAAAGCCAAAGCTGTGTACCATTTTACTGCGTATTGGCCAAGTTCTTCGAATTTGCATGCTGGTCATTCTGTGCATCCCTTGAATTTGTTAAGTCTGGATTGGGAAACCACCTGTATGGCTATTAATGATGTAAATTCCATAGGGGGAGGCTATTTGTGGTTTTGTTGTCACCCGGTAAGCTATTCATTTTACTTTGTTACGTTGCCTTCCGTAAGTTCTTCTCAGAAGGGTGACTAGGTTAGCAGTAATAGGAGTATTTAGATTTTGTATATGTGTTGGGGCCCTTGTTTTGAAAATGAAATGGTTTTGAGTTCGGAGAAGAGGTGGAGAAGCGCAACCATGGTAGGCATGGAGCTGTCATGATTGAGAGAACTGGAGAACAGGTGGCGCGGAAGTTGCCGAAAACTAGCACGGATGGCAGGGATGAGCGACAAGGACAGGCAGCGGAACTCCCAGTGATCAGGGAGATGCGGCAAACAACAAAGTAGGAAAAGAGAGAAAACTAATAGCCGCATTGGCAAAGGAACAAATAGGGAATCAGCCAGCGTAGACGGGAGGTTAGTCTAGTAGAGGGCTAAGGAAGAGAGCCGTAGGAGAGCTCTGTTCTGTTATATTCTTTTCTGTTTTGTTTTGTTCTGTAACTGTTGTAATATGCCCTCCTGTAATCAACTCTGAGGAGTATTGTAACTATCTGCTATGGATAATGAAATATACTTCTACTTGTGTTTGATGTTCTAAGTTCCGTGTTAAGCATTTGGTTATGATGAATGTATTGCCCGCTTTTAAATTTTAATTTCGCATCCTGAATATGCTTGATGAGTAGTATCTTGTGCAAGGAAACTAAATCTGTTTGTGGTTTCCAATTCTTTTTGTTTTTCTCTATAGCTATGATCGGTCGATATCTGATATGTTCCTAACTTACTAAGGTCACGGCGCACGTCGTGTGAGACTCTCTACTCTTCAGAGTAGGGTGAAAATGTCAGCGTTTTGCTAGACTACTGCGGAAACCTTATTGGCCTCTCTCGTGAACCTAGGTCTTACTCAGAGACCTTCTTTCTCGCCAACAAATGGTTCCATTGCCGGGACTTGACATTTCATTTAGGAGCTAGATCATGGTATCACAGATATTCGAGAGGGAAATAGGAAGCTGGTGGGATAACGACTTAGATCAGTTCATACCGTAGCAAGCTGAGTTGAGATAGCAAAGGGAGAAAATTGTTAAGGATCAGGTTTTGTTCTCTGAATCTGTGAGTGACCTCTACGAAATTTTTTGGGGAAATTTTCCAGAGGAACTCTATAATTGGTTGCAGAGACTACAAGTCAAGACAGTCCAAGGAGGGTCAAGTAAGATTTGTAAAGACAGTCCACCCACCTATTCCATTTGGACCAGCACCATTAAGTGGTTACACGTGGATCTAGTAGCACTCCATCGGTTAGATACCAATTTGACTCGAGCTGTAGATTTCTGGGTACAATCTACCTTGGAAGGATATATAGTGGAATTAGCGGCTGAGTGTTACCAGTCCTTCTCAAAAGAAAAGGCTGTATTCAGATCCGAATTGCGGGGAGAGCTGTTAAAGGAAATTCCTTTGTGGATCAAATCTTTAATGGTAGATGAGGGATTGATGGAATTTTAAAAATCTAAGATGGAGACTTAAACCTCCAATACTGGGGGAAGGAGCTGAGGGAGAGATGCTACCAGTAAGTTGGAAAGGGGAATAGGGATATGGATGCCGAGACCTCCAGTAGGTTGAGAGAGTGACGAGCACATCAGAGGGCGTAGATTTCTGAGAGCTGTTACTAAAGGGTGATAAAGGAGTTAGAGAAGTAGGAAAGTAGTCGACAGTACAAGGAGAAGGCGCCGCAGCTGAAAAAGGAGATGGAAGGTCAAACAGGATCCTAAGGAATAGGAGGGACCATCAAGGAAGTTAGGCAAGTGTATAGGAGCCCAACCCAAAAAGAAAAGGAAGAAAAGTTTGACATGGAGGACGCATGCCCCGAGGAGACATCTGATGTGGAGTTGCATGTTGTGATGGAGCAGCTGTTGTGAAAGGGGCTCGCACCCATAACTCAAGGTAACTCTATTCCCCAAAGTTTAAGTAGCTCTAGTCCCGACCTTCCCCTGGTACTCTATCAGCCATTAGGTGAAATTTTTGTTAAGTTACGAGAGTTTAGCAAGTTGAAGAGTGTTCAATATACATAAAAAATATCTATGAGCAATAGTTCTAGTAATACAATTTCACAGCCAGGGAATAGAGGTTTTATTCTAGTATGACCCATAGAAAGAAATATGGTAGGATCCTTTACCCAATACCAAGATTTCTCTGGGAGGGGCAATGACGATGTGGAGTAGCATTGGTATCTCTCCGAAGCCATATGGAGGGCTTGGTAGACACCCAAGGTGGTTAAGTTGATCGAGTTCCAAACAACTCTAAGAGAGAGAGCTCTTCGCTGGTTCATTAAATGGTCTGAAGCTCATCCAAACCCAGCGATAGATGATGTAAAGAAAGAATTTGTCAAAGAATTTAAGCTACCTCAAACAGATCAGCAGGGTTTATTAGAGATGTGGGATATTAAACAACAATAAGGTGAAACTGCATGGGATATGATGAGAAGGTTCAAGGACGCGATTGGAAAACTGAGTGACCCAATCGATTCGAATCATCTGAGAGATTGGATTATCAAGGCCCTTCTTCCGTTGACGAGAACTCCTGTAACACAACAAAATATTGATACATTACAAGATGCATTGGAGCAAGTTATGAAGATAAAGTCTATGACGGGGTATCCGTAGGAATTCAAAGGAGGGGCAGTAGCTCAAGACCCTTCCATATTGGGGTTACAAAATCATATAGCTATTCTAACGGAAAAGTTGAAAGACATTCATCCAATACAACCTGCAAGACCTAATGTGTGGTGTACGCATTATCTGATGGAGGGACACATGGTCACTGAATGTTCGAGGTTGTGGGGATAGAATACGGGTGCTTCAGTAGTAGGGACACCCACCAGTAGGGGGAGTTGTGCAGATAAACACTAAATGGCTATATCCACCGCAACCCCACTTCCCAAGGTTCCCCACCATGCCTATACCCAATTTTACAAAAATACTCCAACATTCCAAACAACATATACTGTGAGTTCTGTTCTTCCACAACACACAATACACATCAGTGTAGAGCCCTGGATGCACTGGCGGAACAATTGGACAGGCCATCATATAGAGTGAATGGGGCTCCACAGGGATGAGGAGGAGGAATGAGAGGAGGCAGGGTTGGAGGTAGAGGACCTATAAGATGTTACAATTGTGACCAAGAAGACCACATAGCCAGGGAATGTCCACTTCTCCAAAGACCCTGGTGCTCTCAGTGTAGAGTTAATATGCACGCAATTGAAGACTGCCAGAGTTAATTAAGAGATGGGAAGAAAGAGCCAGAAAAAGAGGAGGAAATATGGTAAACGCAGAACCAAGAATAGTAGAGGCTCAGGCTATGAAAATCGTAGCCATAGTAAAATGGGGAGGAAAGAGAATAGGGGAATATGCACATAATATAGACCCAATAAAGCTGATAAATCCAACATCTCCAAAGCCAGTTTTCAGGCCAGATAGACAGAAGAAATATTTTAAAGAAGTAGTGGAAACATTTGTCCAACTTGGGGGGAGTAAAGGCATTGAGTTACATCAGCCGACTATAGAGAAAGAGACACAAACCAATACAAGTACAATGGTTGAAGAATTGTTCCAATTATTCTTAAAAATTGTAACCAATGCACTAATGCTGGAACAACTAAAACATAATTTGGAGATGGTGGTGTAGGAAACAACAGAACCAGAGGATTCAAATGATTCAACACAAAAATACATATGGAGAATCAAAATAAAGATGAGAAGAATAGGAAAGGAATTTCGTGTAAACACTCAAGTCACGGGATTTCAAATCAAGGACAAAATGCTAGACCTAGGGTCAGATGTCAAAATTCTACCAAGGAAGACATGGGAAGCATTGGGAATACCAAAGCTGACATACTCACCAATCCAGCTCTGCATGGAAAACCAGTACTGCATTGTGCCCATAGGAAGGCTGGAAGAGGTCGAGGTCGATGTTGTGGGGGTAAATACATACATAGAATTTGAAGTGATAGACATTATGGGGGATAAGGATCCCTATGCAGCATTATTGGGGATAGATTGGGATTTCAAAAACTATGCAGTGATAGATTTAAAAAAGTAATTGATGATATTTGAAGACGGGGAGATCAGGGTCACTCAGCCACTTTACCCATATTAAGGACCCTGATATACAGAAATTGTTGACAACAGAGAGGATGCTCAACTTCTCAATTATCTATATCAAATGACTGCAGGGAAAAGAGAAGATTACATCAACCCAATAGCAGGGGGAAATGTAAGCTAGAGAAGTGTTCAAATCTCAGACTTGGGCTCAAAAATAGCCTGGGATGATTGGTAGCAGGGAGGATACGAGACCAACACAAGGAGATGTGCTAACATCCAAAGAATCAACTCGATTGGAAGTGAGGTAAGAGAATATCTAACTTTATCAAATATGAATGTTGTAAATACATTATTGCAAAAATAGAGAATAAAGTAGAAGTGGAACATAGAATCCTGCTCACGGATGTGGCTCTATAATCCACGTCAACAAGGTGGTGGAGCAACCACCGCAACTCTGTGTCGCGATGGGAGGGGGTTGTAGCAGCGTTAAGAGCCAGATTCAAAGAAATGAAGGACCAAAATTCACTGAAAGGTACTAAGGGGATTCTGATCCCATTAAACATTTACAACATTGTGAGTGCCAATGGAATAAATAAGGGTACCTGGAATATATGTGGACACATGATTTTATACATTCACTAGATTCAGTTCCACAAGCTTGGTACTTAACTGAAGAGAAGAAAAGAGGAACCAACACCTAGCAAGAAGTTGCGGATAAGTTTACACAATGATTTTCCTTTGAAGGAGAAATAAAACCCATCACATAGGTGCTACAGGCCATCAAAAGAGTATTATTATTTCCAGAAATTTAGGAAGATGAAGAACAACCACTCTCGAAATAGAGTATTCAACAGTTAGTAGCATGCAAAAATATAGATAGTGAAATGGATGGTGATGATCTAGAGAACCTTAGACATTTATATTTTGAAGATATAAAAGAAGAACCTACAATAGAGGGAATTCATCTGTTGCCATTGAAGACAAAGAAGCTGAACATTAAAACACCAAAAAATCCCAAAATAGTGTCAATTGGCGACTACTAGGATGCAGAGATGACTAAGGAGATATTTAATCTTCTACAAGAATATGAAGACTTATTCCCATCCTCAGTAGCGAAGCTAAAGGGAATAAAAGGAGACATGGGGGAAATGCGTATAATTTTGAAGCTCGATGCAAGACTAGTAAAGCACAGACTGTACCGTCTGAATCCAAGAGTGAAAGAGAAAGTCAAGGAAGATATTGATAAAATGCTGAAAGCAGGGTTGATTTTTCCAGTGGAAGAAGCAGAGTGGGTAAGTCCCATAGTCATACAAACTAAAAAGGAAAAGTCTAAAATTCGAGTATGTGTTGACTACAAGAGCCTGAACAACGCATGCATACATGATCCATTCCCCACTCTGTTTAGTGATGAGGTGCTCAAGAATGTTGGAGGGAAAGAAGCTTATTTATTTACGAATGGATTTTCAAAATACCATCAAGTGAGGATAGCTGAAGAAGATAAGAAGAAAACAAATTTCACAACTGAATGGGGCTCGTTTCCATATCATGTAATGCCCTTCGAGTTGAAAAATGCATAGACAATATTTTCATGGATCATGATAGCAGCATTTCGGGAATATATCCATAAATTCCTTGAGGTTTATATGGATGTCTGGACAGTTTACAACCTGTTGAAGAATCATGGAACCTTATTAAGGATAATGTTCGACGGATGCAGACAACTCCAGATTTCACTCAATCTTAAGAAGTGCATCTTTGCAATAATTTTTGGGACACTGCTAGGACATGTTGTTTGCAAACAAGGTGTTTGTGTGGATCCAGCGAATGTAGCAGTTATAATCAACATAGAGGCACCAGAAACTGTGAAACAGTTCAGATCACTGTTAGGCCATATTGGGTACTACAGAAGATTCATCCACAACTATGCAAGGATAATAGCTCCATTGGAAAAGCTGTTGCAGAAATCAAAGCAATTCATTTGGACAAATGACTGTACTACTGTCTCAATACACTAAAAGAAAAATTGGCAAGCGCGCCCATATTAGTTCATCCTAATTGGGACAAGCAATTCCATGTCCATATTGATGCCTTTGGTATTGCATTAGGAGCAGTTCTGGTTCAACCAGGCGAAACTTCAGTTGATCACCCAGTTTACTTTGGAAGCAGGAAAACTCTTGATGGACTGCATTATGTTTTTTTAAGCTTGAGTAAAATAATGTGCTCATGAAATCATTACAAAATGAGCATGTGTGAACAATTGACTTCGAAACTTACAATCTGAGAAGAAGAATCAATCAATTAACAGAACATCAATTGACCATGAAATGACTATAGAATGACTCATTCCAAGATCTATTGTAGCATCCAAAATTAAAGTGTAGACAAAATTTTGGAGGGTGTTTTTTGTAGAGACAATAAATTGGCAAACCTACATACTCAATGCTAGCCGTAGGATCTCCAATATTTACAATTATGAACCATACCTTGCAACATTAGCATGATATCATCATCCACGAATGTTAGTCAAGTTTTAGGAAGATCCCATACTTTTGGGGTTGTCACCATGATGATGATGATATATATATATATATATATATATATATATATATAGATATATATATATATATATATAATTGTGTCATGATGATCGAAATAGATATCTAGATTTAGTTTCACTTAATGAGTTGAATATTTTAAAATGGTGAAATCTTGTTTATAATTAAGTTTAAATTCTAAAACAAATATGACATTCAAATCTAAGTATCATAGTCATAATTTGTGTGGTTTATATATATATATATAAGAAAACTAAATAATTTATAATATAACAATCTCATTAACATTTTTGTCTTTAATTATGATATTTTATGTTTTTAAAAATTTATATGTAGCTTTAATTTAGAAAGAACTATAATTTGAAATATTTTAAAAATCTATTATAAGAAATTTTAATTTAATATGTATAAAATTGTGATTATTTTCAATTCCAAAAAAAACACATGTTATGATGGTCCAAATAGATACTAACATTTAGTTTCACTCAATATATTGAATGCTTCTCCCTGTTGGAGGTGTCCAATCATTGGGACAAGTGGGTTGTGGTAAGTTAAGGCTGGACCGGGCCTGAGACATGCACCCACTAACTCACCACACTCCCACACTTAAATGGTAATGGGCTCTGGGGAAGGCGATCTTGCCGCAGTGGTGAATGCAGTTAAGGGGGCATCAGACGTGAGACATGCCATTCGTTATCCACGGACGATGGTGAATTTTGGTGCTCTGGATTTCGTAGACGAGCAAAATCTGGCTCTCAAGCCTTGGCTTGAGCTTCTTTGGAAGGAGACAAGGTGGGTGCAATTTCAGTCAGGTAGCAATGGTAAGAGTCTAGCATCCAGGAGGAGTCCTGGTAATGGAACGAGCACGCTGCACCAGGAGGCTGACAAAGCTGTTGGGGGAGAACTAGCTATGGAGGGAGCGTCTCTAGATATGTGGTTCTAGTGTTCAGCCTAGGTGCCAATAGAGAGATCGCGGACTATGCAGGAAGGGTCCTTCACTGGCCAAGCCCCAAGGTGGTTCTGCCTTGGGGCTTACTGAGCACTCAGGCTCTCCTATGATTCACTTCTGCGGGGGGTGGCACTTCAGAACCTCATCTTAGGATAGTGTTGTGGATGGTGGCAGTATTGTGTCTCTCATCCACGGTGCTTGGGATGTGGTCAGTGATAAACTTAGTTGAGGGTGCAGGGAAAGTGCATGGGTTTTCGAGGTTTTTGGACCGGGAGTTACTTGGCACTGCAACCCAGCAAAGGGAGAGGCAGTGTTAGACGACTGCATGCTGCATGAGCGAGGTCAGGCATGACGTGGAGGTATTGTAAGTGGCATGGAAAATTTCGAGGTACCCAATGTAACACCCCCAATTTGTGTGTTGAATTTTTTTAAAGTTAGACATTGAACTTAAGTCCTAAGGGGGTGGACCCCAAGGGATAAGTGTGGTGTCAATGTAAGTGCATATTTTATTTGAGGAAATAAATAAAATGATTGTGCAATTTGACCAAGATGAGAATTAGAGATCACTCGCCAAATCCATGAGGATGGATAAGGCAACAAATCCCCAAAAATCTTTCAAAAATCCTTGAAAGAAATTAATTTAGATTTGAGAAGGAATCTAAAAATTTCAATGGTGAGGAGAAGTTGAAGAGGTGATAACTGTTTGAAGTTTGAGAAAGCTTTAAAGTGGGCTTTTTAAAGAGTCCCAAATGGAAGCCTAGGCTAAACAGAAAGAGCATCCTGGCTATTCGGACGCAATTAGAACATGCTTTAGTAGCTGTGAGCTTAATGAAACATTTTAGGCAGACTGTGAGGTTGGGTTCCTGCTCTAGGAAGTGATTCCTCACTGGTTGAGTTCTGGGAGACAAAGAGGACTCTAAGGTTGGGAGGTTGGTCATTTGCAATAGTGGTATGGTTCTGAAATTTTTGTTCATTTTGATGTATTATGGTATGAATTAGCTACATATAAAACTTAAAAGAAATTGTAGTATTGATGTTAGTACTACATTTAACAGAATCCATCCTAAGGCATTCACCTTCCAGATTCTGTTTAGTTGTAGACCAGAAATCTATAGAGTAGATACTCCAGAAACTCTAAACCAAGGTCAGTTTAAATCTGAAGTTGCTTGGCCTCTACAGATGATTAACTTTTATTGTGTTCCCTGTAGACACAAAAATTATATGATATGCTTATGTGCATACTAGAGAAACATTAAAGTAGCGCTGAAATATACATGGTGGGTAACAGAAAGGAAGAAAGCAAGATATTAGAATATAGATTGCACATATGAGCATTCTAACATTTATAACATTTATAGAGTGCATATATGAGCATTCTAACATTTATCATGGTGCTAGAAAAAGAGTAATTCTACTCTATATGAATGTTATACCATTTATAAGGGTATAGATTGTATATCTAAATATATTCTTACTCCTTGAAAACCTGTAACATAGCAAAATATTTGCCTTACAACTAAGGCTCTCTAGTCAAGCACCATTGAATACCTATAGGTATACCTTAAAAGAAAAATAATATTTACAAGCAAGAAATTTAGAATATGTAGTTTGACTCTTATTACACCACAAAGTAAACTTTACACTATAGAAGGGTTAAAGTTCTCATAGCAATTATAAAGTATTTTGTGTGTTAACTTCATCTCTAACTCTTGATACAAGGTTAGGGTAATGGAGAAAATCTATGCTCAAGGCATATCATCAATTGAGCTATCAAATACCTATATATATGCATTTAAGACCAAAAGTATATATATATTTACTAACGAGTATAGAACATTACACGTTTAGGTACCTGTTAGTTTCGACCCTAAATGAGCCATATATATATATACATACCTGAACCTTATATGTCACTGGCGCAATATAAACCCAAACTATATATTTCAACTATGTGTGTCACAAAGAGAACCTACTTATGAAACCTATATATCTGATCGTATATTTACAAAAAAGTGGATATCAACAGGAATCAAGGAAATATATACGTTATCATTATCGCTAATGGAACGAAGGTATGGTCAATTTATAAAAACGTATGGTGAATAATTTAAACGACTATGTACTTAAACCATAATCAACGAAAACATTGCATTATAGCGACACCGATACATCACGGCGCAGTGGATAGTTGTCCAAGTTAATCTAAAACAAATAGAGGTGACAGGTAGGACGCTAAAACGATGTGGAATTAAAAGCGTTAACCCTAATCATTACGCAATAGCATTGAAACCTTCACAGTTTTAACCAGACGTATTATGAGACCGAGTGGAGTCTAAGGGGATGAATATATTATTTCCTAGTTTTAGATTAGTTACGGTTGCAGAGTATGGAGATTTCTTGATATACGGTAAAATAACATGTTAAAATAGCCCAGAGAGTAAACCTCACCTCTGTCCACCAGAACGCTGTCATTATTCCTCTATTTTAGCACAGAATGAATCGTGTTAGAATACAGAGAATTAGATTCCGTAACCATTCTGCTAGTAGAATGAAACGGAACAATAGAAATATAATCAATGAACTGGTCATTGACGCCGAGGGAGACAGTTTAACAAAACGTATGACCAGAGACCTGTTATGAAAACCGAGTTACTTCAGACGTCCCAAATATAATGACTGAGAATTAGAAAAAGGTCAAGACAAATGTATACTGGGGCGCAGTGTTAGCCCGGAATTAAAATATCTGAATCGGCTCCTGCAAACCTCCAAAGGCCGAATCCAGAACACTGACGAGAGTAGAAATGCAACCGTGTGAGAGTGGACAGTTGTAGCCACGTCCAAATCGGTCCTGGAAAATCACCCGTCTCCCGTCGCCAGAATTAAGCTCGAACACATTCATGAACAACCTGAGACCTGCAATGGTTCCATGAAACAAACAGTATGAGCGTCGGAAGCATAGCTAGTATAAAGCAACAATATGAAAAACACGTTCTACGTTGCAGGAAATCAAAAATTAGTTGAATATCCATGAATAACCAGGTAAGGTGGATGGGCTGGAGAGTGAGAGTCAGCGATGCAAACCCAGAAGCCCTTAACTCAACAAGAACCGAAATAATGAAAGGAAGGAGACGAATAGGAATGAGATCGGGACCGAGAGAGGTTAATAATGATCGCCAAACCCTAAAACATGACTGCTAAAGGTACTGGAAAAATCCTGTTCACGGATTTACTCCGGTACCCTCCAGCGAACTCAACTTGTTACGAAATCTTGAAGAGGATTTCAACATATCAACGCTGAGCTCCAATTTCGGTACCCTCTGTTCAGTTTAATATTATTTTAAGCCTGTACAGAGTACCGGGGAGGCGGGCTGCAGGAGAATTCATGCGATGTCGCTCATCGAAAAGACTTTTTCCCCCCTCCCCTCTCCAGCTGTTGGTGAAACGCATTCTCAGTACCGGAGTGGTTGTGAAAAGTGGAACGAGTTGTCACAGTCCTGAAACTGAAACACGCAACCAGGAGCTTGTGGCCGCCAATGAACCTGTCATCTGCACAAAACTGGAAATCGAAATCTGAATACGTACGAGCATAGGGGCGTAGGATGGGATAGGGCGCAGTTTAGGGTTTTGGACCGCACCATGACAGGCGGACGTGGTATTATAAAACAGGCCGAGTGTTAGAACCGGTTTACCCATACAGTCGGATGGTTACCATACCGGGGTTACACACCATAACTCGCGCCAATGGGAAACGCGGGGTTAGATTTCATCATACGTAACCGTTATATGACCTAGTCGATTTACTACCGGAAACGTTACATGTAGCCGAGATATACGTGAATGTCCAAATGGAATGATTAAAGGAGATTAATTCAAACTATGGGTACCATGTATATGGTAGCACGTAAATTAATCATACCAAAAAGGTCTTGATTCTACATATGCGTATAGGTGCTACATATCTATAATTATGTGCCCATTGAGTTAATATAGCTGAGGTAGGAGCTACATATCTATAATTATGTGCCCATTGAGTTAATATATACCCCGATAACATATTAAATATTAAATATTAAATCCTAAATATTAGATATTGATTTAATATTAAATATTAAACATATATATGTATATATACAAGGCTAATTATGATAAAGGTTTTTGGAATATAAATATGTCATATAGATAGATATGGATGCTATATATATATATATACTCATTAAAGTAATACTCCTAACGGATATACATGCAAGTAGTACATGGGGTATATATCAATATAAGTGGAAAGTAAGGCTTGTATACTACTAGCAAACTAGAGAAATGTTGAATCTTATATAGAACAAAAGGAACCACTTATAGGAGATAGGTTTAAGGTATTCCGGGGAATAACCAAGGAGGTCTATTGGATATTATTAAATACTAATAGGATCTCGTGTTATAGAAAAAAAAAAATTTCCTTAACCTGGAGGTGTTACAAATGGTATCGGAGCCCCGGTTACAAAAATTCGGTTGTCAATTTTGTGCTCACTACTTATTACATATTTTGTTTTTTTGAAGTTTATAAACTTTTGCTAATCTGTGTTGTAAGTGTGTACAGTTGAAATGGCTGAAGGTGAAGGGATTTATGTGGATCTGCGGGATGAGTTTGCTACTCCAGATCCCAATGCCCCGGTAATGGCTATGTTGCACAGGCTGCAACGAGAATTGGCTGAACTGAGAAGCCAGAATGACATGTTGTCCTCAGCCAGTAAGGAGCAGGAAAAGCTCATCAGAGAACTAACTTCCCGGAACAGCCAGGAAGGCGAAGGTTCCGGAAAGAGAAAGATGGATGAGTCTGATGATGATGATGCTGCTAGACAACAGCATAAACAGAAAAGAGAACTGCAGGGAGAATTTAGAAAAATCAAACCTCCTTCCTATGATGGGGAGAAGGAGGAGGATGCGGAAGCTTGGTTGCTGAACATGATCAAGTATTTCCAAGTATATGAATATGAGAGCAACCTGAAGGCCAGATTAGCTGTGTACCAGCTACAAGGAAAGGTGACCCTGTGGTGGGAAGAGACAAAAATAGTGCATGCCATTGATGAAAAAACAGTTACTTGGGAAGATTTTCACACTAAGTTCAAAAATCGCCACTTAAATGAACAGTATTATGATGATAAAGAAAAAGAATTCCATGAACTTAGGCTAGGGCAGCTCACTATTGATGAGTTTGTCACTAAGTTTACAAATTTACTGAGGTATGTCCCTTACATTAGGGAAGAAAAGGCAAAAGTGCAAAGGTTTTTAAATTGTTTTCCTACTGCATACAAGGAGAAAATTGAGTTTGATAATCCAAAGACAATGGATGAGGCTGTTAGAAAAGCAAGACTATGCTATCAGCAGTTTAAAGGTAAAGCTGAACAAGCGAAGAGCTGGTTGAACAAAGGTGAGTTCAAAGGTAAAAGACCAAAACCAGCATATCTAAGGAATTTTGGTAGAGATCATCAGAGGAAAAAATTCAATAAACCAAAAGAAAGTCAAACTTCTCAGTCCCAAGTGGCGTCAAAACCAGTAGAAGGGAACAGTAAAAAAGAAGGGACAGTCAGAATGAAGGAACCTTTGAAATGTTGGGGCTGTGGAGAACCCCATATGATGAGGGACTGTCCCCATCGAAATATACACATGATCAGCAGAGAGCGAGAGGCAACAACAGTAAATGACATCGCCAGGAATATACCAACTATTAGTGCAGCCTTGGAGAATCGGCAAGCAGAATATCAAGCCACCATGGTGGAAATGGAGGGTAAGATTTCTGACCTACCTATAACTGTTTTGATTGATCCAGGTGCTTCTTTGAGTTACATTAGTCCTGGAATTGTAGAAAAATGTAAAATTAAACCTGAAAAATTTCAGCAGTCATGGTTAGTACAGCTAGCTACTGGAACTAAGAGAAAAGTTACACATAAGTTGCCCAAAACAGCAATAAAATTAAATGGATTCCCAACAAAAGTAAACCTGAACATATTTCCATTAGGATCCTATGATCTGCTGATAGGAATGGATTGGCTGGAAAAGAAGAAAGCTCTGATGAACTGCTGGGATAAAACCCTGCATTGTATGGATGAGGAAGGGAAACCTTTTACACTAAAAGGGAAACCAAAATCAATTTCAATAAGACAAATATCAGCTTTACAATTAAAAAGAACAGCTAGAAAAGGATACCAAGTCTATGCAGTGCATATAGAAGAAATAGAACAGCAAACTGAGGAAGAGTTACCGGATGCTATACCCACTATTAGAGAATTTAAGCAGTTTTTTCCCCAAGAAATCATCTTCCTAAAAGAGATTGATTCTTTTCAATCGATCCGTACCGTGAACAACACTGCTTCCCTGCACCAAAGGTAATGAGCCCTCCAACTAATGCTGAATCAGTGTCAAATAAGAACTGTTAGATAAAAGGGTATCATCAGACGAAGTGTGTTCCTTGGGGAGCACATGTTGTTTAGAAAAAGAAGGATGGAAACTTTAGATGTGTGATTGTTTATTACACCAACAAGTTGACCATTAAGAATAGATATATCACTTCCTCGAATTCAAGGATGTTCTTGATCAATTGAGGAGCCTCTGGGCCTTTTGAAGGCATGACCTGAGGATCAAATACCACCAGAATTAAAGAAGAAGACATCATCAAAACAACCTTTCGAACCAGGTATGGCCACTACGAATTTGTAGTCCTACCTTTTGGGTTGACAAATGCCCCTGCCACATTTATGTGTCTAATGAACAGTGTGTTAAACAAGTACTTGGATAAATTTGTCCTTGTGTTCATAGATGATATCTTAATTTACTCAAAAAGTGAGGAGGAACATAAAGAACACGTGAGGATAGTATTGCAAACTCGAAAGGAAAATCAACTATATGCCAAGATCAAGAAATGTGAATTTTATAAAGATAAATCAGAATATTTGGTCATTAAGTCATTATTTCTGAAAAAGGGGCTGGTAGTCGACTCTGAAAAGATAAAAACAAGCTCAAGGAATGGGCCAAACTTACCGATGCTCTTGCTAAAGAAGGTCATTCATGGGGATAGCAGGCTACTATCGTAGATTTGTGGAAAGATTTTCCGCCATAGCACATCCCATCACTTCATTGCAAAGAAAGGGTGTCAAGTTTGTGTGGACTGAAAAATGTCAAAACAGTTTCGAGCAGTTAAAACAAAAACTTATTTCAACCCCTATATTAAAAATTGCTGATCCTGATAAAGAGTTTGTTGTATGTACAGATGCTTGCAGAGAAGGGCTGGGAGGAGTCCTGTTGCAGGAAAATTCAGTCATTGCCTATGAATCTAGGAAACTGAAAATACATGAACAGAATTATAGTGCATATGATTTGGAATTTGTAGTTGTTATCCATGCTTTAAAAATGTGGAGGCATTATCTCTTGGGGAAGAAGTTCACATTGATGACTGATCATATCAGCCTCAAATATTTTTTCTCCCAAACTAACCTGAATGCAAAGCGTATCAGGTGGTCGTTTTTAAGTGAATTTGATATGGACATAAAACATATCAAGGGGAAAGAAAATAAGGTTGGCTGATGCATTAAGTAGAAATGCTTGTCAACATTTAAACAAAAGATGGAGGTGAAAATCTTTTATTAGAAATAGAGGAATTGGTGGGTGCTAAAGAAATCAAGATCCCAACTATGAAGCACTCTTGGTGAAACTAAAAGGATAAAAAACCGATTTCACTAAAACTGCAAGCAGTCGTTTATTACAAAAACAGGTTGTATATTCCTGATATAGAGTCATTAAAAAGAGAAATTCTGGATGAATATCACAAACAGCCTTATGCAGGACATCCAGGATACCAAAAGATGTTAACAGCCTTGAAGAAGAAATTGTTCTGGCCAGGAATGAAAAGAGATGTAGCAGAGTATTTAAGTAGATGTATGGAATGTCAGTTAGTTAAAGTTGAGCATCAACACCCAGTAGGGCTTTTAAATCCCTTGCCAATTGCAGAATGGAAATGGGACACAGTTTCCATGGATTTTATAACAGGATTACCCAAGACTAAATATCAGCATGATAATGTGATGGTAGTAGTAGACACTCTTACAAAAGCTGCTCACTTTATACCAGTAAAATCTACTTTCGGAACAGCTCAAGTAGCAAATGTTTTCCTGAAGGAGATAGTAAGGCTTCATGGAGTCCCCAAAGTAATTGTTTCAGATCGAGATGCTAAGTTTACAGCAGCATTTTGGAAAGGATTGTTTGGAGGGATGGGTACTAAGCTGAATTTTAGTACTGCCTATCACCCTCAAACCGATGGGCAGACAGAAAGGACGAATCAAATTTTGGAGGATATGTTGCGAATGTATGTGATGGATAGACCATCAAAGTGGGAAGAGTATCTGCATCTAGCTTAGTTTTCCTATAATAATAGCTACCAATCCTCTATTAAGATGATTCCATTTGAGGCACTCTATGGGAGAAAGTGTCGTACTCCCTTGAGCTGGAGTCAACCAGAGGATAAACTGGTGTTGGGACCAGATGCACTACAAGAGATGGAAAGAGTCGTTAAACAAATACAGAGAAATATAAAAACAACACAAGATCGACAGAAGAGCTATGCTGATAAGAAAAGAGTGCACCGAGAATTCAAAGTAGGGGATCATGTGTATTTGCGCATCAAACCCAAAAAGAGCACACTTTATGCTGGAAGTTGTGCAAAACTTGCTCCTAGATATTGTGGGCCTTTTGAAATTTTAGAAAGGGTGGGACCAGTGGCTTACAAGCTGGCCTTACCACCCCATGTTAGAGTACATAATGTGTTTCATGTTTCACTACTAAAAAAATATGTGCATGATGCTTCTCACATAGTTGATTGGAATGTTATACAGGTGGAACCAGAAGGGGAGTTTCTGCCAGAACCGCTTCAAATATTGTAGAGGGAAGAAATTGAATTGAGAAACAGAACAGTGGCTAGAGTAAAAGTGCAGTGGAAGCACTTTACTGCTGAAGAAGCCACTTGGGAAAGGGAATCTGAGATGATGGAGAAATATCCATTTTTGTTTAAATGAACTCTAGTAGTTGAATAATAACACTGAGGATGGTGTTTATTTTCAGAGGGGGAATATGTAACACCCCCAATTTGTGTGTTGAATTTTTAAAGTTAGACATTGAACTTAAATCCTAAGGGGGTGGACCCCAAGGGATAAGTGTGGTGTGAATGTAAGTGCATATTTTATTTGAGGAAATAAATAAAATGATTGTGCAATTTGACCAAGATGAGAATTAGAGATCACTTGCCAAATCCATGAGAATGGATAAGGCAACAAATCCCCAAAAATCTTTCAAAAATCCTTGAAAGAAACTAATTTAGATTTGAGAAGGAATCTAAAATTCCCCAATGAAGAGGAGTAGTTGGGAAGAGGTGAGAAAAAGCTGGAAAAGCTGAGGAAAAGCTTAAACCAGCTTTAAAGAGTCCATAAATGGGAAGCCTAGGCTAAACAGGAAAGAAAGCATCCTGCTATTCTGGACGCAGAATTAGAAACATGCTTTGGGGGAAATATGAGCTTAAATAAGCTGCTCTTAGGCAGATCAGAGGTTGGTCTGCTCTAGGAAGTGATCTCTGCTCGGGGGTGAGTCCTGGGAGACAAAGAGGACTCTAAGGTTGGGAGGTTGGTCATTTGCAGATTGTGGTATGTTCTGAAATTTTTGTTCATTTTGATGTATTATGGTATGAATTAGCTACATATAAAACTTAAAAGAAATTGTAGTATTGATGTTAGTACTACATTTAACAGAATCCATCCTAAGGCATTCACCTTCCAGATTCTGTTTAGTTGTAGACCAAAAATCTATAGAGTAGATACTCCAGAAACTCTAAACCAAGGTCGGTTTAAATCTGAAGTTGCTTGGCCGCTACAGATGATTAATTTTTATTGTGTTCCCTGTAGACACAAAAATGATATGATATGCTTATGTGCATACTAGAGAAACATTAAAGTAGCGCTGAAATATACATGGTGGGTAACAGAAAGGAAGAAAGCAAGATATTAGAATATAGATTGCACATATGAGCATTCTAACATTTATAACATTTATAGAGTGCATATATGAGCATTCTAACATTTATCATGGTGCTAGAAAAAGAGTAATTCTACTCTATATGAACGTTATACCATTTATAAGGGTATAGATTGTATATCTAAATATATTCTTACTCCTTGAAAACCTGTAACATAGCAAAATATTTGCCTTACAACTAAGGCTCTCTAGTCAAGCACCACTGAATACCTATAGGTATACCTTAAAAGAAAAATAATATTTACAAGCAAGAAATTTAGAATATGTAGTTTGACTCTTATTACACCACAAAGTAAACTTTACACTATAGAAGGGTTAAAGTTCTCATAGCAATTATAAAGTATTTTGTGTGTTAACTTCATCTCTAACTCTTGATACAAGGTTAGGGTAATGGAGAAAATCTATGCTCAAGGCATATCATCAATTGAGCTATCAAATACCTATATATATGCATTTAAGACCAAAAGTATATATATATTTACTAACTATATAGAACATTACATCGTTAGGTAGCACTGTTATTTTTAATTCTAAATGAGCCATGTATATATATAATATATTCCTGTCTTGATATGTCATCAAGTGTAATATAAACCCAAACTATATATTTCAACTACGTGTGTCACAAAGAGAACATACTTATGAAACCTATATATCTGATCGTATATTTACAAAAAGTGGATATCAACAGGAATCAAGGAAATATATACGTTATCATTATTTCTAATGGAACGAAGGTATGGTCAATTTATAAAAATGAGCAGTAATAATTAAACTTATTAGTGTACTAAACCATAACCAACAAAACATTGCATTATAGCGACACCGATACATCACAAATGCTAAAGGATAGTCGTCTAGTTAACTAAAACAAATAGAGGATGTAGACGCTAAAACGCACACTACCAATATAATCTTAACTGCTGCGCAATAGCATTGAACCTCTTGCTAGCTAACCTAATATTACAGACCGCAGTGGAGTCTAAGGGGATGGTATATTATTTCAGTTGTGTAATGTAGCTGCTTGCAGTAGGCATTTGATTTTCGACATACTGCAACAACATGTTAAAATAGCCCAGAGAGTAAACCTCACCTCTTTCCACCAGAACGCTATCATTATTCCTCTATTTTAGCACATAATGAATCGTGTTAGAATACAGAGAATTAGATTCCGTAACCATTCTGCTAGTAGAATGAAACGGAACAATAGAAATATAATCAATGAACTGGTCATTGACGCCGAGGGAGACAGTTTAACAAAACGTATGACCAGAGACTTGTTATGAAAACCGAGTTACTTCAGACGTCCCAAAGATAATGACTGAGAATTAGAAAAGGGTCAAGACAAATGTATACTGGGGCGCAGTGTTAGCCCGAAATTAAAATATCTGAATCGGTTCCTGCAAACCTCCAAAGGCCAAATCCAGAACACTGACGAGAGTAGAAATGCAACCGTGTGAGAGTGGGCAGTTGTAGCCACGTCCAAAACGGTCCTGGAAAATCACCCGTCTCCCGTCGCCAGAATTAAGCTCGAACACATTCATGAACAACCTGAGACTTGCAATGGTTCCATGAAACAAAAAGTATGAGCATCGGAAGCATAGCTAGTATAAAGCAACAATATGAAAAACATGGTCTACGTTGCAGGAAATCAAAAATTAGTTGAATATCCATGAATAACCAGGTAAGGTGGATGGGATGGAGAGTGAGAGTCAGCGATGCAAACCCAGAAGCCCTTAACTCAACAAGAACCGAAATAATGAAAGGAAGGAGATGAATAGGAATGAGATCGGGACCGAGAGAGGTTAATAATGATCGCCAAACCCTAAAACATGACTGCTAAAGGTACTGGAAAAATCCTGTTCACGGATTTACTCCGGTACCCTCCAGCGAACTCGACTTGTTACGAAATCTTGAAGAGGATTTCAACAGATCAACGCTGAGCTGCAATTTCGGTACCCTCTGGTCAGTTTAATATTATTTTAACCCTGTACAGAGTACCGGGGAGGCGGGTTGCAGGAGAATTCATGCGATGTCGCTCATCGAAAATACTTTTTCCCCCTCCCCTCTCCAGCTGTTGGTGAAACGCATTCTCAGTACCGGAGTGGTTGTGAAAAGTGGAGCGAGTTGTCACTGTCCTGAAACTGAAACACGCAACCAGGAGCTTGTGGCCGCCAATGAACCTGTCATCTGCACAAAACTGGACATCGAAATCGTAATACGTGTGAGCATAGGGGCGTAGGATGGGATAGGGCGCAGTTTAGGGTTTTGGACCGCACCATGACAGGCGGACGTGGTATTATAAAACAGGCCGAGTGTTAGAACTGGTTTACCCATACAGTCAGATGGTTACCATACCGGGGTTACACACCATAACTCGCGCCAATGGGAAACGCGGGGTTAGATTTCATCATACGTAACTGTTATATGACCTAGTCGATTTACTACCGGAAACGTTACATGTAGCCGAGATATACGTGAATGTCCAAATGGAATTATTAAAGGAGATTAATTCAAACTATGGGTACAATGTATATGGTAGCACGTCAATTAATCATACCAAAAAGGTCTTGATTCTACATATGCGTATAGGTGCTACATATCTATAATTATGTGCCCATTGAGTTAATGTAGCTGAGGTAGGTGCTACGTGTATATATACGTGCCCATTGAGTTAATATATACCCCGATAACATATTAAATATTAAATATTAAATCTTAAATATTAAATATTGATTTAATATTAAATATTAAACATATATATGTATATATACAAGGTTAATTATGATAAAGGTTTTTGGAATATAAATATGTCATATAGATAGATATGGATGCTATATATATATATATATATACTCATTAAAGTAATACTCCTAACGGATATACATGCAAGTAGTACATGGGGTATATATCAATATAAGTGGAAAGTAAGGCTTGTATACTACTAGCAAACTAGAGAAATGTTGAATCTTATATAGGACAAAAGGAACCACTTATAGGAGATAGGGTTAATGTATTCCGGGGAATAACCAAGGATGTCTATTGGATATTATTAAATACTAATAGGATCTCTTGTTATAGAAAAAAAAAAAAAAATTTCCTTAACCTGGAGGTGTTACACCCAAGGACTCGAGCTAATACATAGAATCTACAGAGAGTCAACATTCGGTGGCGGCCATGCCAGTTTCTCCGGCTGAGTCACCAAGCTAGGTTGAGGCAGTGCTCCGGATGTGATCAGTGATAAACTTAGCCAAGGATGCAGGGATAGTGCATGGGTTTTATGGGTTGTTAGACCGGGAGTGACTTGGCACTACAGCCCAGCAAAGGTAGAGGGAGTGTTAGACAACTGTATGCTACACGAGCGAGGCTAGACATGACGTAGAGGTATTGTAAGCAGCATGGAAAATCGCGAGGTACCTGGGGACTTGAGCTCAGTCTCAGAATCTATTGAGAGTCAAGATTCGGTGGCGGTCATGGCAGTTTCTCTAGCTAAGTCACCGGGCTATGTTAAGGCATCGACCACCCTTGAAGCAATTTCTTCCCAACTCCAGTAGATCTAGCTCAACCTGGATACCCTGCTTGAACAAAGGTTCGATGATCGTAATGAATTGGTGGCCTACATTAACGTTGTTCAAAACCTGCAGAATGAGACCCTCGAAGCTCTAGAGAGTCTTCTTCGTCTTTTGAGACACTCTCATGGCCATCTCTGAGGACTAGAGGCCGAAGTGGACCATATCAACTACCATATGCACAATAAAGGTCGTCTCTTTGCGGTTCCTCTGACAAGTCTCGTGCACCATCCGCCATGATGACCATTTTGTTATGTTTGTTTTGTAATTTTGTGCGGCTAATAACCAAGAGCACCAGTTGCCTTGGCAAGCACCCAAGTCCTTCTAGGCACTACATGCCTTCTAGGTTGCCTGAATCTAATACAGCCATGTTGGCTCCTATTGTAAATTTTGTTCCCGATATGCTAATATAATCTAGAGTTTGACTGACGAAAAAAAATAAATTGAATGTTTTTAAATAACAAATTCATGTTTATAATAAACTTTAAATTTCTAAATATAAATATAATGATTCAAATCTAACATAATCATAATTTATATATTTCATTTAAAAATAAATATATAATGAATAAATATAGATTAGATTACCTTTAATTTTTCTTTAAAAGCTTTTTAAAATTTAAATATAATTTTAATTAAAAATATTTTTAAAATCTATTATAAGCAATTTTAATTTAATATATAAAAAATTATTATTTATTTCAATTCCCAAAAATAAAAATAAAGAGCTTATATGATGGGCAATCATATAAATATCATTTAAATTGTAATATTTCACTATTAAAAATTATGTTAATTTCATTTATCTTCTATATATTTACAAATTTTATTTAAAATATAAATAATATATTTTAATATAATAGATGTTATTTTATTTATTTTTATTACTCGATAAAAAATGTGACACTAATCATGATACAACAAAATATAAAATACTCATCAATATCTTTAATGAGAGACTATATTTTTTTAGATATCCATTTTCAATAATTGGAAATCTCTATGCCTATGTTTGATACAAATTAGTCATTGTGAAAAAGAAACCTCTTTATATTATATTATTGATATTCAAATAAGTTATAATATCTATGCCATTGGTTAAAAAACACTCCTTATATTATCGATGTTCAAATGGTTTATTTTAAGGATTAAAAAGAGAAATCGATCGATTCCCTCCTGAACACTTGCTAAGAAGTATGCAGTTTAGTAAGGAAAAATACGTCAGCAGGGTACACTATTCCCCTCTGCTGCATTTGATGGGACGAATGGTTATTTCTATTTAGGTTTCATCTATATCCTATTATATTAATATATGAGAACGAAAGGTTAAACGAGAAACGCAAAAGTAGGCTACGGGTTTTAGATCGGAACTGAAATGCTGAGAATTATCAAACCGGCCGCGTCCAAATGAAATGTCATGTCAGTGAATGTCATATGTCATGTTTTCCACCGTTAATGGAAGTATCATAACTCCTCATTAACTCTGCGTTGCCATCTCCCTTCTTCCGCTGCTCCTTTTCTTGGCGAGTGGTGGACATGTCGGAACATGAATGTTGCAGGAAATGCCGGGAGATCCTTCTGCTGCCGCTGCTACAAACTTATGTGGAGGTGGCGGATTCGGGAGGTGCTCGTTGAGTTGATCCGTTTCAAGTGATTTCCAGAATGTTAAGCGGCCTCCTGCTGCCGCTACCGCTTCATTGGAAGAGTGAACTTTAATGCTTTTATCCGTCATCAGCAGCCTCTGCCTTCCTGTGGCGGAGACTTCCTTAAACGACAACGTCGTGATAAGTAAGGCGAGAGTCACAATTACAAGAACAGACACATTGGTTTTAAGTTTCATGGGCACTGCCATTATCAATCTACTTTTGTGACTTGAAAATAGTATCTGTGGAATGGTAAACCCTAAAAGCTGAATGATAGGTTGGTTAACGACGATGGACGGTTCCGGTTCACAAAATATTGGACATAATGAAACTTATTGCCGAAGCGCTATGTAGGAGTGGTTTGCACTTGTGGGGGAACTATTTTGTGCATGCATACAATTTTCACAGGGGGGACTCTTCAATAAATACTTGCCACAGAGGGGTGGAGCGGAGAAGGATCCGAGCCCAGAGGGATCCGAGAATATCGAATTGAATTCAAATGAATTGTAGTCTCGACGCTCTCGAAAGTCACCGTATGTAGAGTACACGTGATAAAATATATAATATGGATTGCTTAAAATTCGTCGTGTCTACTCAACTATGGATTGCTTAAAATTCGCAGTGTCTACTTAATATGGATTGCCTAACAACTCAACTATTTGAATCTTCCTGTTATTGAATTAACTCCTTTAAATCCATGACTCGAGCTGGTATATCTGACTCAACATCGATTCTTCCTGATACAGGCAGACCATGAAAGAAAAACGCAGTTATAGGGGTCAAGAGTGATGGACTAAATCTTGATATTAAAAAGTGTGCAGTTATGGAGGCTTGGGTAAGATTGTGCAGTTGAGAAGCTCAGTGAGGAAATAGTAAGCCTTGAGACTCTAAAATGTGCACTTCTAGAGGGAGACTAGTCAGTGGATTGCGTAGTTGTGTAGTTCAATAACTCAAGGAGGTATCTTTATGATTGATACTGCGTAATGTGCTGTAAAATACGGGCTAGGAGGACATATTGCGCAATTTATGATGGTAGGGAGGAAATCCTTTGAGCACTATGACTGCTCAATACGAACTCCTTGGAGGTAGGAACTTCACATTGTGTAGTTCTAGGACTCAAGGGTACATGATTGTGGCTTGCTACTGTGCAATGCACAATTCAAGAGGGAAGTGTGACCTTGATTTGGTCGGGCATAATATCTTTCAAATTTGGCTAAGTGTGAGATTAGTGAAGCAAATATGAAACCAAGGTAAGACTTGAACATGACTGCATACTTTTCCAATTGAAGAAAAAACATATAAAACTTAGCACTTTAGAAACAAGATGATCCCCTTAATGCGGCGGTAAAAAAATACTCTCTTCAAGTGTGACACTTAAGGTAGATTTTCCGATGACAATGTCGACACCAAAGAGACAATGGATAAAACTTTAGGAATGAGTCTAATACATATCTATACGGTAAATAGGACCCATAAACACCAAATTTTTCTTGTGAAATGAACTATAACTATAGTTTTACATCATGCAACACTTCACATGCCCGAGAGACGACACTTGCGACAGTAAGAGAAAGTTGAAAACGACACTTGCAAATGTGAACAACATTGAAAGAGACAATTGTCAAAGTGAAGAAAACATGAAAATGACACTTATTAAAGTGAAAGTAAGCAAAAGCGACAACTGTAAACATGAAAGTAAAACTTGCGAAAGTGAAGGTGTGTAAAAGTGAGAATTGAAAAAATCACTGAAATAGAAGTAGAATCATAATCAAAAGTGAGAGAGTGTCAATTGAAAGTGTGCAACTCACTATCGACATAGGTTGAGCATTGCAAAAATACCGTCTTCATGGACTATGTTATGCCTGTTCAATATTGTGCAAAGGAATCGACTCATGAAATCATTACAGACTGAGCATGTGTGAGAAACTAAATTTGAAACTTAAAATATAAGTAGAATACTTAATCACTTATGAAAGCATCAGTCAACCATTAAGTTACTATGGAATGAATGATCACAAGATCTACAATTGGCTCCAATATTCGAGTGCACGAAAACTTTTGGAGGGTTATTGTCACAACGACAAAACTTGGCAACACACTAGTATAACTCCAGCTTTTCTGTTTAGGTTTAATTATCTAATTTCATGGTCTCAATATTTCAAGGAGTATTGATTCATATTGTGGATTACCTTATCTTACCTAATTAACCCATTTAGATATATAGTCCTCTCCATTCCCTTACTCGGTTGAACACATATGAAAGCTTGTCGAATAAATTTTGTTTCGATATAGGAAATGGTAATATTTTTGTGAGTTTAAGATAATAAGAGTATGATTTTTCATCTCTAGTATTGTTCTACTGCTAATAGGCCTAGATAGTACGCCAATGGAGTCACTACAGCAACACAAGCATCTCTTCCCTACTAGAAAGCCTAAACAATACCTCGAGGAAATTGATTTTTTCACCTCTCTGCACAAGAAACCTTATTCATCTTTCACCCTTTAATTATTTTATTTATATAAATTTTCTTAGCAACTTATTTATTTGATGGGTGGAATATGGATCCTCACTTATTGAGATCAGGAGAGGTATTACCTTCAGAGAAGCATAAATTTACCTTTGATGATATGTTTGAGTGCTAATTGATTTTCCCCTACCTTTCTCTACTCGATTGGTTTAGTAAAAAAAAAAAACTATTTATCACAATTATGAGCTCAGGAATGAGCATCCTAGAATAAATATGGGATTTATAGTTTTACCAAAAGCTTTCCATTCAAATGGATTGTATTTCCCATTTAGATATCATTGAATTTAAATATATGTAAACCAAAGATAGAGAAAAGGTAACATATTAGCCAAGCATTGTTCCCCATCACAATTTCCCTTTTCAAGTTTTTCCACATTGCCTTTGGAGCCAAAAGGAACATTTCATGCAAAGTATTATTGAACAAAAGGAAAAAATAAAATACATGGAAAGAAAAAAAACAAAACCAAAGGAACAACGGAAATGGGGGTGGGACGTAAAAACAACGTGTAGAATATACAATAAGAAAACAAATAAATGAAGAGACTAGATGGAGAGCATGACAAAGGGTGGATGTAATGCAAGGGAAACCAAATGCAACTAAACGTAATTCTAACCTAACAATCTAGAAGACCAGGGCTAAGTGTAATGATATTTTCAATGAAGCCACCATTTTTCCTCACCTGTAATCATAATGATACGATTGATTAAAACCGATATATGGTAATGTGCAACTGAAAATATATAAGCTTGAATAAATTACACAAAGCATTGAAGGTCTTTCTTAAAAGAAGAAAGATGTTTCATATCACCTCAATTTACCCAACCTTCCACCTTACCTTCTCGATTTAAAACATAATCAAATAAACCTTGATGGCTCCTTGTGAATGTACCTATACTTATATTATATTGCTTAGAATACATCAAGATAGATCAGAACTTGATTTTAACAAATGGGCTTGCTATGTAAGATGATTCCAACTGATGATAGATTGGATAATGAAACTAAAAAAAAATCCTCTTGAATATCTTGAAGCCCTTGAGAGAAAGAAATTTCAATTATCGGTGTGGAATCAAGATGAGAATCCTGTGAGGGAAAATAAATCTGATCATATTCAAAAAGCTTGTGACGACCTGACATAACCATTAAGAAGGATGAAATTCTTGAACTAGTTTATAAGTGTCTAAATATTGAGATGATAAACCATAAAGGTCAACTTATGTAAAACAACCATAATTAGGTACATTATCGGGAAAATGATCAAATGAATGAAAATTGTTAGAACAATAACCATGATTAGATGGGATGATTAAGGCATAATATTCTCGGTTAGGAGACAACAAAGATAGATCGGTTTGAAAAAAATTACAAATGATTTGAATGAAAGAATCATCTAACTCATATGTTGAATGTGAAAAACCATCTACTTGTGTGGGTTACAAATTGGACTGGCATGATAATCATTAAAAAGGAATGTCATTATGGAAAACACATGAAACCAATCGAGATGTAGCGGATGAAAATAGGAACTTGATTGAACAAGTAACAAAAGAATTCATTAACATTGAAAAGGATATTTGGTTCCATGAAGAAAATAATTAGAATCAAAATATTCACACGAAGGATTAGGAGCTAGTTATTTTCAAAATAATGTGATAGGTATGAATTCTTTTGCAATTATAATATTTAGAATGATAAAATTCATAGTTTTCTTCATTCATGAAAGGTGTACACTCCAAAACTAAGTTTGATACAAGATATTTTCATGGGGAATAATAAATTGAATCAAAATGATTAATATGACTCGAGACAAAATCTTGAAAGCTTGAAAAGTTATATCTGAAATACCACACAATTTTCAAGAAGGAATTTATATCCAGTGAAAATATTCAAAGGAAAGAATTAGGCAAGAATGTCCAAATATGATTTAGCTAGGGGGGCCTTACCAAGTCGACAAAACCTGATATAACCATCAAATAAAGTATAAGTGCCTCAACTTCGTGATGAGTCCCAAAAATTTTAGGAATTGTAGAATTACATTATGAAGGTTGAACTAGATCATGCATGGTGTGGAAAATACCACTAATAATTGTAACACTATTATTATCCAAATGGAAATCATCTACATTACTGATTTGATCAGAATTTATATCTTTAACAAACATATTTCCCAAGTCACAAGGTTCTTCTAATTGCACATCTAAGGATGGATTGATTGGAAAAATGTCATGAGTAACCTGAATACAAGAATGTTATTTATGAAAAATTTAATGCAATGGATATCCAATGATTTATTTACTTACCTCTTCATCATGACTAATTTCATTAACATTTCTTAATTCAAAATGAAACTCATTAGATGATGAACATGGAGAGCATGGAGTATATGCATTACAAAAAGTAGAACATAAGGGATAGTGAGGTGAAGTGGAAGTTTCAATAAGAATATATTATTTAACTAGATTAGATTCAAGATATAAATATTTCAAATAATTTTTTCTTGAGATACTGAAAGATAAAACGATTCACTTGTGAAACCATCATTACATAAAATAATGGAGTCAGAATCGTGAGAATGAAGGTTATCCAAGGTCACTTCAGATTGATTAGGAAAATCAATTTCATTTGACTCGTCACCAATATTATTGAATTAAAAATCAACCAAGGGTGGAAAAACATCATATTCACATGGAGGATTTTCAAAAATATAAGAAATATCGAAAGAATCCTCACCTTCCTACTCCTTTACATATGAAGAGTGACTGCATTACACCTGATCACTATTTGGATTTAAAAATTAAGAATCGGGATGATCAAGGAGCAAGGGGTTATGAGAATGAGATGATAGAGGATGATAGGAATCCAAATAATATTCAAGGCTATAGTTATGACTGAAAATTACATCTTGAGGAATGGAAGGATCAGTCTTCACCGTAGGCTTAATGAACCCTTCCAAAGTTTCCTCCATAGTATTTGAATCATGAGAAATAAGTGAAGGTTGACGAGGCGGATCAATGATCTATTTGAAAATTCCCAACTTCAACATTATCATAGGGAGGCACCCAAATTGATACTGGAAATGGATGAGGACAAGGAACAAACAGAATAGTAGGTTTCTCCTATTAAATTGAAGGTGTCTTAGAGTTTAAAAACGTTGGGGAAACATGAACATATGAGGGTTTATATTCAAAATGATTCAAAAATATCCTAACCAAATGTTCTAACTTTTTCCTAAAGAAATCCCAATCCATATCTTCTTGAAGAATTTCAGAACATAAGTAAAAGAGTCTATTAGAAAAATCCTCAATTGATTCATTAGGTCCCATTCTAAGATGATTGATTCATTTATAAACATATTGGTAATCATATCTATCAAAATCCTTATAGAGCTCCTTAATAAATTTATCAAGGGAATGAATAGAATAATATGGTAAGGTATGACACCATCGATTAACACGACCTTCGAGAGTGAGGAAGAAAAGAACATAAGAAAAATATTCATCATCAATTTTGTAATATTCACAAAGTTTAAGAAAATCACAAATGTGCTTGGATATGGATGTTCCATTCTCACCATCAAACTTTAGTTGAGACACATCATAAATAGGATCATTGAGGTTTAAAATTTGACCATTGGATATATTGGACAAAAACCCCAGGAATATATTTGATGATGAGATGTTAAATATAAGATATTCAAAATAGATTGAACAAGAAAACCTTTTCATATGTTGCTCCTAGTGCCAAATATTGACAGTGCTAGAAATACGTCAACCAAGGGTTCTCCTTGATGTGAAGCTTCAATTATTCCTCACACTATTTGGAGTAGGAGCCCCATCCAGGGTATCGATTTGACCACCATAACTTAATTGTTTTCCTTATTTGAAATGAATAACATTAGAGAGTATGCACATAGCCTTTGAAATCAACAACAAAGTTGACACTGTGAAACACCAATTCAAATGTGCAAATAGAGAATCTCAAGAGAGGGAAATAAAATTGAGCCTCTAGAAAGAAAGTAATAGTACTATCCTAAGATACACACGAGATAAAGGAAAGATTCATTATTTATATAGGGAAATAGTTCACACAAACACACTAAACATTAAAGAAAACACAACACACATTCAACAAGATAAGAACCAAATCCACGGAAATAGTTCAATTTATGTAGTACATATGAGAACAACATCTATCGAAAACATTAAAAGAATTATTTTAAACCATTTATGACATACACATGGAAGTGTGATGCCTCAATGAACTTTTTATTATTGGGTGAAAGATCCAAGCACACAGTTATAATGAAGAGCCATTATCTTGAATATTGGAACATTAAGTCACTTCTTGCTTCTCCAAAGAATGATCTTCTCTCTCATGCTAAGCTATAGAATCGAAGGATAGCTCTCCAAAGGCTAACCCTCCAAAAACCATTTTCTTGACATATTAGGGTGTATTTATAGAAACC
Source organism: Pinus albicaulis (assembly GCA_034641835.2). NCBI lineage: Eukaryota > Viridiplantae > Streptophyta > Pinopsida > Pinales > Pinaceae > Pinus > Pinus albicaulis. Next base: position 1,324,525,826 of record CM076580.1, read on the forward strand.
AGAGTGACCTTTCATATTCCCATGACTCTTGAGATTCCCTCATGACTCTTCGACATCTAATGTGAACTTTGGACTTCTATATGAATTTTGGACTTTTTCGAAAGACTCTTTTTTTCCTATATGACTATGTGACTTTTCATATTCAATATATGACCCTTCGACTTCCACAGATTACATTTTTTCCTTTCATTTTGATAATTAAAAATTACATGCACAAATGACGTGGTAAGATACATGGACACATATGACATTGTGATGAAACTGATACAAGTCACAACTTGACAATGATGACATGGAATCCATGATGAGGTCACAATTCTAGGTTGTTGTTCTTGATTATTTGTCTTCACTCACAGTGAGAGGTTTTTTTGGTACTTCATCTTCATGAAATATCTACTCTGTTCTTCATCTTCACCCTCAGGGGCATTGAATGGTATGGAGTCTTCATGTGGTCTTAATCTTTGGTCTTCTATTGTAAACTCATGTTCCTTCATCTTATTGCTTGATGACCTATTCATGGTTTTGGATTCATAAGTGTCTTTTAACATAGTCTCCTTATCCTCCTCTCTCGGCATCATATTTTCATGTCAAGATATAGTACCTGAAAGTGAAATCCACTCATGACTAGAAAACATTAGTTCGGAAATATCCTAGTCTAACTTGCTTCATGAAAATGATGATTGAGATGGAAATAGGTGCTAGGTCGAGAGGAAGACATAGGGATTATGCAATGAGCAATTCCAAAGATCAGGAGTGATGGATTAAAGCTTTAGATTGCACAATGTGAAGTTATGGAGGCCTAGGAAAGATAATTGTGCAGTTGAGTATCTCAATGAGGAAATATTGAGCCTTGAGATTGTCCAATGTGCAGTTATGGAGGGAGAAAGTGGATTACATAGTTCTGTAGTTCAAGGACTTAGGGAGCCAATTTTATGGTTGAGATTGTACGATGCACAACAAGATACTGACCAGGAGATAGGATTTCGTATTTTCTGAGGGTAGGGAGGTAATTCTTGAGCACTGTGATTGCTAAATGTATAGTCCTTGGAGGAAAGAACTATGCATTGCGCAGTTATAGGAGGAAAGGTTACCTGCTTGAGATTTGCTACTATGAAATCCACAGTTTAAGAGGGAAAAGTGAGCTTAAGTTGGCGAGTAAGAAAATCTTCCAAAATTTGGCTAAGTGTGGGATTAGTGAAGCATATATGAAACCACGTTAATACTTGAACATGATCACATAGTAAAAAACATCTATGAAATAAAATAGGACACTCATCAATTAAAAAAAAACATTATCACTTTAATGCGACGATGAAACAATACTCCCTTCGAAGTGCGACACTTAGGGTACACTTTGTGATGGCAATGGCAACAGTACCGCGACAATGTATACAAATTTAGGAATGAGTCTAATACATGCATATATGGTAAATAGGACCCATTGACACTAAATTTACCTCCTGAAATGAACCATAGATTTTATTTTACATCATGTGACACTTCCCATGCCCTAGAGACAATACTTGTGATAGTAGGATAAAGGTGCAAACAACACTTGCAAATGGGAACAAAATTGAAAGAGGAGCAGGTAAGAGCGAATAAAAAATGAAAAATGACACTTATTAAAGTGAAAGAAAGAAAAATAGATAGGTGAAAACATGAAAGTGATGCTTGCTAAGGCGAAGTTGTGCGAAAGCGGCAGTTGGAAAAAATCATCGAAATAGAAGTACAATCACAACCAAAATTGAAAGATTGTCAATAGAAAGTGTGCACTAACTACTGAGATAGGTTGAACATTGCACAAGAACAATCTTGATGGACTATATTATTTTTTTTCAATCTTGAGTAAAATAATGTGCTCATGAAATCATTACAAACTGAGCATGTGTGAACAAGTGACTTCGAAACTTACAATCTGAGAAGAAGAATCAATCAATTAATAGAACATCAATTGACCATGAAATGACTATAGAATGACTCATTCCAAGATCTACTATAGCATCCAAAATTAAAGGGTAGGAAAAATTTTGGAGGGTGTTTTTTGTAGAGACAATAAATTGGCAAACCTACATACTCAGCGCTAGCCGCAGGATCTCCAATATTTACAATTATGAACCATATCTTGCAACATTAGCATAATATCATCATCCATGAATGTTAGTCAAGTTTGAGGAAGATTCCATGCTTTTGGGACTATCACCATCATGATGATTCATCTCTCTATATACATATCACTGTGTTATGATGATCCAAATAGATATCTAGATTTACTTTCACTTAATGAGTTGAATATTTTTAAATGGTGAAATATTGTTTATAATTAAGTTCAAATTCTACAACAAATATGACAATTCAAATCTAAGTATGATAGTAATAATTTCTATGGTTTATATATATATATATATATATATATGAAAACTAAATAATTTATAATATAACAATCTCATTAACATTTTTGTCTTTAATTTTGATATTTTATGCTTATAAAAATTTATATGTAACTTTAATTTAAAAAGAACTATAATTTGAAATATTTTTAAAATCTATTATAAGCAATTTTAATTTAATATGTATAAAATTATGATTTATTTCAATTCCAAAAAAAGAGAGTGTCATGATGGTCCAAATAGATAGTAACATTTAGTTTCAATCAATAGATTGAATGCTTCTCCTTGCTGGGGGTGTCCAACCATCGGGACAAGTGGGCTATGGTAAGTTAAGGCTGGACTGGCCCTGAGACATGCACCCGCTGACACACCACCCTCCCACACTTGAATGGTAATGGGCCCTGGGGAAGGTGATCCTACCGTAGTAGTGAATGCAGTTAAGGGGGCATCAGACATGAGACAGACCATTCGGTTTCCACGGACGATGGTGAATGTTGGTGCTATGTATTTCGTAGACGAGCAGAAGTTGGCTCTCAAGCCTTGGCTTCAGCTTTGCTAGTAGGAGACGAGGTGGGTGCAAGTTTAGTCGGGTAGAAATGGTAAGAGTCTGGCATATGGGAGGAGTCCTGTTAATGGAACGAGCACGCTGCACAAGGAGATAGACAAAGGTGGTGGGGGAGAACTAGCTGTGGAGGGAGCGTCTCTGAATAGGTGGTTCTATTGTTCAGCCTGGGTGCCAACTGACAGTTCGCAGACTGCGCAGGAAGGGTTCTTCACTGGGCAAGCACCAAGGTGGTTCTTCCTTGGGCTTAGTGAGCACTCAGGCTCTCATGTGATTCACATCTACGGGGGGTGGCACTTTAGATCCTCATCTGAGGGCAGTGTTTCGGCTAGTGGCTGTATTGTGTCTCTCATCCACGATGCCCGGGATGTGGTAACTGATAATCTCAACTGAGGTTGTAGGGATGGTGCATGGGTTTTAGGGGTTTTGTGGACCGGGAATGACTTGGCGCTACAACCCAGCAAAGGGAGAGGGAGTGTCATACTAATGCATGCTACATGAGCGAGGCCAGGCGCGACATGGAGGTATTGTAAGTGGCATGGAAAATTGCCAGGTACCGAAGGACTTGAGCTAACTCTCAAAATCTACTGAGAGTCAACATTCGGTGGCGGCCATGGCAGTTTATCCAGCTGGGTCACTGGGCTAGGTTGAGGCAGTGCTAGGGATGTGGTTTGTGATATACTCAGCCGAGGGTACAGGGATAGTGCATCGGTTTTAGGAGTTGCTAGACCGAGAGTGACTTGGCACTGTAACCCAACAAAGGGAGAGGAAGTGTTAGACAACTGCATGCTGCACGAGTGTGGCCAGACATGATGTGGAGGTATTGTAAGTGGCATGGAAAATCGCCAAGTACCCGGCGACTCGAGCTCAGACTCAGAATCTACTGAGAGTCAACATTCAGTGGCGGTCATGGCAGCTTCTCTGGTTGAGTCACCGGGCTAGTTTGAGGCACCGACCACCGTTGAAGGAATTTCTGCCCAACTCCAGCAGATCTAGCTCAACCTGGACACTCTGCATGAACAAAGGTTTGATGATCGTAATGAATTATTGGAGCAAGTGGACCATATTAGCTAGCATATGCACAATCAAGGTCGTCTCTTCATGCCTCCTCCGACAGGTCCCGTGCACCCTCCCCCATGATGACAATTCTGTTATGTTTGTTTTGTAATTTTATGTGGCTAATAACCAAGAGCACTAGTTGCCTTAGCAAGCACCCAAGTCCTTCTAGGCACTACATGCCTTCTGGGTTGCCTGTATCTCATACAACCATGCTAACTCCTACTGTAAATTTTGTTTCCAATATGCCAATATAATCTAGACTTTGACCGACAAAAAAAATAGATTGAATGTTTTTTAATGACAAATTCTAGTTTATAATTAACTTTAAATTTATAAATATAAATATAATGATTCAAATCTACATAATCATTATTTATATATTTCATTCAAAAATAAATATATAATGAATAAATATAGATTAGATTGCCAAGTTATTTTTTCTTTATATACTTTTTAAAATTTAGATATAATTTTAATTTAAAAAACTATAATTTGAAATATTTTTAAAATCTATTATAAGCAATTTTAATTTAATATGAGAAAAATTATTATTTATTTCAATTCCGAAAGAAAAAAAGTAAAGAGCTTCTCATAATGGGCAATCTCTCATATATATATATATATATATATATTATTTAAATTGTAATATTTCACTATTAAAAATTATGTTAATTTAATTTATCTTCTATATATTTACAAATTTTTATTTAAAACAATATGTTACAAATTTTTATTTAGAATAATATGTTTTAATATAATAGATGTTATTTTATTTATTTCTATTACTCAATAAAAAAAAATGTGACACTAATCATGATACAACAAAATATAAAATACAATTAACATCTATATCTTATATGAGAGATTATATTTTTTAGATATCCATTTTCAATAATTGGAAATCTCTATGCCTATGTTCGATACAGATTATTCATCTGTGAAAAAGAAACCTCTTTATATTATATTATTGATATTCAAATAAGTTATAATATCTTGCAATTGGTAAAAAACACTCTCATATTATCGATGTTTAAATGGTTTATTTTAAGGATTAAAAAGAGAAATCGATCGATTCCCTACTGAACACTTGGTAAGAAGTATGCAGTTTACTAAGGAAAAATACATCAGCAAGGCACAGCATTCCCCTCTGCTGCATTTGATGGGATGAATGGTTATTTCTATTTATGTTTCATCTAAATTCTATTATATTAATAGATGAGAACAAAAGGTTAAACGAGAAACGTAAAAGTAGGCTTCGGGTTTTAAATGGGAACTGAATTGCTGGGGATTATCAAACCGGCCGCCTCCAAATGAAATGTCATGTCAGTAAATATGATATACTGATGCATGTTTTCGACCGTTAATGGAAGTCTCATAACTCCTCATTAACTCTGCGTTGCCATCTACCTTCTTCCGCTGCTGCTTTTCTTGGCGAGTGGGTGGACATGCCGGGAGATCCTTCTTCTGCCGCTGCTACAAACTTATGTGGAGGTGGTGGATTCGGGAGGTGCTCGTTGAGTTGATCAGTTTCAAGTGTTTTCCAGAATGCTAAGCGGCCTCCTGCTGCCGCCACCGCTTCATTGGAAGAGTGAACGTTGATGCTTTTATCCGTCATCAGCTGCCTCTGCCTTCCTGTGGCGGAGACTTCTTTAAACGACAACGTCGTGATAAGTAAGGCGAGAGTCACAATTACAAGAACAGACACATTGGTTTTAAGTTTCATGGGCACTGCCATTATCAATGTACTTTTGTGACTTGAAAACAATATCTGTGGAATGGAAAACCCTAAAAGCTGAATGATAGGTTGGTTAACGACGATGGGCGGTTCACAAAATCTTGGACGTAATCAAACTTATTGCCGAAGCGCTATATATGGGTGGTTTGCACTTGTGGGGAACTATTTTATGCATACATACAATATTCAGAGGGGGTACTCTTCGATAAATACATGCCAGAGAGGGGTGGAGCGGAGAAGGATCCGAGCCCACAGGGATCCGAGAATATCGAATTGAATTCAAATGAATTGTAGTCTCGACCCTCTCGAAAGTCTCCGTATGTAGAGTACACGTGATAAAATATATAATATGGATGGCTTAAAATTCACCGTGTCTACTCAACTATGGATTGCTTAAAATTCGCAGTATCTACTTAATATGGATTGCCTAACTAAACTATTTGAATCTTCCTGTTATTGAATTGACTACTTTAAATCCATAACCGGAGCTGGTATATCTGACTCAACAGCGATTCTTCCCAATACAGGCAGACCATGAAAGAAAAACGCACAGTTACAGGGGTCGGGAGTGATGGACTAAATCTTGATATTAAAAAGTGTGCAGTTATGAAGGCTTGGGTAAGATGACTGTGCAGTTGAGAAGCTCACTGAGGAAATAGTAAGCCTTGAGACTCTAAAATGTGCACTTCTAGAGGGAGACTAGTCAGTGGATTTCGTAGTTGTGTACTTGAATAACTCAAGGAGGTATCATTATGATTGATACTGCGTAATGTGCTGTAAAATACTGGCTAGGAGGACATATTGCGCAATTTATGAGGGTAGGGAGGAAATCCTTTGAGCACTATGACTGCACAATACGAACTCCTTGGAGGTAGGAACTTCACATTGTGTAGTTCTAGGACTCAAGGGTACATGATTGTGGCTTGTTACTGTGCAACGCACAATTCAGGAGGGAAGTGTGAGCTTAATTTGGTCGGGCATAATATCTTTCAAATTTGGCTAAGTGTGAGATCAGTGAAGCAAATATGAAACCAAGGTAAGACTTGAACATGACTGCACGCTGGAAACAATTCAAGGAAAAACATATAAAACTGAGCACTTTAGAAACAAGATGATCCCCTTAATGTGACAGTGAAAAAATACTCTCTTCCAACTGTGACAATTAAGGTAGACTTTGCGATGACAATGGCGACACCAAAGAGACAATGGATAAAACTTTAGGAATGAGTCTAATAAATGTCTATACGGTAAATAAGACCCATAAACACCAAATTTTCCTTGTGAAATGAACTATAACTATAGTTTTACATCATGCAACACCTCACATGCCTGAGAGACGACACTTGCGACAGTAAGAGAAAGTTGAAAACGACACTTGCAAATGTGACCGGCATCAAAAGAGACAATTGTCAAAGTGAAGAAAACATGAAAATGACACTTATTAAAGTGAACGTAAGAAAAAGCGACAACTTTAATCATGAAAGTAAAACTTGCGAAAGCGAAGGTGGGTAAAAGCGACAATTGAAAAATCACTGAAATAGAAGTAGAATCACAACCAAAAGTGAGAGAGTGTCAATTGAAAGTGTGCAAATGACTACCGACATAGGTTGAGCATTGCAGAAACACTATCTTGATGGAATATGTTATGCTTGTTCAATATTGTGCAAAGGAATGCACTCATGAACTCATTACAGACTGAGCATGTGTGAGAAACTGACTTTGAAACTTAAAATATAAGAAGAATACTTAATCACTTAAGAAAGCATCAGTCAACCCTGAAGTTATTATGGAATGAACGATCACAAGATCTACAGTTGGCTCCAAAATTCAAGTGTAGGAAAACATTTGGAGGGTATTTGTCGCAATCACAAAACTTGGCGACACAGTAGTATAACTCCAGCTTTTCTGTTTAGGTTTAATTATCTAATTGCAAGGCCTCAATATCTCAAGGATTATTGATTCATATTGTGCATTACCTTATCTTCCCTCATTAACCCATTTAGATATATAGTCCCCTCCATTCCATTACTCGGTTGAACACATATCAAGGTTTGTTGAATAAATTTTGTTTCGATATAGGAAATGGTAATATATTTGTGATTTTAAGATAATAAGAGTATGATTTTTCATCTCTAGTATTTTTCTACTGCTAATAGGCCTAGATAGTACCCCAATGGAGTCACAACAACGACACAAGCATCTCTTCGCTACTAGCGAGCCTAAACTATACCTTGAGGAAATTGATTGTTTCACCTCTCTGCACAGGAAACCTTCTTCATCTTTCACCCTTTAGTTATTTTATTTATATAAATTTTCATAGAAACTTATTTATTTGATGGGTGGAATATGGATCCTGACTTATTGAGATCATGAGAGGTATTTCATTCAGAGAACCATAACTTTACCTCCAATAATATGTTTGAGTGCTAATTGATTTTCCCCTACCTTTCTCTACTCGATTGGTTATAATAGAAAAAATTATTTATGACAATTATGATCTCAGGAGTGAGGATCCTAGAATAAATATGGGATTTATAGTTTTACCAAAGGCTTTCCATTCAAATGGATCATATTTCCCATTTAGATATCATTGAATTTAAATATATTTAAACCAAAGATAGAGAAAAGGTAACATATTAGGCAAGTGTTGTTCCCCATCACAATTTCCCTTTTCAAGTTTTGCCACATTGCCTTTGGAGCGACAAGGAACATTTCATGCAAAGTATTGTTGAATAAAAGGAAAAAATAAAATACATCGGAAACAAAACAAAACAAAACCAAAAGAATAAAGAAAATGGGGGTGGGATGTAAAAACAACATGTGGAGTATACAATAAGAAAACAACTAAATGAAGAGAATAGATGGAGAGCATGAAAAAGGGTGGATGTAATGCAAGGGAAACCAAATTTAACTAAACCTAACTCTAACCTAACCAGCAAGAAGAGCAGGTCTAAGTGTAATGATATTTCCAATGAAGCCACCATTGTTCCTCACTTGTAATCACAATGATACGATCGATTAAAATAGATATATGGTAATGTGAAACTGAAAATATATAATCTTTCATAAATTGCACAAACAATTGAAGGTCTTTCTTAAAAGGAGAAATATGTTTCATATCACCTAAATTTACCCAAGATTCCACCTTGCCTTCTCGATTTAAAACATAATCAAATAAACCTTGATGGCTCCTTGTGAATGTACCTATACTTATATTATATTGCTTAGAATACATCAAGATAGATCAGAACTTGATTTTAACAAATGGGCTTGCTATGTAAGATGATTCTAACTGATGATAGATTGGATAATGAAACTAAAAAAAATCCTCTTGAATATCCTGAAGCCCTTGAGAGAAAGAAATTTCAATTACCGGTGTGGAATCAAGATGAGAATCTTGCGAGGGAAAATAAATCTGATCATATTCAAAAAGCTTGTGATGACGTGACATAACGATCAACGAAGGATGGAATTCTTAAACCAGTTCATAAGTGTCTAAATACTGAGATGATAAGCCATAAAGATCAACTTATGTAAAACAACTATCATTAAGTACATTATTGGAAAATGATCAAATGAACAACAATTGTTAGAACAACAACCATGATTAGATGGGATGATTAAGGCATAATATTCTCGGTTAGGAGACAACAAAGATAGATCGGTTTGAAAAAATTACAAATGATTTGAATCTAAGAATCATCTTACTCAGATGTTGAATGTAAAAAACCATCTACTTGTGTCTAGTTACAAATTGGACTGGCATCATAATCATTAAAAAGGAATGCCATTATGGAAAACACATTAAACCAATTGAGATGTAGTGGATGAAAAAGAGGAACTTGATTCAATAAGTAACAAAAGAATTCATTAACATTGAAGAGGATATTTGGTTCCATGAAGAAAATAATTAGAATCAAAATATTCACAAGAAGGATTAGGAGCTAGTTATTTTCAAAAGAATGTGATAAGTATGAATCCTTTGGCCAATTATAATATTTAGAATGATAAACTTCATAGTTTTGTACATTCATGAAAGGTATACACTCCAAGACTAAGTTTGATACAATATATTTTCATGAGGAGTAATAAATTGAAACAAAATGCTTAATATGACTCGAGAAAAAATATTGAATGTTTGAAAAGTTATATCTAAAATACCACACAATTTTCAAGAAGGAACTTAGATCCAGTGAAACCATGCAACTTTTGTAAGAGAATTTGAGCACTTTCTCACAAAGCCAAGATTCCCTACAAAACCATATACAAAACTTTCTGAAGAGAATTTGAGCCCTTTATCACAAAGCCGAGGTTCGCCTTCTTCAATTTGGCATTTAGGTTTGGTTGGTTTATCATTGTATATTTATTTATTTTTATATTTGTTGTTTAATTTAATTACATTTTTAATGTTACTAATTTTTAATAAATTTCTCGTGGTTAGCAGGTTTGTAGAGGTTCAATTACCTTAAATAGGTTTTGCAGGTCCCATTTGATATAGAGGTTTGGTTGCTAGTATTTTTTTGGGTGCAAAAAGGTGTGTAGAAATTTCAACCATTGAACCTTTTTTTAGAAAAAATTAGAGATGTGTGTCACTCATATGTATCCCTCCAAGGTCTTAAGTCGTATCAGCACATGGTTCAAACTTTACAATGCTTGCTCAAAAATTACTTTTGTAATATTATAACTGTGTGGAAGGGAAGAACAAAGAAATATACGCAAAAAAAATCTTAGAGCCCAGTAAAACCCTCATAAGACCCAAATAGAACCCTTCTCCTAAGAAAAAAAACATTCGAGAAGAAAGACAATCTAGCCAGAAAAGTTAGAGTATGATGCCAAATGAATTATAGACCTTCAAAGATTAAACGCAGGGGTAAAATGTTATAGAGAAGAATGTGAGTAATTCTTGATAATTTTATGAGATCTTGTGCCAAAAATTTATAGAGTAAAATAAGGCTTTTATAGGGTTCACTTCATCATAGAAGGGTTAAAATGGGCCAACAGAATTTGCAAATTTTGAGGGAAATACAATTTAAAATTTTAGTTCTTGAAACCCTAGGTGAGGAGTTGTGGTTGTAATATTTCTTTGAAGTGAATACCATTTTCATGATTTTGAGAATAATGGTTTTGACATTAGACAATGACCAATTAAACTATCTAGAAAGCTGCATAGTAAATTTTTAATTTGTAAAATCATTAATTTTATAAATTAAGGATGTGTCTCAAGTGTATATGTCCCTCCAATGCCTTAAGAAATATCAAAAAATGGTTCAAATTTTAAGACTCCTTTTGTAATGTTAAGCAGTATCAGCAAATGGTTCAAATTTTAAGACTCCTTTTGTAATGTTATAAATGCGTAGCCAACTTAAGGCCAAAAACATATTTTGTAAAAAAAAATATTAGAGCCTAATAAAACCTACTAAAACCTTCGGTAGATAAGACCTAAATAGATTGTAGCCTCTTTCATAAAGGCAATTATAAATCCAAAAATACATAAATTAAATAATGTAAAGTTAGGATAAATATGTTTATTAAATTAGAATATTTAATAAATATTAGAGATACTTTGTCATATCTATTTACTACATTCACCACAGTAATAGCATAATAAAAAAAAAATTTATATCTATTTTTACTACGCTCTATTCATCACGGGTTCCATCTATATAACATAACACTACACATTAAACTTACAACCAACCTTATAACATAGCAAGATTAAGATTCAAACAAAGATTAATTTCCTGTACTCTGGAAATATATCTAAAGTGAAAACACACGGTAGAGTAAGCTCGGGTTTTAATGACGTTTAAATTGATACAAGCAATTGACCCTTATCACTTGTGAGATGATATTAATTATAGATCATTCGAGACCTCGGGTTATCCGCCAGATGAAATCTCGTCGATTCCTTATAATTAGCTGATCATTAATTGTAAACTCAAATGGAAATTTAATTGCCTGGCCGGATGACTCTTCGCGCTACCCGCCGGGGAACATGTGTCAATCTCCAGGGTTTTTCTGCTGTACAAGTGTTTAAGTCAAGTGCCAGCTGTGCAATGAGCCTCGACTTCTGCGGAGAAAGCGAGGGAAAGACCATCGAATGGCTTCTACCCATGAACCCTTTCTCATTCTACTGTTCTGGTCCATGGCACACCGCTCGACTTGGCTCCTTCTAGTTTTCCTGACTTTTACTGGTTTTAAGGTAAGTAAGTCACGGCTTTCTCTCGCCTAACTCCCAGCTAAGTTCCTATAAGAAGATCTGAAGTTTTTCTTCATCTTGCTTGTGTGACCTGAGGAAAGGGTTTTAATTTTATTTTTATTTTTGTTACAGGCATGCTCTGCCATCTATGGCACAGGACCTCACGCTTCTACTCGAATCTTTAATCATCAGCTCCACCTCACCAAACGTTTCAATAGGTAAGGTTACACCTACCCTACACCAGCTATAAGCTATTAGAATTTCATCCTTCCAGGTCTCAGGCTTAAGTTTTCTTTTTCTAACCCCTATTATTTTCGATGGAATGGGTCAGGATACACTGGTTTAACCTTCACTTCCAGGTAAGTTCTGGAAAACTCCTCTATGCTTCTTGATAATTCTTATACCACTTGTCCTCCACTCTTTCCTGGATTATCTAACAATTTTTGACCTGTTTTTGTAGGTGAGAGAGAGCTCTCGCTGTGCCATTTCTTTTGTTGTGCGATAGCTCAGTTTGTCCGAGCGATTATAGTGACTCTGTCCACAGGTATTCCACAGTTCACACGAGCATGAGGTCATGGCTTGAATTGGCATAGAGTGTTTTTTTATTTTTGTATTACAGAGTCACCTAGCCTAGGGTGTCGATGGTCTTACAGAGTTTTAAACTTTCCTTCTCTGAGCCTCAACTCAGCGGTATTTTTATGAAGTTCAGGGCATACCTCCTGCTTCTTATATAGTGAGAATAATCTTTGATAACCATGGTATGGCCGAGATTCATGGCTACCAGTTTAATATACTGGAGAACATTATTCTGACAATAATATTTTTTTTCTTTACTGCATGGTAAATTTTCCTTTCCGTTTAACGACTGCTTGACCAAAAAGAATATTATGGTGAACTATGTATTTTCTAGTTTTGTTTACAAGCTCGCTGGAAAATGTATTGATTCTATTGAACCAGAGTTATTTAAATTGAGTTAAGCAAGGTGATGATAGCGGAATGGCCGCCCTCGGCCTTCCTTTTTGGGTTTGTTCTTAGACTCATTAATGAATTTTTCCTTGCTTGTTAGTAAATATCAGATTCACGGCCATGCCCTAACAGGCTGTGAGATTCTTGAATACAGTCAGGGTTTGATGAATGTGACTTATAAGGTGTATTTTTATTTTCTTCGTCCATAGTAACAATCTGTCATGAGATTCACTATAGAGATGTTGGCTCTTGTTTAATTTTTTAGATATTCTATGGTATTTCATAGTTCTGAATTTTAGACGATATGCTTGGGGTTTTTCGTGATTCTCATCCCTATTTCTGTTTATAAAACTATTTGATAAATGTATTAGCTTCCTCGGCACTGACCGCCGATTCATGGCTGAGTATAGTGGTTTACAAGAGAACAGAAGCGGCGTAGGGTTCCAACCCATGCCGACTTTACAAGTTCTATACAGGTTGTTCGACTCTGCTAAAATAATGAAAAGATAAACACTCCCTTCCTAATCTACCTTTACGTCAGAATAAGAATCCGTTCCACCTTTGAACTTTTGGGTCTCTTATTTGCTATACCATATACATCAATTGTCGTATTTCATCAACTTTCTTGTGATAATCGAAGTATAGACTTCCCTGTACATTTCTTTTGTTAACTATTCTGTAAATAAATTACTGTACATAAAGAACGTTACATTTCATATAGAGTTCGCTATTCCAGGATAACTGTTAATTCATTGGACAGATGCCAGTACAATATTCACACATATAGAATTTACTTGCAAAGATTTCTATTAATCTAAGCTAAAGGAAACTTCAGAGTAATCTATCTTTTTCTGAACATATACTAACCATAAACATATTTCCAGTAGCATAGAATTTAAGTCTTTTTGAATTACTTATCTGGTAGGAAACAATAACTCTTAAACCGTGGTCCTCCCAACCATCAAGGGAGGCAATGACGTCCTCCGCTTGCCCCCTAGCTCCAAAATTCTAGTCGGTGCCACGGGAACAGTGGATAATCCTTCTGTTGTGACCTCTGGATGGCCAATCCAGCCACAAACAGATAATCTAGATATAAGGTTTGCAGAAGCTATTCTCAACTGGTCTTCCACCCAGCTCTAGAGAATACCTCCCCTTACTCTTTTCCCAGAAAACTCACAGAACCCCTATCCCTCTCCTAGGATTTCCTTTTATCCCTGGAGGGTAGGTAACTGTCTTCAAACTGTTCCCAACCACCTCCTATTCTTAGAAACTTTACCAACAATTTAAGAGATTCTCTTTTCATTTACTAACTCACTAATTCAAAGTAAAATGGTGTTTTTGAGTTTCTTTTACCAAAATAAAGTAAACAAATAATAAAATAAACAAATTGTATTTTCAGCTTATTCATGCTAATTAGCTCTTAATGAGGCTGTCACATACTTAGAAATAGTATTTTGTTCGTAAAAATAGGACTCTAGAATAGAGTCATTTCGTAGGCTCTAAAATAGGAATAAAGTTAGTAGAATAGTTAGAAGATCATTTATTGTAAATGGACACTTGTCGGTTCTCAAAGTGATCCATAACTAGATTAAGTTAGAACATAGAGCTTATAAATAGGTTAGTTTCCTAATTTCATAGTAGTGAGAGTTTACGTTTGTAAACTCCTATAATTTTCTATGTAATATTTTTCCATGATTAATAAAGTTATGTGTCTGAGGACACTTCTGCATCTACATGTGGTATCAGAGCTTACGGTGTGTTGTGTTAAGAACCTGTTGAGAGAGTTGTTTGCTATTGTGTAAATCTTGTGCGTGTGGCTGGGTGCAAAGTCTGAATGCCAAAGAATCCGTGAGAATGCGTTGAATATACAAGCCACTAACATGAAGATCATGAATCGAGGCGTTGTTGGAGGCAGTTTGGAGGATCTGATCCATTGGTGTGGAGAAGCAGCGGGAGCGATCGTAGCATGGTATGCTATGAAGAGATGATATCTGATTGGTGAGCCAAACTCGTTGTTGCGTGCTGCATTAGTTAATTTACTTTCTTCGAGGTTCAACACTGCTCCACTACTTTGCGTCAAATGGCAATCATTCGGCTTTGTGTATGAATCCTTTGAATTGTAAAGTTGATGTGGATTCGAAGGATTAGAGATCTAGTAGTTAATTATTTCTTCAAGGCCATGACTTCGCTGATTCGGGACTTCCTTTCAATCCATGAGCTTTGAAAAAACCCTATAGTTGTTGTCATGCTGACTTTCTAGATTTTCCAGCCGAAAGCTCAAAAGCTCTGCCACAGTCGGCTTTGGATTTTTCAGAGACTATCAACAAATTGTTGGTGCCATCGTTTGTGTGTTTGTGAATTTATATATATACTATGTTTGGGGTTTGATTGTAGGAATGAACTCATAGTAGAGACCGGGTAGAGACTAGTTATGCTGCTAACGCATAAGGGAGGATGTATCCCACAAAAATCATCATCTATTTAAAGCGATGACTTCAAACCAAGTTACAACCAGCATTAGTCGACAGCAAGACCACTGCTATCATGAATCAACAAAGAATTTATGTTTGGTCGTAGCACTACTGTGCTTCCCCTATGCAGTCCTCAATGTTACAGTGGTGTCATATCAGGCCACTAAACCAGCGTAAGAGCCACCAGAGTTGTGTGGATTGTAACAGTCGTTGTTTCAGATTGAATGCAGAGAAAATTGTTCAAGATTGAACGTAGAGCCTTTGTTTAAATGTGATCCTAAGTAGCTGTTTAAACAAATGCAGAAGTTGGGGAACTTCCAATTGTGAAGCTCTAGGTATGTGGATTCAATTGATACGCTTATAGAGTCAAGCTAATCAAATTCCCAAACAGTCGTGTGGAAATCGCTCACTCCTTCTGTGATGCATAAGGCAAAATGTGTAGGATAATGAAATCGCATTTTTTTTTTTATGCAGAATTAAATCCGTGATGTTTTGAAGCTGAAGAATCCGTGACGAAACCTCAAATTTCTGCGTCCACTAACGACCTGTGTGTGGAGATATGTGAGGAAAGCTTGTTGAGTCAGGTTGTGAAACAATTAAAATTTGCGTAGAGATTTGTGTGGATGGAGAATTGTTTTACTAAGCCATACTTTGGGGTAATCGTGACAGTTTTTTGTGCTTTGTAGATAAAATTTTTTTGTGCGGGTTAATGAAAATTTCAAGGCTAAAATTGTTCAAAACAAGTGTTTGGACACTGTGTAGAAAGCCAACACGAGTGAATAACTCCAGAGATCCATTTCAGAAGAACAGAGGTTTCGAGCAACCAGAAAATGAAGAAACAACTGCATTACATTTGGTAAGTCTGCAGTTTATCGAGGATTTAATTCCCAACCAACATTTCAGAAAGTTAGAAGGTTGATGGTAAAGAAAGCATCCATCCCATCTGGATTTTAGCATGTGAATGTGCCTAATGCATGATGGAGTGACCATCACCATATGCAAAGACGTGAAAGTAATTATCACCGTATGCAAAGACATGAATAACACTTTCTGGTAGTCACGTGTGTTGAAATGCTCTATTTTGAAAGGTTCCTCTCATTTCATTTCAGAAGGTAAAATTTACATTTGAGAAAGTATACCATTTAATGGTACACCTTATATATTTCATGAGAATACATATAAATCACATGAAAAATCATAAGTGAAATGGTATATAATGAGTGGAACTTTATTTCTTAATGATATTTAATTTGTGAGAAGCGTTTAAATTTTTTTTTGTAATAAGTGGGAGGAGAGATACTATGAGTGTAAAGCTCATGAGAGATAGTGAGTGGAGTAAGTGCTCATATTATATTCTTTGGATATAGTGTATATTTTTAATGACATTATATTTTGTAATTTGGAGTGATAAGTTGAAAGATGAGAGTATTGAAGTGTTTTTTTGAGTGATAAGGATTCATTTTTGAAATCATTGGAGTGATAAGCTGAATGTTGAAAGCACTTTTTTGGAGTAATAAGGTGCATATTTTGTAAATTTGGAGAGATAAGGGAAAGTCATTGTTGTGATTCCAAGTACCATTTTTGTTTGAGAAAAATTGAGTCAGTGAATATCCAGATTTTGAAGACAAATTGATTCTAAGCGTTGTGAGCTTGGCATATTCATTACTTGAAGGTGGAGATTTTTTATGTACTCAATACTTAATAAAGATATCATTTTTTGGTGATTGTGTCCTAGATCCGCCTGAAATTGAATAAGGGGATCTTAGGTACACCATGTGTGTTTGTGATGGCGCATGTTTTTTTTTTTTATGGCTTCATGTTGTTGTTTTTCATTTGTGTCTAGTTGTGACACATCAATAATTTCATATCGCATACATAAAGTTCAATAT
The DNA here is from genome assembly GCA_034641835.2 of Pinus albicaulis. Lineage (NCBI taxonomy): Eukaryota > Viridiplantae > Streptophyta > Pinopsida > Pinales > Pinaceae > Pinus > Pinus albicaulis. The sequence goes on from CM076580.1 coordinate 1,324,543,094, forward strand.
CAACAAGCACAACACATGTACCGAAATAGCTGCAAGATCAACACATGCATTTACGCAACTAAAACATAAAATCAAAGATTGTCTACATTAGCATTCTACATCAAAAATCAAATTCACTTAGTCAAGTTAATGCATTTCAAAGCAAAGTCTACATCAGCGTTCTTGCAAATCCATTTCAGAACTTGTAATCAAATTCATTGTTTTAAGTGAATCATTAAAAATTCATTGTTAATGAATTTTTAAGAGAACACGTGAATCATTAATATCATTGTAAGCTTTCTTGGGTGCATTGTTGATAGTGTTCGACACCCTTCCTTTATGCAAAATCAAGTGAGTGCACAAATTTCTGAATCAAACAAGAAACAAGTTCACATCTCCTACAAGTGAGCATGATTATTCATTCAAGCAATCTACGTCAAGACAGTACAAAGATCAAACCATCAAGCGAGCTAGAGTAAAGTTCATTACAGCAACCAACAAAGAAAAAAAACAAGTTCAAACAATCAAGCAAGTTGAGATCGACATCAAGCGAGCGTGGCTATTCATTCAAGTGAGCGTGAAGTCATCAAGTAAGTCAAGTGAGCACTTAAACAAACACAATCATCATCAAGGGAGCGTGAATTCCAAAGTTTAAGCGAGAAAATTCTACAATTCTAGCAAGTGTTCCAAGCAAGCGCAATAAGAAACAAATCAAGCGAGCATGCCATTCAAGTCACATAGCAAGTGAGCTTGTCCTTCAAGTACAAAAATCAAGTGAAACAGTTCAAAGAATGACATCTACAACAAGAGAGCCTGATTTCAAGAGCGCAAGTTAAAATGGCGCAACATATTTAGTTCTTAAACATTCTTCACAGTTTGATCATCTCCAGTGATGAAGACATGGTGCACATCAGCAAAGACACTCTTATTAATCTTTCACGGCATCTACGACAAACACAAGAAACCACTGAGTTTCTTCAACTAGAGTTGCAACTTCAAAGGATTGAATTGCAAGAAAAGAGTGATCCTTTCAAGTCTTTGAACCATCCAGTCATCCAAATAGCTTCAAGTGTCAAAATTATTTCAGTTCCAATTTCTTCCAAGCCCATCATCAAGCCCTGGGAAGAACTCCAAAATAACAAGAATCAACGAGGCTTAGGATATGTCACTACTGACCCCAACCTGCATATCCTAGATTATTCCAAGCCAATTAAGTTTTTCAGTGGAGGATTTCTTGCACAACTCACCTCAGCAGATTCTAAGAAAGTTGCAGACAACCAGCAATGCACGCCACCCAAAGTTGCTGACAAACAGAATTGCATGCAGCCTGAAGTCAAAGTCCAACTGAAATGTTCTCATTTTCAAAGAACCGATCATATGGAAGATCAGTGTTATGATCTCCATCATTGTCGCCATTGTGGCAAGCCCAATCATTCCTCAAAAAAATGTCGCAACCAACAAAAATTAGCCAGATTGAAGATACATTATGAATGGATCGACCCTTGGAAATGGTCATCCACAGTCAACAGATTGTCTCAGCTCTATAATCGCATCCAATCACATATAGTGCAGCCAACAGTGAAAATATGATGGTACTCTCATGCAGTTGAATAAGAGAGTACACCAGTGTAAAACTCCTATGCCTAAAGGGGGAGAGTTCAAGAATACTTTCCAATAGAAGTGTCTGTCCTTTCAGCTGAAAAAGGGGGGGAAATGTCAATGACATTGACAGTGGTTTTCAGACTGAAAGTCTCAACAAAACCAGCAAAATCAGCTAGTGGGCATCAACAAATTTTCCAGTGGGCATCAAAATTTTTTCCAGTGGGCAGGCGACAACAAAGATGCAGTGAACAATTTTCAGCACAACAAAAGCAATAGTGAGTTGTTTTTGACATCATCAGCCAGTGGGCTTTGAACAAAATTTTGATGCTGATTTCATGTAAAGGATAGATGGATCCTTTTACAACTTGGCACTTGATGGAGTTGTCAAGCAACATTCAGAGATGAATCAGACATACAGCTGCCTCATGGTCTCTTGAGATTGAAGATTTTTTCAGCATCAACTTGAGAACTGGGAAGATGGTTCCTCGTTCTTATTTTGGATTTATCCTTGAAGGGGGGAATGTTAGCCTCTTTCATAAAGACAGTTATAAATCCAAAAATACATAAATTAAATAATGTAAAGTTAGGATAAATATATTTATTAAATTATAATATTTAATAAATATTAGAGATACTTAAAAATAGAATTTTGTTAGTAAAAATAGGACTCTATAATAGAGTCGTTTCCTAGGCTCTAAAATAGGAGTAAAGTTAGTAGAATGGTTAGAAGATCATTTATTGTAAATGGACACTTGCTGGTTCTTCAAGTGATCCATAACTAGATTAAGTTAGAACATAGAGCTTATAAATAGGTTAGTTTCCTAATTTCATAGTAGTGAGAGTTTATGTTTGTAAACTCCTGTAATTTTCTATTTAATCTTTTTCCATGATTAATAAAGTTATGTGTCTGAGGACACTTCTGCATCTACAATAGAACCCTTATATTAGGAAAACAAACTTTTCAGAAAAAAGACCATCTAGCTAGAAAAGATAGAGTGAGATGCCAAACTAATTATAAACCTTCCAACATACAATGCACTGGTAAGATATTACAAGAAGAATGTGAGTAATTCTTGATAATTTTATGAGAGTGTGTGCCAAAAATTTATAGAGCAACATGGGCCTTTTATAGGGTTGACTTCATCAGGGAAGGATTTAAATGGGTCAACCAAATTTGTAAATTTTGAAAGAAAATATAATTTAAAAATATAATTTTTGAAATATTAGGTGAGAGGCTGATACTATTTATAAGGTTGACTTCATATGGAAAGGAATAAAATGGGCCAACTGAATTTGTAAATTTTGAGAGAAAATGCAATTTAAAACTTTGATTTTTGAAACCTTAGGTGAGAGGCTGATACCTTTTGGAGTTTCGGTTTTAATATTTCTTTGAATTCAATACCATTTTAATGATTAAGGAATAATATTTTGACACTAGACAATGACTAATTAAATTATCTAGAAAGCTGCATAATAATTTTTTATATAAATTTTTAATTTGTAAAATCATTAATTTTATTTTATTTTGGAATTTTAATCACTCAAATTTATATTTTTACTTTTATATAAATTTATTATCACCATATTAGTTTACATTACATTGGTATTATAAATTATTAATTTATTTGTCTAATTAGTTAAGGCATGAATTTATTAAGAATGTAGACGAAGATCAAATATCTTATCTTTCAATTAATTAGTAAATTCTAATTTAAAATAGATATAGATTGATGAGATTCCAATAAAATATATATTTTTAATTATAAATTCCTTAAATTCTAATTACAACTTTTATATTTGAAAATCATTTAATATATATATATATATATATATATATATATATATATATATAATTTGAATATTTTACATTTATTATCCTTAATTATGACTTCATTAAAAGACGAAGAATGCCAGCCCTAAAAGTTTGTGCTTGTCATTCAAATAGACACAATAGAAATATGTGTCTCACGTGTATGTATCTCTAAGGTCTTAAGTTGTATAAGCTGATGTAAAACCCTCGGTAGATAAGACCCAAATAGAACCCTTATATTGATAAAACAAAATTTCCAGAACAAAGACCATCTAACAAGAAAAGGTAGTCAGATGCCAAAGGAATTATAGACCTTCATAGACACAACGGAGGGGAAGATATTATAAGAAGAATGTGACTAATTTTTGATAATTTTATGGGAGCGTGTGCCAAAAATTTATAGAGTAACATAGGCCTAGCCTTTTATAGGATTGACTTCAGCCAAGTCTTTTTATAGGATTGACTTAGGGAAGAGGGGTTAAAATGGGCCAACTGATTTTGTAAATTTTGAAGAAAAATATAATTTAAAAATATAATTCTTGAAATTTTAGGTGAGAGGTGGATACTTTCGGAGTTGAGGTTTTAATATTTTTCGAAGTGAATACCATTTTTTTAAGTGAGAGGTGGATACTTTCGGAGTTGAGGTTTTAATATTTTTCGAAGTGAATACCATTTTTTTAAGATTCAAGAATAATAATTGATATTAGAAAATAACCAATTAAATTATCTAGAAGGCTGTATAATAAGATTTTATATAATTTTTTTTTATTTTAAAATTTTTAATTTTATTTTATTTTCGAATTTTAATCACTCAAATTTATATTTTTATCTTTATATAAATTTATTATTACTATATTAGACTATATTGATATTATAAATTATTAATTTGTTTGCCTAACTAGTTAAGATGATCAATTTATTATTTGTTAAGAGTGTAGAAAAAGATCAAATATCTTATTTTTCTCTTAATTATTAAAAAGTAAGTTAAAATAGATATAGGCTTTTCAGATTCCAATGAACATATATTTTTAATTGTACACTCCTCAAATTCCAACTACAACTCTTATATTTGAAAATCATTTTCTTAAAATAAAAATAAAATATATATAGTAATACATGAAAATATATCGATGATTTGAATATTTTATTTTTATTATCCTTAGTTCAAGGGGAAAATAATGTGATCCCTAAAATTATGTGCTTGTCATTCAAATTATCTGTGTAGCTTGTATGTATCCCTATTCGTATTAGCAGATGGTTCAAATTTTATAATACTTGTTTGAGACATTCTTTTTTGTAATGTTATAATTGTGTAGCTCGGGGAAAGCCAAAGACATATTCTTAAAAAAAAAAAAAAAATTAAAGCCTAGTAAAACGGTATTTTCGAAGACCCAAATATAACGCTTATACTAAGAAAAAAAAATCTTTCAAGAAGCCAGAAAAGATAGATTCCAACGAGTGGTAAGATATTACATAGGAGAATGTGAGTAATTCTTGATAATTTGTAATTATTGATAATTTAATGAGAGCCTATGTAAAAAATTATAGAGTAATATAGGCTTTTTAGACGGTCTACTTCATGAGGGAGGCAGGGGTTAAGGGGTTAAAGTTGACGAGTCCTGCTACCCATCATAGAATTTTCTTATGACAATATTGTTTTTAAACAACTCTTCATATCACTTTTAGTATTAATTTTTACCAGTTTCATCTAAGTTAAAAGAAAAAACACAATGTATATCTACAAATTCCATCTAAGTTAAAAGAAAAAAACACAATGTATATCTACAAATACTGAAGCCAATACATTAAATTTTGCAGACATCAGGGTGAAAATCAATCTGCCATTGCTAAAAATAAATTTCCAAAGTTTCATTTTTAATTATATTTATCTTTCTGAAAATATAATATTTTAGTTTAAATTTCAATCAGATTTTGTTAAAATGATGTTGAACGTGTTGATATTAGATATTGTCAATAAAGGTATTCAAATGAAAGTAAAATCCATTTGAACTGACTGAAGTTAAGATGAATATTTTCCTAGAGAAGAGTCTACTACTCATGAGGCTCAGTTAAAGGAGAAGCCTCTGTCTTGCAGGAATTCCATGGAGTAGGGAAAATATTCCATGAAATCAAACATTCTCCTCTTTCAGGAGCTCCATGGAGGAAGGAAAATATTCCATGAAATCGAACATTCTGAGAAAATTACAAAAAGATTTTGTTAAAAAAATGTCTACCCTCTAGATATCAGAATTTACATGTATAAATTATTCAAATATATTAAAATCTACTAAAACTTACCAGAGTTCAAGTGAAGTCTCTGCTTGAGGAAAGTTTAGTGCTCGTGATTGCAACATTATAGAGTTGGAACAATAGTCCAAGTGACTTTTAATTTGAAGCATTCATCAAATATTTAACTAAATAGTCATAACAGAAAAATACTGATCAAGGCTTTATTAAATTATGCATATGCATGCTCACTCACCAAATACATATTGATAGACTTGATGAAGAAAATGGAATATAAATACTCTCACTAAGCTATAACTCACTCACATAAAGAAAACAACTATTTATATAAACATCATCTTCAAATTCACACAATCCATAATGTCAATTGCCCTATTATCTTTAAATCTCTAGCTTAATGGGGAAATGAATTATTTACCGCTCCTAACAATATTTTAAAATAAAATGTATAACATAAAAAACATGCCCACTTCTAAAGCCTCATCTAGGAATGTATAACATAAAAAACATAGCCACTTCTAAAGCATCACCAGGCTTACCAAATGTCACCAAAGTAAATCCATTTTAACTTTGGATCCTCCAAGCCTCAAAAGGGTTCAAATTTCTAATATCTCTCTGCTACTTGAGCCTAGATCCATCTTAAATCAAGAGTTATCAAGGGCCGAGAGAGATGAAATTTCTTGAGATGCAAACCTCTTTAGAGCGAAAGGAGATTTAATCCAGTAGATTCAGAGTTAAGATGTATATAAGCAATTCCCCCTTTAAATATGCACCATTCCACATGAATACCATGGGTTGTCGTACCATGGATGATTACCATGAAGTTATTTTTATTTTAACATTATTTTCTTATTAATTTAATTTATATTTACCAAATAAAAATGTTTTCACATATTTAATTTCATTTTATTTTCACTCAGATAAAAAATAAATAATTTTATTAAAAAAACTAAAAATTATTATATTAAAAAATATTGTATTACTTTTTAAAATACAAATATTACATTTTCAAACACTATATTCAAAATGTAGAGTACAAAAACTATCTATGCTAAATTGACTATACGTTAACCTTATTTTAGTTTATAATTTTATTTTATTTAGTTTTAGTCTTAATTTTAATTTTATTTTTTATTGTAATTTGGCTAAGTCACTCTATTAAGTTACATGCTATCTGGAACCTAGTAGGTTGTGAGAAGACCACATTATTTTAGTTTATAATTTTATTTTATTTAGTTTTAGTCTTAATTTTAATTTTATTTTTTATTGTAATTTGGCTAAGTCACTCTATTAAGTTACATGCTATCTGGAACCTAGTAGGTTGTGAGAAGACCACATATCCCAGTATCAACGATATATAAATAAAAATATATCAAATATGTATATATATAAATGTTAACCTTGACCTATTTGTTTCATAATAAACTGTATTTTACTTGTAAAAATTGGAAAAATATGTAAATGGGCGTCAAATCTAACCCCTTGAGAGAGGGGTTAAAATGGGCCAACCCCTCAAGGGAAAGGTCAAAATAGACCAACGAAATTTGTAAATTTTGAGAAAAAATACAATTTAAAACTTTAATTCTTTAAACTTGGAGTTGGCATTATAATATATTTCTTTGAAGTCAATACCATTTTCATGATTGAAGAGTAAGAGTTTAACACTATAAAATAACCAATTAAACTATTTAGAAGGATGTATAATAATTTTTTATATAAATATTTAATTTTTAAAATCATTAATTTGATTTTATTTAGAATTTTAATCACTCAAATTTATATTTTTACTATTATATAAATTTATTATTAATATATATATGATATATATATTATAAATTATTAATTTTTTGTGTAATTAGTTAAGAACTTCAATTTCTGATCCTTGAATTAAAATAGATATTAGCTTCTTAGATTATAATAAAAATATATTTTTAATTATAAGCTCTTCAAATTCCCACTACAACTCTTATATTTCAAAATCATTTTCTTCAACAAGAAATAAAATTATAAAAATAAAAATAATAATACATTAAAATATATCAATGATTTGGAATATCTTATTATATATATAGAGAGAGAGAAACAATTAATATTTGGTTAAATTGTATAATTTATATATTTTTAATTGTTTCTGGATTCAATTTAGTTTTTTAATCTACCATTGAAAATTCAATATTTATGTTTGTTATTAACTTCAATCTTTATTCTTTTTATTAATATTAATAAACATAAATGTTTAAAATTTTAATAAAATTTGTTAATATTAATATCAATAATATTATTATTATAAATATTTTGATTATTAATATTAATATTGATATTTTTCTTAATATAAAATTAATTATATACGTTTTTAATATTAAATACCTGAAATTGATAATAAAATTAATAATTAAATAATATAGATTGAAATTGAGATTAATAATTAATTAACAAATAATTATATATATATATATATATATATATATAGATTAAACGAGTCATGTTTTTTTTTTTTATTTGATAATTTTAGGTTTCATAATTTAGAAACCTAATATTATAAAATCAATATTAGAAACCCTACATAATAACAATGATATTAATAGATAAGTCTTAGTTTCAAATAAATACTAAAAATAATCTTAATAATTAATATTAAAAAGTATAATAATGATGATTAATATTACAAATATTTATAACATTAATAATATTAATAACAATGTTATTAATAAGATCATTAATACAAAATTAATTATGTTTAGTAATTTAGCCTATTTAGATTCAATTTTGTCTTTTTAAACTAAGCTTTCGTTAAAAAAATATATAATGAATAAATATATAATAGATAATTAAATTATATATATATATATATATATATATATAGATATATATATATATATATATATATAATTTAATTTTTTTATTGAAATTGTAATATTTCTTTATTAAATATTATGATAATCTAATTTATCTTCTATATATTTAGAAATTTTTATTTAAAATAAAATTTTCTAATATGTATGTTATTTTATTTATTTTTATTAATAAGAAAAAACAGGTTACACTCATCATGATTAAAAAAATAAAAATATAAAATACATTTGACATCTTAGATGGGAGATTATATTTTTTTTAAATACATTTTTAATAATTGGAAATCTCTATGTCTAGGGGTACTCTTGTTTGATACAGATTATTCATCTGCAAAAGAAACCTTTTTATATTATATTATTGATATTCAAATACTTTATAATATGTATCCCATTTTGTCAAAAACACTCCTCCTTATATTGTCGATGTTCAAATGGTTTTATTTTAAGGATTAAAAGGAGAAATCGATAGATTCCCTCCTGAACACTTGCTAAGAACTATGCAGTTTACTCCGAAAAATACATCAGCAAGGCACACTTTTCCCCTCTGCTGCATTTGATGGTATGAAGGGTTATTTATATTTATGTTTCATCCAAATCCTATTATATTAATATATGAGAACAAAAGGTTAAACGAGAAACGTAAAACTATATGCGAGGAAGTAGGTTTCGGGTTTAGATGGGAACTGAATTGCTGGGGATTATCAAACCGGCCGCGTCCAAATGAAATGTCATGTCAGTAAATATGCATGTTTTCCACCGTTAATGGAAGTATCATAACTCCTCATTAACTCTGCGTTGCCATCAACCTTCTTCCGCTGCTCCTTTTCTTGGCGAGTAGGTGGACATGTCGGAACATGAATGTTGCAGGAAAGGCCGGGAGATCCTTCTGCTGCCGCTGCTACAAACTTATGTGGAGGTGGCGGATTCGGGAGGTGCTCGTTGAGTTGATCAGTTTCAAGTGATTTCCAGAATGTTAAGCGGCCTCCTGCTGCCGCCACCGCTTCATTGGAAGAGTGAACGCTAATGCTTTTATCCATCATCAGCTGCCTCTGCCTTCCTGTGGCGGAGACTTCCTTAAACGACAACGTCGTGATAAGTAAGGCGAGAGTCACAATTACAAGAACAGACACATTGGTTTTAAGTTTCATGGGCACTGCCATTATAAATCTACTTTTGTGACTTGAAAAAATATCTGTGGAATGGTAAACCCTAAAAGCTGAATGATAGGTTGGTTAACGACGATGGACGGTTCACAAAATATTGGACATAATGAAACTTATTGCCGAAGCGCTGTGTATGGGTGGTTTGCACTTGTGGGGGAACTATTTTATGCATACATACAATATTCACGGGCGGGACTCTTCTATAAATACATGCCAGAGAGGGGTGGAGCGGAGAAGGATCCGAGAATATCGAATTGAATTCAAATGAATTGTAGTCTCGACCCTCTCGAAAGTCACCGTATGTAGAGTACACGTGATAAAATATATAATATGGATTGCTTAAAATTCGCCGTGTCTACTCATCTATGGATTGCTTAAAATTCGCAGTGTCTACTTAATATGGATTGCCTAACCACTGAACTATTTGAATCTTCCTGTTATTGAATTGACTACTTTAAATCCATGACCGGAGCTGGTATATCTGACTCAACATCGATTCTTCCCGATACAGGCAGACCATGAAAGAAAAACGCACGGGGTCAGGAGTGATGGACTAAATGTTGATATTAAAAAATGTGCAGTTATGGAGGCTTGGGTAAGATGACTGTGCAGTTGAGAAGCTCAGTGAGGAAATAGTAAGCCTTGAGACTCTAAAATGTGCATTTCTAGAGGGAGACTAGTCAGTGGATTGCGTAGTTGTATAGTTCAATAACTCAAGGAGGTATCTTTAAGATTGATACTGCGTAATGTGCTGTAAAATACTGGCTAGGAGGACATATTGCGCAATTTATGATGGTAGGGAGGAAATCCTTTGAGCACTATGACTGCTCAATACCTCCAACTTCACATTGTGTAGTTTGTAGTTTTAGGACTCAAGGGTACATGATTGTGGCTTGCTACCGTGCAATGCACCATTCGATAGGAAATCGTGATCTTAATTTGGTTGGGCATAATATCTTTCAAATTTGGCTAAGTGTGAGATCAGTGAAGCAAATATGAAATCAAGGTAAGACTTGAACATGACCGCACACTGGAAACAATTGAAGAAAAAACATATAAAAGTTAGCACTTTAGAAACAAGATGATCCCCTTAATGCGACGGTAAAAAAATACTCTGTTCCAAGTGTGACACTTAAGGTAGATTTTGCGATGACAATGACGACACCAAAGAGACAATGGATTAAACATTAGGAATGAGTCTAATACATGTCTATACAGTAAATAGGACCCGTAAACACCAAATTTTCATTGTGAAATGAACTATAACTATAGTTTTACATCATGCAGCACTTCACATGCCCGAGAGACGACACTTGCGACAGTAAGAGAATGTTGAAAACGACACTTACAAATGTGAATGGCATTGAAAGAGACAATTTTCAAAGTGAAGAAATCATGAAAATGACACTTGTTAAAGTGAAAGTAAGCAAAAGCGACAACTATAAACATGAAAGTAAAACTTGCGAAAGCGAAGGTGTGTAAAAGTGATAATTGAAAAAATCAATGAAATAGAAATACAATTATAACCAAAAGTGAGAGAGTGTTAGTTGAAAGTGTGCAACTGACTACCAACATAGGTTGAGCATTGCAGAAACACTGTCTTGATGGACTACGTTATGCCTATTCAATATTGTGCAAAGGAATGGACTCATGAGCCCATTATAGACTGAGCATGTGTGAGAATCTGACTTTGAAACTTAAAATATAAGAAGAATATTTAATCACTTAAGAAAGCATCATTCAACCATGAAGTTACTATGGAATGAACGATCAAAATATCTATAGTTGGCTCCAAAATTCAAGTGTAGGAATACTTTTGGAGGGTTTTTGTCGCAACGACAAAACTTGGCGACAAACTAGTGTAACTCGAGCTTTTCTGTTTAGGTTTAATTATCTAATTGCAAGGCCTCAATATTTCAAGGAGTATTGATTCATATTGTGGATTACCTTATTTTCCCTAATTAACCCATTTAGATATATAGTCCCGTCTATTCCCTTACTCGGTTGAACATATATCAAGGCTTGTCGAATAATTTTTTTTTTGATATAGGAAATGGTAATATATTTTTGAGTTTAAGATAATAAGGGTATGATTTTTCATCTCTAGTATTGTTCTACTGCCAGTAGGCCTAGATAGTACCCCAATGTAGTCACTACAACAACACAAGCATCTCTTTGCTACTAGCAAGCCTAAACAATTCCTCAAGAAATTGATTGTTTCACCTCTTAGCATAGGAAACCTTCTTCATCTTTCACCCTTTATTTATTTTATTTATATAAATTTTCTTAGAAACTTATTTATTTGATGGGTAGAATATGGATCCTGACTTATTGAGATTAGGAGAGGTATTTCATTCAGAGAAGCATAACTTTAACTCTGATGATATGTTTGAGTGTTAATTGATTTTCCCCTAGCTTTCTCTACTTGATTGGTTTAGTAAGAAAAAAAACTATTTATCACAATTATGAGCTTAGGAATGAGGATCCTAGAATAAATATGGGGTTTATAGTTTTACCAAAGGCTTTCCATTCAAATGGATAATATTTCCCATTTAGATATCGTTGAATTTAAATATATGTAAACCAAAGATAGAGAAAAGGTAACATATTAGCTAAACATTGTTCCCCATCACAATTTCCCTTTTCAAGTTTTGCCACATTGCCTTTGGAGCCAAAAGGAACATTTCATGCAAAGTATTATTCAACAAAAGGAAAAAATAAACACATGGAAAAAAAAAAAACCAAAACAACAAAGAAAATGGGGGTGGGATGTAAAAACAATGTGTAGAATATACAATAAGAAAATAAATAAATGTAGAGACTAGATGGAGAGTATGATAAAGGGTGGATGTAATGCAAGGGAAACAAAATGTAACTAAACCTAATTCTAACCTAACAATCTAGAAGACCAGGGCTAAGTGTAATGATATTTCCAATGAAGCCATCATTGTTCCTCATCTATAATCACAATGATACGATCAATTAAAACCGATATATGGTAATGTGCAACTGAAAATATATAAGCTTTAATAAATTGCACAGAACATTGAAGGTCTTTCTTAAGAGAAGAAAGATGTTTCATATCACCTAAATTTACCCAACCTTCCACCTTACCTTATCGATGTAAAACATAATCAAATAAACCTTGATGGCTCCTTGTGAATGTACCTATACCTATATTATCTTGCTTAGAACACATCAAGATAGATCAAAAATTGATTTTAACAAATTGGCTTGCTATGTAAGATGATTCTAACTAATGATAGATTGGATAATGAAACTAAAAAAAATCCTCTTGAATATCCTGAAGCCCTTGGGAGAAGGAAATTTCAATTACCGATATGGAATCAAGATGAGAATCTTGTGAGGGAAAATAAATCTGATCATATTCAAAAAGCTTGTGACGACCTGACATAACCATCAATGAAGGATGAAATTCTTGAACTAGTTGATAAGTGTCTAAATACTGAGATGATAAACCATAAAGATCAACTTATGTAAAATAACCATCATTAGGTACATTATTGGGAAAATGATGAAATGAATGACAATTGTTAGAAAAACAACCATGATTATATGGGATGATTAAGGCATAATATTCTCGATTAGGAGACAACAAAGATAGATCGGTTTGAAAAAAATTACAAATGATTTGAATGAAAGAATCATCTTAGTCATATGTTGAATGTGAAAAACCATCTACTTGTGTCTGGTTACAAATTGGATTGGCATCATAATCATTAAAAAGGAATGCCAATATGGAAAACACATGAAACCAATCGAGATATAGTGGATGAAAAAGAATAACTTGATTCAACAAGTAACAAAAAAATTCATTAACATTGAAGAGGATATTTGATTCCATGAAGAAAATAATTAGAATGAAAATATTCACATGAAGGATTAGGAGCTAGTTATTTTCAAAAGAATGTGATGATTATGAATCCTTTAGCCAATTATAATATTTAGAATGATAAGCTTCATAGTTTTGTTCATTCATGAAAGGTATACACTCCAAAACTAAGTTTGATACAATATATTTTCATGAGGAATAATAAATCGAAATAAAATTCTTAATATGACGAGACAAAATCTTGAAAGTTTGAAAAGTTTATTTGATACCACACAATTTTCAAGAAGGAATTTACATCTAGTGAAACCATGCAACTTTCCTAAGAGAATTTGAGCACTTTCTCACAAAGCCAAGATTCCATACAAAACCATATATACAAATTTCTAAGAGAATTTGAGCACTTTATCACAAAGCTGAGGTTCCCCTTCTTTAATTTGGCATTTAGGTTTGGTTGGTTTATCATTGTACATTTGTTTTGGTTGGTTTATCATTGCACATTTGTTTGTTTTTATATTTTATTGTTGTTTAATTTTATTACGTTTTTAATGTTATTAAGTTTTAATAAATTGCTTGTGGTTAGCAGGTTTGTAGAGGTTCAATTACCTTACATAGGTTTTGTAGGTCTGGTTTGATATCGAGGTTTAGTTGCCAGTTTTTTTTGGGGTGCAAAAAGGTGTGTAGAAATTTCAACCATTGAATTTTTTTTTGAAAAAATTAGAGATGTGTGTCACTTATATGTATCCCTCCAAGGTCTTAAGTCGTATCAGCGCATGGTTCAAATTTTACAATGCTTTCTCAGAGCTGTGTGGAAGGGAAGACCAAATACATATATGAAAAAAAAACTTAGAGCCCAGTAAAACCCTCATAAGACCCAAATAGAACCCTTCTGCTAAGAAACAAAAAATTTGAGAAGAAAGACAATCTAGCCAGAAAAGTTAGAGTCTGATGCCAGATGAATTATAGAACTTCAAAGATTCAACGCAGGGGTAAAATGTTACAGAGAAGAATGTGAGTAATTCTTGATAATTTTATGAGAGCTTGCGCCAAAAATTTATAGAGTAAAATAGGGCTTTTATAGGGTTCACTTCATCATAGAGGGGTTAAAAAAAAGCCAACAGAATTTTCAAATTTTGAGGGAAATACAATTTAAAACTTTAATTCTTGAAACACTAAGTGAGGACTTGTAGTTTTAATATTTCTTTGAAGTCAATACCATTTTCATGATTTAAGAATAATAGTTTTGACATTATACAATGACCAATTAAACTATCTAGAAAGTTGCATAATAAGTTTTTATATAAATTTTTAATTTTTAAAATCATTAATTTTATAAATTAAAGACGTGTCTCACGTATATATATCTCTCCAATGTCTTAAGTAGTATCAAAAAATGGTTCAAATTTTAAGACTCCTTTTCTAATGTTATAAATGTGTAGCCAACATAAGGCCAAAAACATATTTTGTAAAAAAAAACATCTGAGCCTAATAAAACCCAGTATACTCAGAAAACAAACTTTAAAAAAAAAGACCATCTAGCTAGAAAAGATTTAGATGCCAAATGAATTATAGACCTTCCAACACACAATGCAAGGGTAAGATATTACAAGAAGAATGTGAGTAATTTTTTATAATTATTTGAGAGCGTGTGCCAAAAATTTATAGCGTAACATAGGCTTTTTATAGAGTTGACTTCATCAGGGAAGGATTAAAATGGGCCAGCCCAAATTGTAAATATTTTGAGAAAATACAATTTAAAATTTTAATTTTTGAAACCTTACCTGAGAGGTTGATACCATTTATAGGGTTGACTTCATCAGGGAAGGTTTAAAATTGGCCAACCTAATTTGTAAATTTTGAGAGAAAATACAATTTATAAATTTAATTTGTGAAACCTTCCGTGAGAGGCTGATACCTTTTGGAATTTTGGTTTTAATATTTCCTTAAATTCAATACCATTTTTGTGGTTAAAGAATAATAGTTTGAAACTAGACAATGACTAATTAAATTATCTAGAAAACTCCATAATAATATTTTTATATAAATTTTTAATTTGTAAAATTTTAATTTAATTTTATTTTATTTTGGAATTTTAATCACTCAAATTTATATTTCTACCTTTATATAAATTTATTATCACCATATTATATAACATTATATTAATATTATAAATTATTAATTTATATGTCTAATTAGTTAAGACATCAATTTATTAAGAATATAAACGAAGATCAAATATCTTATCTTTCAATTAATTAGTAAATCCTAATTTAAAATAGATGTAAGTTCATGAGATTTCAATCAAAATATATTTTTAATTATAAGCTTTTTAGATTCCAAGTACAACTTTTATATTTGAAAATCATTTTCTTAAAAATGAAAAATAAAATTAAAAATAATAATAATAATAATAATAATAATTACAATATATATAAAAATGTATAAAATTATATCAATCATTTGAATATTTTCCTTAATTATGACTTCATTAAAAGACAAAAAAAAAATGTCAGGCCTAAAAATTTGTGCTTATCATTTAAATAGACACAATAGAAATATGTAATGTGTTTGACGTGTATGTATCTCTCAGGTCTTAAGTGGTATAAGCTGATGTAGAACCCTCGGTGGATAAGACCCAAATAGAACCCTTGTACTAATAAAACAAAATTTCCAGAACAAAGACCATCTAACAACAAAAGGTAGTCGGATGCCAAACGTTATAGACCTTCATAGACACAACAGAGGGGTAAGATATTATACGAAGAATGTGAGTAATTTTTGAAAATTTTATGAGAGCGTCTGCTAAAAATTTAGAGAGTAACATAGACCTGGCCTTTTATAGGATTGACTTTAGGGAGGAGGAGTTAAAATGGGTCAACTGAATTTGCAAATTTTGAGAAAAAATATAATTTAAAAATTTAATTCTTCAAACTTTAGGTAAAAGAGGGATATTTTTTTGGAGCTGAGGTTTTAATATTTCTTCGAAGTCAATATAATTTTTTTAGGATTTAGGAATAATAGTTTGACATTAGACAATCACCAATTAAACTATCTACAAGGTTGTATAATAAGATTTTATATTAATTTTTAATTTGTAAAATATTTAGTTTATTTTATTTTTGAATTTTAATCACTCAAATTTATATTTATATTTTTATATAAATTTATTATTATTATATTATATTATATTGATATTATAAATTATTAATATCTTTGCCTAATTAGTTAAGATGATCAATTTATTATTTGTTAAGAGTGTAGAAAAAGATCGAATACCTTATTTTTCTCTTAATTATTAAACCATGAGTTAAAATAGATATAGGCTCCTCAGATTCCAATGAACATATATTTTTAATTATACACTCCTCAAATTCCAACTACAACTCTTATATTTGAAAATAATTTTCTTAAAAAAAAATTAAAAGATATATAATAATAAATAAAAATATATGGATGATTTGAATATTTCATTTTTATTATCCTTAGTTCCTGCTTCATTAAGGGGAAAATAATGTGAAATAATGTGAGCCCTAAAATTATGTGTTTGTCATTCAAAGAGACACAATAGAAATATGTGTGTAGCTAGTATGTATCCCTCTGAAGTCTTTGTGACAGCTTCATTAAGGATAATTAGTGTTAACTAGTTAAAAGACAATTTTTATTTATGGTTTCAGGAAAAAGACTGGAATTAATGTTATTGGTCTAAAAAGTTATTTTCATTGGTAACAAGTTATGAATAATGAATCAGTTAAGAGAATTAACTTAAGAAAAGTAAAAGCTAGTGGTAAAATGTTTCCAAGAACTGGAAAGTGGTTGGGGACAATTGGAAATAGTTGCCTGCTCCTCTGAGGATAAAAGACTTATCCTAGTGAGGAGTAGGGGTATTTTTATTTATGGTTTCAGGAAAAAGACTGGAATTAATGTTATTGGTCTGAAAAGTTATTTTCATTGGTAACAAGTTATGAATAATGAATCAGTTAAGAGAATTAACTTAAGAAAAGTAAAAGCTAGTGGTAAAATGTTTCCAAGAACTGGAAAGTGGTTGGGGACAATTGGAAATAGTTGCCTGCTCCTCTGAGGATAAAAGACTTATCCTAGTGAGGAGTAGGGGTTTTTTGAGGATTGGAAGGAAGAGTGTGGATTTTCTAGAGCTGGTAGAGACTAGTGGAAAACACTCAGCAAATCCTGAAAATTATTTTTGGTACTAACTATACTGGTTGTCCTGAGGTCAGAATAGAAATTTCCACTATTAACTCGTACAAGGACTGGAGCTTAGGGGAAAGAAGAGGACATAATCGCCTCTCTTGAAGGTTGGGAGGACCAAAACAAAAAATTATAGATTCAGATAAGTAACTATATTGTTTCTGTAACTATTCATTTTGAAATTATTGCTCTGTCGTTGTACATGTATCTATAGGATAGTGATGTAAACTGTGTATAAACTTTAGACAAAACTTGAGTAGATATCCTCTTAATAAGACATACTTGATATTATATATACCAGCTCTGAAATAAGGACTGCAAAGTGGAGGAAGTATAAGTTCTACATTTTCTTTCTCTTTTATTTAAGTTATAAGAACTGAAATTTATAGATAGTTGCGATATCAGTGAATATACTTGAGGAATAACTGATTATTCGGTATATACTGTGGGACTGTGTTATGAATAATCAAATGTGAAAGCATGTTAAATTCTGCAGGGTGTATTTTATTTCTCTATGTTAATGGAAAATAATAGTTATAAGCAAGAACATGCTACAAAACCCTGTGATAAAGGTGCCATAAAAGAACAATAGAAATTGAAATCTTGAATACATGACTTTATTTTTTAAGTATATTCATGTGACAATTGTATAAGGAAATTTTACACTTTGGAAAAACTATGGAAGTAGCAGAAAGCTAGGAATAAAGACTATAATTTAAACACTATTTCATAAAATAATGGTATAATGTAGAAAGAGAGAAAACCCTCAGTAGAGTTTATGGGTAAAATCCTAAACCAAGTGTTGTACATATTCCCTCCTCCATTTACATTTTAGCCACCGGTTCCTTTTAAGTCTGATTCCAGTATCTTTTGTGGTCAAAAACTTCCATGTCGTGCTCACCGCCACCTTTTCGCTCCGAAAATCCACTGTCCAAATGTTAAAAACCCGCAATTTAAATATATCGGGCTGAAGCCCCCAAGTCCTAAGCCCCTCTTCCTGATGTCGTCATAGGACCCGAGCTCCAGGACCACAGGCCAAAAGAATGGGGGCTTATTATTTGAGTTTCGGGCGTGATATCCGCCGTCCGATTCAATTAAATCAACGGAGCAGACACCTTTTATAAGGCGGCCCCCACATATGTCCCCCGCAAGCTAAACCGGCAGTATATCCCCCGCACCACTCTCGTCGGCCAGGTGGTATTTCCCGCGGGGGCAGCGATCCCATACAGGTAGTGCCGCGTGTCCTCAGTACGAGCAGAAAACCGCTTCTCCCCCGCGCATTAAAGATCGTCCCATCACTGGGCAGCGGAATTCTTTGGAGCCGTTGGATCTACCGAGCCTGATCCGGCGGTGATTATTCTCCGGACTTGCCCACCCGTTATTTCATCTCCGCCACGCTCTATGGCCCGCCACCGTGTCACTCTCACCCACTTCCGCCTGTTGACCCCGCCACATCACCTCCCCATCTGTCCATTGTACTTCCACGAGTTCTCATTTCGTACGTCCTTAGTCTTCCTTCGCGCTATATATATATATATGAATGATTGTTCATATGTTTTCATTCATATTTGTCGCTACTTCTCCCTCCCGACCCGATTGTGTCATGAAAAAAACTCACATTTCGTCTATCTGTCGAACCGCTATCGATTTTCTTCCACCACCCTGCTTGTTTCCGCCTTCTATCCACGTCCGCACTGTCATCTCCATCACCAGCTCCATCACTCCCACCTTTGTCTGAGTCAATTTTCTCTGATATTTTTTGGATTTTGCAGGTTTCAAGGTAACTGGAGGATATTTTAATCCGCTGCCGCCATTACAGAAGTTCAGGGCCCATGAAAGACGTTTTCCTGGGGTGAAATTTAATGAAGAAGCCGAGGGTAGGTAGAAGAGATGACCGCCATTAAAGAAAACACAGATATGGATTCTCAGAACCCTCCAGATAAATTCACCCTGTATTTAAGATCCAGAATTCAAATTCAAAGTTAAAGGGCCGAGAGTACAGTACAGGAAGGTAGATTATCTCCAGTCCCTTACGGCAGCAGATTTTTCCTCGACTACAGGCATCACTTTGTATATATTTTATTATTTGTGTCTTATATATAAGGAGATTTTTCTCCCAGTATTTATTTCTATGGACAGATTGTAAAGTACAGTCATTTATAGCTAGTCATTCATGATGTAGGCGCGAATGTTTTCCGCCATTCTTATTCAATTTAGATCAATAAATGTAGGATACCTACCTCCTCCTCTAGAATTTTCGATCTGTTCTATAAATACTCAGAAATAAGACATTATAAGGGTTCCAGATTTCGATCAGCAAACTGTGCAGTGAGAAGACTTCTGTATACATCTTGTAACATTTCTCTATGAAGTTTCAGAGCCCGTAGGGTCTCAGTGAGGAGGGGTTATAACTGTATTGAGGATTCTAGTCTTTGGTATCTCACAGTATGTAATTTCTCTCATGTGTTAATACATTATCTCTTTTCATGTAAATTGTCTTCTTGTATCATGTTCTAGAATGCGAGTGGCTCACTAGTTTGCAGTAAGGATTCATCTTAAGTGGTGCCCTTTCTGGAATTAGTCAAGCGCTTTAAATAGGCCTAGTCATGATATACTGTTCCATGTTCACTCTTTCCATATTTTCTGCTATATTAGTGGCTTAAGGATTCGTAAATTGATGCGCCCTTGTATGCCAGCTAATATCATCTTATGTTTCCTCATTGCACTCACTCTCTGATATTTGATTTCTGTGATATATTATTTGAATCGACCCTCTTTACAGTAAACGGTCTCTTAACTGTCTGATGCTTTCATGCTGAAGTTTTACTTGATGTTTCTACATTATTCTTATCCTTGTGTCAGATTCTAAGAGAGATCGGTCCCATTCAAATCTGATTTCCTTGTTTAGAACAAGAGATAGTAAGCGAGTTCTTGGACTGACAACCCAAACTAAAAGGGCTCCTTGCTATA
Organism: Pinus albicaulis; assembly: GCA_034641835.2. Lineage (NCBI taxonomy): Eukaryota > Viridiplantae > Streptophyta > Pinopsida > Pinales > Pinaceae > Pinus > Pinus albicaulis. The sequence goes on from CM076580.1 coordinate 1,324,563,770, forward strand.
TTAAGATGTCCTAGGCACTGGTCTATGGCAACTCTAGGCTGTCTCTAGGAGGGTGACAAAATCATCCACAACATCTTTCTGGCGCCGTTGCCGGGGAACGAATTCAAGAATATCTGTTTCCCTGGGTTCGACATCTCATATTCACTCTCTAATCGGGTGAGCACAGAGAGGTGAAGAGTTGCAGATTTCTCACCTTGGCGACTCCACTGGTCTTTATTTGATAAATTTTATTGGAAGTCCTGGCTTCCCGGAAGCCCCATTTGAGCTCAGATACCTCACAGTCGAAAACACCCTACGTGTCTGACCCAGAGAAGATCATTCATAAAAGAGTTTGGAAGGAGAAGAAGTTAGTTCGTTCTGAAAACCCTGAATATTCCATTGAAGATTATCCGCCTTCTTCTTCTCAAGAAATCTCAGTAGAAAATCCCGACTCCACTGTTGTTTATTTGATAAATCTGTTTGCAGTCCCGACTCTGCTGGGGGAGAAACAATAGCTTTGATTTGGCAAATCACTGTGGTGGACAGTAAAGATCTTAAACCATCCACCTGGCGACTCCACAGTTCCTGAATAATTAAAAGACCCCACTGGCAGAAGACTCTGAACTGGTTGAGAAGATCTAGTAATCATCTTTGCAGAAGCATGGATCCAAGCATGGATAGGGATACAAAGCTAGAGGCTTTGTATTATCAATTAAATGAATTAATAAAAAGGTTTGGTAAAGTACAGGAGAGGTATAGCGCTAATATGAATGAGGATGATAATTATTTAGAACGGCCCATGCCTCTTCCAGAACAAGAGAAAAATCAAGACGTGGATAATGAGCAAGGCATGTATGATGTTTTAAAGCCCATGGAAGATGAAGAGGAAAGCAATCAGGAATTTCTTGAATTCTTGCCTATATCTTGTATTATGCTGGTCAGAGAATATCACGACCTAATAGCAAAATTTAATAGGAAACACTGCCTTGAAGAAGCAAGAGACCACATAGAAGAGGCAGAATCCGATGTAAAAGAAGAGGCTCAAGAGAACATCCTGCCTCCCAATCAGCTAGTACAAGAAAAAGAGAGCTGCTATTCTTCCGCACAAAGAAATTCAAAACAATCACCTCCTTTGACAGAAGAAGAGGTTGATCAGATATCAAATCAGCAGCCTGCCTCAGAAATTTTCTATAGGACACCTACTCTTGCCCATTTGTCACTTGAGTTTGATAATTTGGATCCAGGAAACTCCTCTGAGGATCAAGATGAAGAAGGACCTGCTGAGAATCCGACAAGTTTGATTGGTGACATTGCTTATGATTGTGACTTTCCTAATTATGATTTATTTGATGATGATTGTCTCCAGAGAAGTAGTGAACCCATCCGGCCTATCTATGACACTGATGGAGAAAGTTATGAAAGCATCAGTGATGAGTGTCATGTGATTGGTGATCAGCAGTCTTTCCTTTCAGAAGAAGAGGAGGAGAGAAAAGAAGAAGTCCTTGAGCAAGATGAAAATAATGAGCCTACTCTTGAAAGAGAGGAAGCAAAGGTACAAGCCCCTGCTCAAGAATACTTAGATCTTTTCACGGAGCTCAACACGTCAGAGCAGAGCATATTCGAGCCCTATGAGGACTCAACTGCCATATATGATGAGTCCTCCAGTTCAGAAAATGAAGAAAATGAGGGAGATTCTCTTTCTCAAGAGAGTCTTGTTCTTAATCCAGTGGAAGGAAAAGAAATCCTGGTTGAAGCCCGCCTGCCTAATATACACGACCAGGTATCTTTTCATGATCCTTATGCTCATTTTTTGCAAACATTTGAAGAAGGATCAAGGGTATTTTCTAGCAGTATGTTGCCAGCAGAGAGAAAAATTTTCAAAGCTGCTGTTGTGGAACAAAAAAAAGAGATCCCACTGCCTTTCAAAATACAAGAAGAAGGTGATCAGGCTTCCGAGAGCCATATTGAAGATGTAGTGGAAAGTGCAAAAATCAAAGCTGCCCAGGATGAAGACAGCAGTGAGCAAAGTCAGTTCCGGATAAAAGAAAGGCTGGGCATAGGAATTGACAGCATCAGAAGACTAATGATGAAGATGCCTCAGAAAAAGCAGATGACAGCAAGAAAGCAAAGAAAATTTGGCAATGGAAAAACAAGAACAAAATGTGAAAGCATAGCTGGAGGCAAATTGCAGAATAAAATAGGGAAACATGGAGGGGTACAACTGAAGAATAATGTAACCAATGGATGCTAGCAAAGCAAAGTATGGGACCCAGGAGGCGAAGAGAGCCTGGTGTATTATATTGTACATTAGTTTTCTTTTTTTTTATCATTCTTTTAATAAGGAATGGGTGCTAATGAGTTTTGAAGAAAATGCAAGGGGATTGTAGAATAAAATTCACATACAGGAGGGTCTGAGGTCTGCGTGTTCTCGACATGTTCGAGGACGAACATGCCGTCCCCAGATGGAGCCGATGTTGTACATATTCCCTCCTCCATTTACATTTTAGCCACCGGTTCCTTTTAAGTCTGATTCCAGTATCTTTTGTGGTCAAAAACTTCCATGTCGTGCTCACCGCCACCTTTTCGCTCCGAAAATCCACTGTCCAAATGTTAAAAACCCGCAATTTAAATATATCGGGCCGAAGCCCCCAATTCCTAAGCCCCTCTTCCTGATGTCGTCATAGGACCCGAGCTCCAGGACCACAGGCCAAAAGAATGGGGGCTTATTATTTGAGTTTCGGGCGCGATATCCGCCGTCCGATTCAATTAAATCAACGGAGCAGACACCTTTTATAAGGCGGCCCCACTACATTTCACTTGTGCTAAACGGCGGTTTATAATATCCACTCTCGGCGGCGAGGTGGTATTTCCGCGGGCGACGATCCCATACGGGTAGTGCGCGTGTCCTCGGTCTGCAAATGACACTTCTGCTGACGTTAAGAATCGATCCCATCGGCAGGCGACATAATTCTTTGGAGCGTTGGATCTACGAGCACGATCGTGGTGATTATTCTCCGGACTTGCCACATTATTTCATCTACGCCACGCTCATGGCATACCATTCTCTCACCCTTGCTTTATTGACGCATCACCTCCCCGCTTGTCCATCGTGCTTCCACGAGTTTCATTTCGTACGTCCTTGGTCTTCCTTATTTGCTATATATATATATATATATATATATATATATATATATATATATATATATATATGTATGAATGATTGTTCATATGTTTTCATTCATATTTGTCGCTACTTCTCCCTCCCGACCCGACTGTGTCATGAACAAAACTCACATTTCGTCTATCTGTCGAACCGCTATCGATTTTCTTCCACCACCCTGCCTGTTTCCGCCTTCTATCCACGTCTGCACTGTCATCTCCATCACCACCTCCATCACTCCCACCTTCGTCTGAGTCAGTTTTCTCTGATATTTTGTGGATTTTGCAGGTTTCAAGGTAACTGGAGGATATTTTAATCCGCTGCTGCCATTACAGAAGTTCAGGGCCCATGAAAGATGTTTTCCTGGGGTGAAATTTAATGAAGAAGCTGAGGGTAGGTAGAAGAGATGACCGCCATTAAAGAAAGCACAGATATGGATTCTCAGAACCCTCCAGATAAATTCACCCTGTATTTAAGATCCGGAATTCAAATTCAAAGTTAAAGGGCCGAGAGTACAGTACATGAAGGCAGATTATCTCCAGTCCCTTATGGCAGCAGATTTTTCCTCGGCTACAGGCATCACTTTGTATATATTTTATTATTTGTGTCTTATATATAAGGAGATTTTTCTCCCAGTATTTATTTCTGTGGACAGATTGTAAAGTACAGTCATTTATAGCTAGTCATTCATGATGTAGGCGCGAATGTTTTCCGCCATTCTTATTCAATTTAGATCAATAAATGTAGGATACCTACCTCCTCCTCTAGAATTTTTGATTTGTTCTATAAATACTCAGAAATAAGACATTGTAAGGGTTCCAGATTTCTATCAGCAAACTGTGCAGTGAGAAGACTTCTGTATACGCCTTGTAACATTTTTGTATGAAGTTTCAGAGCCCGTAGGGTCTCAGTGAGGAGGGGTTATAACTGTATTGAGGATTCTGGTCTTTGGTATCTCATAGTATGTAATTTCTCTTATGTGTTAATACATTATCTTATTTCATGCAATTTATCTTCTTGTATCATGTTCTAGAATGCGAGTGGCTCACTAGTTTGCAGTAAGGATTCATCTTAAGTGGTGCCCTTTCTGGAATTAGTCAAGCGCTTTAAATAGGCCTAGTCATGATATACTGTTCTATGTTCACTCTTTCCATATTTTCTTCTATATTAGTTGCTTGAGGAGGGTGCTTTTAAAACGCCATTGTCATATAAGGATTCGTAAATCGGTGCGCCCTTATATGGTTCTGTTGTGTATCTGGGTATCAGTCTCATGTCAGCTAAAATCTTCTTATGTTTCCTCACTGCACTCACTTCCTGATATTTGATTTCTGTGATATATTATTTGAATCGGCCCTCTTTACAGTAAGCGGTCTCTTAACTGTCTGATGCTTTCATGCTGAAGTTTTACATGATGTTCCTACATTATTCTTATCTTTGTACTAGCTTCTGAGAGAGATTGGTCCCATTCAAAACTAATTTCCTTGTTTAGAACAAGAGATAGTAAGTGAGCTCCTTGGACTGACAACCCAAACTATAAAGGGCTCCTTGCTATATTAAGATGTCCTAGGCATTGGTCTATGGCAACTCTAGGCTGTCTCTAGGGGGGTGACAAAATCATCGACAACAGTGCCACATCTCTTCTCAAAGATAGCTACCAGTGCCCTAGCTTGTTTCCATTATGTTTGTAATCTTATTTCAGTCATTCTTTTATTAATAAAATGAAGCATTATTTCCGTTGCATCTCTGTATCTATGGTTATATCTGTATTCTGTTGCGTTCCTGCATAAAATCCGGATCATGCTTTGAAGTCCTTTTATCATTCATGCCTCTAATTTCTTAATTTTCCATTATTTTCCTTCAATTTCTTCCTCACATGCAACATGTGACCTTTCACCTTCCTTTTATCCTAATTTCCTTTATTTCCATAAATAAATGTTCCAAAATACATTTTTTCCTTTTTAATTCCTTAGTCATTTCCTTTGCCAATTTCCCCTTAGCCATAAACACATCCATTGATGCCCACTAGGATATATTTTCCCAACATTCAACTTGGAATAAGTGTCCCTTAACCATATTATTATTTTTTATTTATTAAATTTTATTACATGAAATATTAAGTTGGGTCTATTACAGAACCCTCCCCCTTGGGAACATCACCCTTAGCGTTAAACCACACCTATACCTTAGCAAAATTGCTGAAAATAAAAAATATTTCTCATGGAGCTTTATAACTTCGCTAGATGAAATATTTATAATTAATAACTTTCTCAAAAGAAAATACCATCATGACAACATGAAAATATAACAACAATACCGCTTATTGGCATGGAAAATTTTAGGGGTTAATATTCGCAGATGGGCTAATTTTCCATGATTTTTCCAAAAAAAATATTCGCCAATTTCCATTTTTTATAAAAATGATTCACCCAAATTTTACAATATAAAATTATTTTACATTAAAAATCACCAAAATTATATAGAGAGTATATATAAAATCGTTAAAATTTTTAATAATTTTACAAACACATCAATAAACATTTTATAATTTTCATATTTGGGACTAGTGAGATTCACCAATTTTTGAAACTTCAAGATAATTTTCCATCCTTAAAATTTTCCATTCTTATTGGAGCTTTATAAATTATCTCATGGTAGTGTTTACAATAGCAACTGCACATAAATATGTACAAATACCAAAAATGTGTTGCCTCAACTGACAAAAATGAAGGATACATAGCCTGCATATGATCAACCATCTCCCATGTAGCTTCTTTGGGTCCAAAGTGCTTCCACTGTACTTTAAATTTCTTTATGGCTATGTTCATGAGCATGAGTTGTTTTTGATGCAATATGCACAGAGGTTCCAGTTGGAATTATCCTTCTTAATCCACCTACAATACAAACCAATCAATAACATGATCAAAATACTTTATATACGTTTTAAGTAATGAAACATGAAAAACATCATGGAATTTCATTGTTGTAGGTAATTCAAGTAGATATACCACCGGTCCAATCCTCTCAGGGATATCAAAAGGCTCGTAATACCATGGTGCCAACTTGGCACATGATCCAATCCTCAATGAGCTCTTCTTGGGCTTGATGCGTAAATGCACATGCTCCCCAACCTGAAAATCCTTAAATGACCTATGTTGGTATGCATAAATTTTATTCCTATCTTGTGTTGCCTTTATATTCTTCTTTACAACCTAAATCTCTTGTTCCCTTTCTACCATCATTTCCAGTCCAATAAGAACCTTGTTCACTGGATGATTCTAGTTTATGGAAGTATTACTATTACAGGTCAAAAAACCTCCACATCAGCTCAGAAGAGAAGACAAATATGGAAGGAATACAAAGACCTAAATTAAACCTATTTCTGCCAAGGTAACGCCTCACTATAACAACACAAGAGCATTATAACACGTCTGATTATTGAATGGGCCGTGTTAGTGGCTAGGGAAACGCTTTGTTTACACTAGAGGGCAGCGTTACCCATGTTTTAAGTTTGAAACAGGAAAAACCCGTGGAGAATGATTTGAATCTGTTGGGGCCCTTGTTTTTGTTTAAGTTTTGAACTTTTGGCCAAGACATTTTGAACTTTGACTCTTTTTGAGTTGCGGAATAAATACACATAGCTACCGCGACCGCGCCGCAACGACCAGGAGTTGCGGAGCTACCAAGGTGGCGCGGAAGCATTTGATAACTGGAGATCGAACAGAGATAAGTGCAGATGAAAGAAATACAGCAGAACACAGAAAGTGGAACACGCGGACATCAGAAGAGAAGCTGGGAAAAGCCAAAGTGAAGACACAGAGAAGCCGCCAGTCGCGAGGAGCGGGTGAATAAAAGGCGATCACCCGGCTGAAGAAGGTTGTTGTTATTGCTGAGGGTTGAATGGATGCGAGAGAAGTCGCGAGGATCAAGACCTGAGGAAGGATGCGCAGAGCAGCTGTGGAAGAATCAGACCTGTTCTTCCTATGGGTCCTTACTTTCTATGCTCTTCCTTTCTGTTCTCAAACCCATCTGTATCCGACTTGTGAGTTATCAGAGAAGAAAGCTATGTAATCATGTATTCAGCTAGAAGAATAATATAAGGAAGGATTGTTGTCTCAATATGTTGTTCATGCGTTCTAATGTGTTTACGCTGAGTTAAAAATTTTAAGTTGCGACTGTCTGAATACTTAATTAGTGATCTTGCATGTGTAATTTGGTATATGTAATGGATGCACTTTCTTTCTTTGGTTGCGGGTTTATTCCTTACCGGTGATCTCATCCCCTTATGCATGTGGTCGCGGCACGCCTCGGGTGAGACGCACTGCTCTCCAAGAGCGGGGTGAAAATGCCGGCGTGTTCCTAGACTACACCGGACCCCTTGTTGGCCACAACCCTTGAACCTGGGTCTTGCCCGCGAGACCTGACTTTTCGCCAACAAATGGTTCCATTGCCGGGACATGCATGTTCTGAGGGGATCTAGATCATGGTCTCGAGGATTTTTGAAGGAGCAATACGGCGATGGTGGGATGATCACCTTGACCATTTCATTACTCAGCAAGCGGAGCTGATCAAGAAAAAGGAGGCGGCGATCAGGGAGCTTGTTCTTTTCTCTGACTCAGCTAGTGATACGTACGAAATTTTCTGGGGAAGGTTCCCCACGGATCTTTACAACTGGTTGCGGAGGTTACGAGCGACAGTGGCCCAAGAAGGCTTGCGGAAGATAAACCGCAGGTGGGCGCACGAAGACCTGGTAGCACTGCACCGGGTAGATACTGAACTAACCCGCGCAGTGGATTTTTGGGTAAGGACCACGTTGGAAGGATGCGTTGTGGAGTTTGCCGCTGAGTGCTACTAATCCTTCTCGAAGGCTGAGGCTGTTTTTCACTCAGGACTGAGGGGGAAGCTGTTGAAGGAGATTCCGCTGTGGATCAAAGCCCTGATGGTGGACGAAGGGTTGATTGAATTCCACAAAACGAGTATGGAAGCGTAAACCACCTGTACTGGGGGAAGGATTGAGGGGACCGATGCTGTGTAGACTGTAAGAGTGGGGAGCGGGGGATGGACGTTGAGGCCGCATGCAAGTTGCGGGAGTCACGTGCGCATCGGCGGGCACAGATCGCCGATAGGTGGCGAAGAAGGGTAATGAGAGATTTGAAGAGAAGGGAGATCGAGAGGAAGAATCAGAAGGAGGCGCCTCAGAGGACAAGAACCATGGGTTTGGATACCCGGACAGGAGACGGGACGGCAGCGGACGTACAGTGGGTGCATGGGAGCCCAGCGACGCAAGAAAGCGAAGTAACGACTAGCGAAGATAATGGAAAGATGCAGCCCGAAGAAAGCTCCGATGACGAATGGCACGGCGTAATGCAGCAGATGTTCCAGGACCAGACGGCACCCACCCCTCCAGGCAGCCCTACGTCCCACTTTCCGCATGGCCAGGATCCCGACCTTCCCCTGGTACTTTATCAACCTTTAAGAAATATTTTTATTCAGTTACAAGCATTAAGTCAGTCATATAGTAGTTCAGCGGCGTCGGTAACGCCCAGTAGCAGCAGCGTCACTAGTAGTAGTATTTTCCCTAGTGGGACTGTTACGCAACCAGGACCTGGAGGTTTTATCCTGGTTAATTCTCCGCAAGTACACATGGCTGGATCTTTCACCCGGTACCCAGAGTTCTCTAGCCGGGGAAATGACGACGTAGAACAACACTGGTATCTGTGCGAAGCCATCTGGAGGGCTCGACAGACGCCGGATGCAGGGAAGTTAATAGAGTTTCAAACCACGCTCAGAGAGAGAGCTCTGCGTTGGTTCATCAAGTGGTCTGAGGCGCACCCTAACCCTATAATAGCGGACGTGAAGCGGGATTTTGTCCGCGAATTCAAGCTTCCCCAGACAGACCAGCAGGGCCTGTCCGAGCTGTGGGAAATTAAGCAGAAGGAAGGAGAGACCGCGTGGGAGTTGATGCGAAGATTCAAGGACGCGATCGGGAAACTGAGCTACCTGATCGATCCAAACCACCAGAGGGACTGGTTCATCAAGGCTCTGCTCCCCTTGACACGAACCCCTCTCACTCAGCAGAAGATTGATAATCTGCAGGATTCTTTGGAGCAGGCCATGAATATTGAAGCCATGGCGGGATACCCCCAGGAATACAGGAGGGGCTGGCCCCGCAAGACCCTTCTCTGATAGGGTTGCAGCACCAGATCGCCAGCTTGACTGAAAAGCTCAAGGAAATTCAGCCAGCGAGACCAGTGCGACCGAATGTTTGGTGTACTCATTGCCTGGTCGAGGGACACGTCGCAACCGAGTGTCCTCGGTTGCGCAGCGCAGGGGTTGGACCCTCAGTTGCAGCAATTCAGGGGGGTCCACCACCAGGGGGTGGCGCGGCGATGAACCCGCAGGGAGTCTACCAGCCGCAACAGACCTTTGCGGGGTTCCCACCGCAACCGGGGTCCTCCACCACAGAGTACTGTGAGATTTTCCGGACGATGGGGCATCCTCCTCGGATGTGCCCGATATTACAGAAGTACTCCACGGTGCCGAATAATGTATACTGCGAATTCTGTGTGTCTACGACTCACAACACTGAGCAGTGCAGGGCGCTTGATGCTCTTGCGGATCGATTGGATCGTCCCTCGTACAGGGTGAACGAGGCTCCAAGGGGAAGAGGTGGCGGCATGCGGGGAGGCCGAGCAGGAGGACGCGGTCCGGTAAAATGCTACAACTGTGACCAGGAGGGTCATGTGGCTCGAGAATGTCCCCTTCCGCGACGACCCTGGTGTTCCCAGTGCCGGGTCAACGCCCATGCTACAGAAGACTGTCCGGAGCTCATCAAGAAGTGGGAAGAACGGGTGAGGCAGAGGGGAGCGAATCTGATAAACTCATAACCGCGCAGCACCGCAACCCCTGACATGCAGAACGTTGCGATAGTAACACGGGGCGGAAAGAAGACTGGAGAGGATGCCCACGAGAAGGAGCCAGCACGAGTGGTTCGGCCGGCATCCCCAAAGAAATTGATCAGGCCCGAAGTCCAGAAGAAGTATTTCCAGGAGGCGGTTGAGGCATTCGCCCAGTTGCGCAACGAGGGAAGGTTGGAGGAACCCAGGTAGCCAGAATCCGGAGCGAAGAACGTTGCAGACACTATGGTTGAGGATTGGCTCCGGCTATTTCTCAGGATTGTTGATGACGCTGTGCTGCGGCAGCAACTCAAGCATGCTTTGGACGGAGTGCTGCAGGGTCGCGCAGAAGATAGTGGTCCGACGGACGCTAGCCCTCAATACGTCCCTCAATACGTGCAACGGGTCAAGCGGAACAAGCAACGAACAGGCAAAGAGTTCCGGCTTAAGACGCAGGTCGCAGGTTTCCAAATCAGCGACACCATGTTGGACTTGGGAATCTGTTAGCCATCGGTATTTTTTACATGTTAGTGATGACTATATCTTCAGCTGAGTTTTCTAGAAACTGATTTCCTTATGTCAATATGTCATCCAGAAAACCCTCCCAAAACTTTTTTCGCCTTTCTACCTATGCAGTCCACCCCTAGCAAAACCACAACCTCCTTGTCAACAATCCTATCTAACCTCAGTCTTATTAATCTGCCCATCATCCTTAAAAGGCAAATCCACATCTGTTTCAAAGGTCTCCCCTATGTTAGGAAGTGGCGTTTAGGACATTTCACCTTTGGCAATCATCAAAAAGCCAAAAAAGCCCTCATCTGCAGCAGACCTACCATGACTGATCCCTTACTTTGCAAATGAAGTTGACAAAAAGCCTTAAGTCGCGCCACTCACACCCCCTAGATCTCAGCACTGCATAGAGCCCAATCTCAAGCTGACTAGTAGGTTTTTCATTGTGTTCTATGGTTCTACAAAGACAGGAAATATATTTTATCTCATGGAGTAAGTGTTTGAGTTTACAGTTAGAGGAACAGCTGCTTCTAAGTGTATTATGATCCTGAGATGAAGCTGCAAAACAAAGGTCACTCATCAGGACCTTGCAGCTCTTTCCAGCATGAAGATCACAGTCAGAAAGGGTCACCACTGTCTCAGCTAAATGGTAAATTGTCAAGGCCCAGAACCTCCTTCATTACAAGCAGAGGGTTAGGGCGCCTCCTTCATGCATAAGCAGAGGGCGCAGGCCAGTGTTTGACTCAGAAGTTTGCAGAAGTCCAGGTTTGCCCTTAATGAAACAATGAAACAATATCTTCAGGTTTCATGAATGTAATTGCTGGTCATAGCAGGAATGTACTGGAAACATGATCAATTCAAAGAAAAAGGGAGTTTGGCCTGATAAAGAAGCTCATCTCAAACTTGCAAACCATATGGATTATTGAACTCTAGGAGGACCTGTCATCAGTAAACCTTCCAAAGCATAAGGACCCTGTCTATCCACAAGATCAAATAGAATAGATGATAATCAGTGCCATTACACAAGCAGGAGAAAGTGCCTGGTTTTTCAAGGAAACACTGACCTTCATAGTCACAAAGTTTGCTTGTTAAAATAATCCATGATGAGATGAACAAGCCAAGTGTCTAATTCACCCTTAGGACAATGCAGGGAAACAATATTACTCTGGCTAGGGTTTCTTCTAAAAACACAGTGAGGCTTGCAAGTGAAGATGCTGAGATTGGTGTTGTTCAAGTGGTTTACTTACCACCACATTTGCCCGATGAAGAGCCTCCTCCACACATGAGTAGAGGGCCAAAACTACTGCAGGTTGCTGAAGCTGATTAATGCAAGAAAGCAGTAGAAGGGTACCAAAAGGAATAAAAGTCATTTCAAAGATGAATGCTAGCGCTGGTGATGCAAAGGTTTGTTACTCCTGTTTCAAAGAACTGTCTGTCTGGCTATACCTACAGTGGAAAGGAGTAGGTATCGAACATATTGTATGCTTTGAATGACAAAGGAGCAGTTAACTTAAAAAGGTTTAAAGACCTTTCATGTTTACCTATCCAGAAATCAAGGGAAATCCTTCTGAGCAAACAAAGAAGTCTAGGGTGAAAGGATACAACCTAAGAGGTGTATTTACAGTCCAGAGAAAAACTTGTGAAACATCTAGAAAAAGCAGACTTAGCACAAGGATATAGTATCAAATAAGCAGTGGCCAAGGTTAAGTCCTAGAATGCATGATGACAGCTATACAAAGCTGTAAATAGACAAAGAGGCAGTTTGATAAATGATCAGTTTTTGAGTTTAAAGGAAAGTGCATTCCTCCCAACATTCAAAAGATAGATTTCTATAACCATCCTTGTCCTTCAAAGAAAAAGCAATGTCCAGCTCGGGTCAGAGTTATTGATCAAGTCTACATATGCATAATGAAAAACCCACAGTGTGAAAAACAAAACAACTTTCCAAAAGCCTACGCTACGTTTCCAGGCAAGGTAACCGTTGACAAAGGGTTTGAAAAATGACATAAAAGTTTAAAGTATGAGAGGAAGAATGTCATTTTCGAAAGCCAAAGACGTTTTGGCCTCCCTGTCACCAAAGAAGTAGTTTTCGGGTCATCAGGCAGAAGTTAACACTGTTTTAGGGCGGCGCGACGGGCCTGGAACTTGGCGCGATGGGCCTGGGCAGCAAAATACACAGGGCTTCAACGTCGGCGCGACGTGCCTGTAGGCGGGCGCGACGTGCCTGTAGGTGGCCGCCCGACAGCACGACAACTCCACCCGACACTTTTCTCCGGCGCGACGGGTTTTGCTCCTAAGGTTGTCGCGCCTATTTCGAAGAGTTCCATTGCAATTTTAGCTCCCTCCAAGGGATTTCTTCTCAAAAAATCACAAGGTACTCTATCTCCTACCTTAAAAAACTCGAAAAATCAAGTTTAAAGCCTGTAGACCTCGGTTTGAAGCTATACATAGTTAAAAGGGAAAAGTTTGTTGATGAGAAGTTGGAGGCAGGGTTGTTGGTGATTAGGCATGGTTGTTGATGACCAAATTTAAAATTTGAAGCCAGAAATACACAGTACACTAAAGGACAGAGATTGTTGATGGCTAGGTTTTGACATTAAGGGCAGAGGTACCAAAGTGGTGTTGGTTTTTCAAAACTTCACAAATAAAAATAGCCACTCTCTAAAGTGCAGAGTGCTTAAGTAATTTCAGTTGATATTAAGACAAGGGTACAGGTATTTGGGTGGCTCTCTCAAACTCACAAGCAGAAGAAGATGTTTTCGAAAAACCACAGTGCATGGATATATCACCTTAGCACAGTTCTGTTTTTCTTCCACTGAATAGTGTCATTTTGAAAAACTGTGGTTGTGATATGTTTAAAGGGAAGGTCATTTCTTAAAAACAAGGCACCAAAACACCTATTACAGCAAGCCTTTCTTGAAATCTGCTTCTTTTTCACTATTTTTCACTATTTGAAAACTTATCAACAGAGAAACTTCCAAGGGTAACAACGCATTAAAAAGCAGAGTTATTGGTATGTAAAGTTAAGATTGAGACAGAGGTGATTGATGGTAGTTTTTGACATCAAAGGCAGGGTATAGATGTATGAATGGACTTTTTAAACTCACAGAGCAGAGAGTTGTTTCCTAAAAACCACTGTTGCACTTACTTTTCACCTAAACTAAGTCTGCTTGTTCGTTGCACTATATTGTCATTCTGAGATCATCGGACAAAGTTTTCTGAAGGTGAAACAGGGCTATTTCTAGAAGGCATTTGTTGATGATCAAGTTTTACATCAAGGGCATAGTTATAAAAGTGGTGATTGACTTCTCAAAAGTCACAAGGGAAAGGTGTTTTCTTTAGACATTTCACCTAACCAAAAGGTCTCCTTTCTTTCCACTATATGGTCTCTACAGGAATCTGTTGACAAAGTGTTGGTTGACCCCTAGCAGACTCACCAAGATGGAATGATTGCTTAAAAATACATACAGGAAACTTACATGGCATATGGTCTCATCTTTATTGATGGTTTTTTTATTGAGAAGTTTACATAGCTGAAAGTATATCCAGATTTGAAGGACTGTTATTAATAAGTGCAGAGGTGGCTTAGTCCAAAAACATTGTTGCATTTTATTCAAAATCACAGGGTCCATATCTTTTCAGGCAGTTGTAGTGGCCAGTTTCAATCCAGCAGAACATTTTTCATACATTGAAGGCAGTCTGCCTCTTCCAAAGCCTGTTTCAAGTCAGAATGCCTCCAAAACGAGATCACAAAGGCGGACAACATAAGAGATATGAGCCTATCTCCGTAGAAGACATTAATGCTCATCCCTCAGTACTTTTCAATTTCCATGAGGTAGGCTGTCTTGATTTCTGTCAGAGGATAGAGGAAGTCAAGAGTTTCTCGCCACTCACACATTTGTGCGCTTTGAGATTCAAAGACAAACACTTCCAGTTAGCAGGTCTTGACTTCAAAATCTCTCCAAGGTATGTATCCAAAGCTACTAAGATCCCGTATCATGGTGAAAAGTGGTTTAAGCAAGCACATCTTGATTTGAAGGATTATAAACCTTTCATCAAGCCGGAACATAGGGAGACCATCACTGCTATTTTTCCTTTCTCTTATCTTCTTGACAGTTATGCTCCACTGATGAAAGCCATAATGAGATACTTCACTTGTGAAGGGAGATTTAGCCAAATATTTTCCTATCATGTTCACTTGTTGATGCATTTTACCAGGAGCAGACAATTAAACCTCCCATACTTTTTGTCCAAGAGCATAGAGAAAATGGCAGCTACTGTCCAGAAGAAAGCTCCACCTCAGCAAATCCCTTCTCTCTTTCACCATTCCTTGATCAAGATCATCTTCTTACACCAGCTGGAGAAGAAAGGAGTTTCATGGGATTTATTCATTAGCCATGCCGATTTTGCCACTGTCCCTCCTGTTCATGTGTCTCCTACTCAGCCTGTCCATCGCCCAGTGCCTTTATCTAGTAGGCCTACCCCTGAAAAACTCAAGATGATCACTGGGCAGCCAAGTACACAAGGAGAAGAAGAGGGCAGTGAGGCACAGGGAGAAAAGGAGGTTGATGAGCAGCAACAGCCAGATTTTGAGGGACAGCAGCAGTTGGATATCATTGGACAGCAGCTAGAGGTTGATGAACAACATCAATTTCAGGAAGAAGGGCAGCAACTAGAGGTTGATGAACAACATCAATTTCAAGAAGAAGGGCAGCAGACAGAGGTTGAGGTACAGCAGCAAGTACAGGAAAAGGAACAGCAGCGGACAGAGTTTGAAGAGCAGCAGGTTGAGCAAGCAATTGAAACATCTTTTGAGCCACAAGCTGGACAGGATGTTGGGGAAGGACAACAAGCTGAAGCTGCCTCCTCAATGGTGACCAAAACTGCCCCTAAGAAGGGGAAATTGCCCAAAAGGACAACTCCTAGCTTACCAAGGAGAAAGAGCGCTAGATTGGCTTTCAAAGGCAAAAGTATAGTTAGAGAAAGCGCCAAGCATGGAGGTAAATTAGCTGTCATCCCTATCCCGAGCGATGATAGCGACAATGAGGCACGCATCCTTGAAAATCTCCTCATTCACAAAGAAGGTCAAATTGAGGTGTTACAAGAAGATCTCCAAAGGGCAAGGAACTTAAATCATTTCTTAGAGGTTGAGAACAAACAAATGAAGTTTCATACAGCCATTCATGAGGCAAGGGCCATCAAGTACAAAAAGGAGGCAGAAAGGGCGCAAGTAAGAATTGAAGAGCTTATTGGCGAATTTGATGATGAAGAAGAGGAGGACCAGCCTAGGCGAAAGAGGCCTAGAACCATCGGGCTTAGGAGAGCCTTGGAGAAACAGAAGGTTGAAGAGCAAGCTCAATTCGAAGCTTTTCCTCTCACTACCCTCTTTGAGCGGGAAATTGAGGAAAACAAGGAAGCTTGGCTTGAGAGGGCTAACCAGCATCTGGAGACCAAGCTTGAGAAGGAAAACAGGGATCTTGAGCTACAGAGAAAGAGAACTCTTCACTTTCAGAAGCTAAACCAATTCGCCCGGCGCAAATTGAAGATGGCACAAGAAAAATTGAAGAAATTAAAGGAGAGGCGCCTAGCACGGAAAGAGGCAAAAAGCATATCAGCCCTCGATATTTTAGCTTCAGCTTAGGAACATGTCTCTATGGACCCTTGAGGGTCATCCATGCCAATTTTGGGCCTGTTTCGAAAACTTTTTGTTTTTTGGCATTTTTTGGGGTTTTCGCCAAAAACTCATAAATGCGCCATTTCAGTTTGAAGAGTCGTCAAGGGAGGAGGGTGATACCAATGGATTCCATAATTTCATGAGCCGCTCTCCAGCAATTTTCAGGGCATTTGAAGATCATTCGCCCCCTCAAATTGGCAAAAAACAGCCTCATTTTGCACATTCTGCCCGCCCTATCAGCAGCCTGCTATTTTCTGGGTTTTTGCACACAGGTACAGTTTTGAGAGACTTTCAGAGATCAGATTGAGATAATTCCACTTGCATTGGAAAGCAGACACAGAGAGCTTTCCAACAAGCCATCATGAGCCCCATTTCGACATCGGGAAGGCTTCCATTTGCATCCAGCAAGTCAGGGGACCTTTTTCAGGCATAAATATGAAGTATTTTTGTAATTTTTGAACTCCAAAAATCTGCTTTTCCCAAATGTGCGTTTAGCTATTTTTGTACTTGGGAAATGATGTAAAGTCAATATAATTTCCGTTTTTAGCAGTTTTTAGATATTTTATGGGATATTTTGTGCCTTAGGCTTTGCAAAGCCTCAAGGACAAGTTTAGATATTTTGACTTGGCCAATGGGATAGCTAGTTGCTCCATGAGGTTTTCCTCCCTCAAGCCTATTTATTCCATGGTTCTCATTGTAAATCAGAGGTTGAACTTGAGAGAAGAATTAATGCATTGGTCATATGAGCTTTGAAGAATACACTTGAGTTATGATGTTTGGATTGCCTCTTGGATGCTTTTGAGGAATGTTGAAGGCTTGTTGATGGATTCCTTGACATGGTAGAATGGTATAGTGCTTCTTAATGTTGGTTTGTCTTCTAGTTTTCACTCATATTTCATTTTTCTTGCTGCTATAGATCAGTAAAGATTGATTTTGAGACATGCCCATGGAGGCACCTCAAAATCCCTGAATCTTCATAGCTTGATGTTTTCTTCTCCCTTAGTTATGCTAAAGAATTCTTAGCTGCTCTTTAGTAACCTAAGGTGTTGTTGTTAAGTTTTATTCATCAGTTCCAGGTATGTTGAGTAGGATGTATGGTTTGCCCTACCTACCTATCAGCTTCCCATAGTTCTGTCCATAAAACTTTCTCTTTGACTGATTTGTTGATCATTTTGTTGAACCAAGGAGGCCTAGTCCCGATCTAGCCCTTTGCCTAAACTATGAAAACTTATTTGTCCAAGTGCCCAATGACTTAGAGACTATGTTTAGGTGTTCCGGCATAGTTTATGAGTTGTTAATTTGTCTCATGTGTTTTCCCCAAAGTCTGATAGCCTTTTCCCGAAGTTAGAGGGTCTTATACCTCTATGTATGGTTGGAATGTTTGATTTCTATGTATTGATTAGCTTATAGTTATTCCTAGCATGATTAATGGTTTTCTATTACATGTTTATGTCTGCTATAAACTAGTTTGCTCTTGAAATCCCTTGTCTTTCACCAACTTATTGTTCATTTAATCCATTTTGCCCAGAGATCCCCTCTACTGTGAATCAAATCGGCCCTACAGCAACTTCACATCATCACCTCATAAGCTTCCTTGACCTGTTTGACCCCATAGCCCAATTTATCTACATCTTGTCATCTAGTTTATGTATTTGATCAGTTTCATTCCTCACAAACTTAAAAAACCAAAAAACTAAAAACATACTTCATAACTAGCCTAATATCAAAACACCGCAAGTAAACACACCGACATCTTTTGCACTTATAGAGAGAGCCCTCTCTGAGTCCAGGAAGGCTAGGTCCTTGGGCTCCAAAGCTTGGTTTGATGTTACATCGTCATTTGGCTAGCCAATCGGCCAAATCACGGGACTCTAACATAATGGCGATCACGGTGGGACTTTGAGTCAAAACATCCTAGGTATCCCTTAGGAACTCTCAAAATCTCAGTCAAACTTAGAAGAGTAGAATCTGGTTGTCTCACCATCCTAGCAAAATGATGAGTCAGTTATAGGAAACTCTTCCAAACCTTAGGACTACATAAAACTCAGAAAAAACCACAAAAAACTCCCTTAGATTGGTTTTTGATAGTATTGGTGGTGGACCATACAAATATACCTCAAAACAACTAAAAATCCACCTGGCGACTCCACTAGCCTCCAGTAGGCCTTACTACCTTGCTAAAATTTAGAATACCATCTGATTTTGCCACCTCATCGCCACCCTAACATAATGGCGATCACGGTGGGACTCTGAGTGATTAAAAGCTTAGTTTCCCTCATCTTTAGAAGCCTTTAAGAATACTATCTGATTGACTTATCCCACTGCTCACTAACATAGTGACACTCACAGTAGGACCTTCCGAGTTAGTGACAATCTAAGTACACCTTAGTAACTCTTGAAGTCTCAGTCAAGCTTAGTATATTTAGATATTGTCTGAAGGGTTGAAATAGCTTTTTCACCATCTTAGCCAAATGATGAGTCAGTTATAGAAAACTCTTCCAAACCTTGTAGGCACATAAAACTCAAAAAAACCCCAAAAACATTCCCTTAGATTGGTTTTTGATAGTATTGGTGGTGGACCATACAAATATATCTCAAACAACTGACAATCCACCTGGCGACTCCACTAACTTCTAGTAAGCCTTACTATTTTCCAAATTCTAGGCTACTATCCGATAAGACCTATCCCATCACTCACTAACATAGCGGGAGATGGTAAGACACTGAGTACATAATAGTCCAGCAAACTTTTATAAGACTCTTTGGTCCTTTAGGTACCATAAACAAGCAAGCAGCCCATAGACCCATTTTTAGAGTAAACTCTTTTTTGTTCTCATCAGCCTAGCAAAGTGTTGAAACAAAAAGTGTGATTTTGAGGATGGGGAGGTATGGGTCACTCAGCCTCTCGACCCGTATCAGGGACCGCAATATACAGAACCGGTGGACAGTCGGGAGGATGCTTAGATGATGGACCATCTGTATCAGATGACTGCAGGAAAGCGGGACGATTATATTAACTCAACCGCCACTGGCTCTATCAGTTGGCGGAGTGTGCAGAGCTCGGAGCTCGGATCCGAGCTCGCGTGGGAAGACTGGCAGCAAGGGGGGTATGAGACCACCACGCGGAGATGTGCCTCCATCGCTCAGGTCCGGTGGGTAGGGACTGAGATCCGCGGATACCCCACATTATCAAACATGCAAGCAATGAATACTTTTATTGCCAAGGTGGAAGACCGGGTCCCAGAGGAAAGCCGGATACCACTTTTGGATGTGGCCTTGAAGTCAACATCGGGACGATGGTGGAACAATCACCGCAACACTCTGTTGCGATGGGAGCGTGTGGCGGATGCACTACGGGCACGCTTCAAAGAGGATGAAGGGCCCTGCATTACACTTAAACATCATGGAGCTTCCGACCCGCGACAGCATTTGCGGGCGTGCGAGGAACAGTGGCGTGGCGCCAGGTACCCTGAGGAGTTGTGGGTCCACAGGTTTGTCCACTCCCTGGGTACAATTCCCCAGGCCTGGTACCTGGAGGAAGAGCGGAAACGGGGAACCCGCTCCTGGCAAGCAGTCACGGAAAAGTTCGTCCAGAGCTTCTCGTTCGAAGGGGAGACGGTGCAGGAATCTCAGGCCCTACAAGCCGTCAAGGAGGTTCTGTTTTTCCGCCATCCTGAGCCTGATGAGGGCCCGGTGGCGTCACGCTCCGGGGTCAAGCGCGAATTGGTTTGCCAACGAATTGACGGCGATCCGGAGGATGATAGTTTGGAGGACCTTAGGCATCTCTATTTTGACGAAAAGGAGGGCGAGCAGAGCATCCGCGACGAGCCGACGACAGAAGGAGTCCATTTGCAGCCCCTAAAGACAAAGAAGCTGAACATTGGAACGGAGGAGAAACCTAAGCTGGCAACGGTGGGAGATTACTGGGACGAGGAGATGACAAGAGAAATTTTCAGCCTCCTCCGGGAGTATGAAGATTTATTTCCATCATCAGTTGCGGACCTGAAGGGGATCAAGGGGGATCTGGGCGAGATGCGCATCACACTGAAACCAGGAGCCAGGCCGGTGAAGCACC
Organism: Pinus albicaulis; assembly: GCA_034641835.2. Taxonomy (NCBI): domain Eukaryota; kingdom Viridiplantae; phylum Streptophyta; class Pinopsida; order Pinales; family Pinaceae; genus Pinus; species Pinus albicaulis. Next base: position 1,324,584,061 of record CM076580.1, read on the forward strand.
GACCCTATCGGTTGAATCCACGTATCAAAGAGAAGGTCAAGATGGAAATCGACAAGATGCTGGCTGCGGGTCTCATCTTTCCAGTAGAAGAAGCTGAGTGGGTAAGTCCCATTGTCATCCAGAACAAGAAGGACAAAGCGGAAATCCGTGTCTGCGTAGATTATCGGAGTTTGAATAATGCTTGTATTCACGATCCGTTTCCCACTCCCTTCAGTGACGAAGTTCTAGATCATGTCGCGGGAAACGAAGCTTATTCCTTCACTGATGGGTTTTCGGGCTACCATCAGGTGCGCATCGCCGAGGAAGACAAAGCAAAGACGACATTCACCACTGAGTGGGGATCATTCGCATACCACGTTATGTCGTTTGGTCTGAAGAACGCACCGGCTGTGTTTTCCCGGATTGTCATTGCTGCTTTCCGGGAGTACATTCACAAGTTCCTGGAAGTCTATATGGACGATTGGACTGTTTACAGCCTGCTGAAGAAACACGCCTCCCTGTTGCGTGTTATGTTCGACCGGTGCCGCCAGCTGCAGATTTCCTTGAACTTGAAGAAATGTATTTTTGCAGTACCATTCGGCACACTCTTGGGTCACGTGGTGTGTAAGCAAGGGGTCTGTGTTGATCCCGCCAAGGTCGCGGTTATTGTCCACATGGAGGCCCCCGAGAACGTGAAGCAGTTGCGGGCACTGCTCGGGCACACAGGATACTACAGGCGGTTTATCCGCAATTATGCCAAAATCACTGCCCCTTTGGAGAAACTGTTGCGGAAGTCAGAAGCGTTTGAGTGGACGGCGGAGTGCAGGAAGGCACTCGACACATTGAAGGAGAAGTTGGCGACGGCACCCATACTTGTTCATCCCAACTGGGATAAGCAGTTCCATGTGCACATTGATGCGTCCGGGATTGCCCTTGGCGTTGTATTGGTGCAACCCAGGGAAACGACAGTTGACCACCCGGTATACTTAGCCAGCCGACGATTATCGAATGCGGAGAAGAATTACACCACGACCGAACGGGAGGCGTTGGCGATGGTGTACTCTCTCCAGAAGTTCCGCCACTACCTTCTGGGCGGCAAATTTACATTTTTTACGGACCATTCGGCATTAAAATATCTGGTCAATAAGCCTGTGTTGGAAGGAAGAATCTGTCGATGGCTTCTACTTTTCCAGGAGTTCACGTTTGAGGTGATTGTCAAGCCTGGCAGGTTGAACGTTGGTCCCGATCACTTATCCAGGCTGGAGACGGGAGAGAATGAAGGTCCGTTGGACGATCAGCTCCCGGATGCTGACCTATTCCGAGTTGAAGCAGTCCCAGACTACCTGGCTGACATTGCCACGTATCTGACCACGGGACAGTGCCCTGAGGATTACACCACTCTTCAGAAACGCCACTTGGTTGTCCGGGCGGCCGATTATCAACTGATCGCAGGGCAGCTGTACAAACTGGGCCTGGATGAGGTGTTGCGCAGATGTGTTCTTGACCACGAACGGGAAGCAGTGATGTGGGAATGTCACAGCGGTGTTGCGGGAGGACACGTGGGTGCTAAACCCACCGCAAGGAAGGTGCTTCAAGCTGGCCTATGGTGGCCGACGGTACATGCAGACTGTAAGGCCTATGTGAAACGTTGCGATATTTGTCAGAGGACGGGAAGGCCTTCGCACAGGGACGAGCTTCCGCTACACCCGGTGCATGTGTTGCGGCCATTTGAGAAGTGGGCTGTTGATTTCGTAGGCCCCATCGCACCAATCGCTCGCCATTCCAAAGCCCGGTGCATCATTACCGCGACGGATTACCTCACACGGTGGGCTGAGGCAGCAGCGGTACGCGACTACTCGGCAGAGACCGCTGCTCGGTTCATCTTTGAACACATCATCAGCCGCTTTGGCTGCCCACGGAGCTTAACCAGCGATCAGGGTACGCATTTCATTAATGCCACGGTCAAGTCGCTACTGGACACATTTATGATTCAGCATCATAAAAGCAGCCCATACCACCCGCAGGCCAATGGTACAGTGGAAGCCTTCAATAAGATTCTTGAAAAGGGCTTGAAAAAAATTTGCAACGCTCAGCGGGATGATTGGGATGAGCAGCTACCAGCGACATTATGGGCTTACCGGACCATGGTATAACGTTTGACCAACCAGACGCCATTCCAGCTGGTGTATGGCCGCGAAGCTGTGATTCTCGCTGAGTTCACCGTACCCAGCCTTTTGATCGCAACGTCCCTTCACTTCTCAGAAGAGGCGTCACTGAGGGAACGCCTCCAGGAGCTACAGGAGCTGGATGAGGCCCGATTTCTTGCGGAATTCCACCAGAAGGTTCAGAAGGCCAGACAGAAAGCATGGCACGACCGCCACATCAAAACTAAAGCTTTCCAAGTTGGCGGAAAAGTTCTCTTATACGACAGCCGGTTCCAGAAGTTTCCAGGCAAGCTCCAGATGCATTGGCTGGGACCGTACTTTGTCATCGAGATCCGCGACTCAGGAGCCGTTCGGTTGGCACAACTGGACGGCACAGTTCTTCTGGGATGGGTGAATGGCGCACGCCTGAAGCCCTACCAGGAGTAGGTACCTTTTCACTTTTCATTAATAACTCTCGCAACCGAGAGAACCCGTAGAGTAGCGTAGGTGAATAACTCTCCCGCAACCGGGATGAGCATAGTTAGTCTTTTCCGTTCCTTTGCAATCAGTCAGATAAACCGTCAGTTGCGGTACCCATACCGCAACCAATTGTGGTCGGGGCTGGCCAACCCAGCATGTCACCGCGCCAGTCCAGCGTGTCGTGCACGAAGGATCCATTCTCGTGCCAGTGTCAGTCCAGGTCATTTCCGTCAGTCCTTTTGTCAGTCCGTAGGATAGCTCAGATTTGGTCATAAATTCCCTTAATGGACAGTAATCATACCGTAATCATTTGCCATCAACCGCAGTTCCCTCAGCCGTCGGGTCCGCCCATCTCCCCATGACTCCGTCAGCAACTGTCAGATTACACACAGGCCTGCGATCGATCGCACGATTATCGCAGGCAAGAAAGATAGCAAGAATTAATTGCCGTTATGGAGTCTCATCAACTCCGCGCGTGCCAGCAGATGGCCCAATTTGCATGAAGGCTATCAGCAAGAGGATGACGGACCAGTTCAATTTGGAAGTTGCAGCGACTCCGGAGCATTCGCAGTATCAGAGCACACAACACCTCGAAAGAAGTTACAGAAGAATCGTCCAAGTCTATCAGCGGCGCGCCAAGATGCCGAGAGCTCTCCTCTCAGTCCCTGAACCAGCGTTAGATAGCAGAATTCACCGTGTAGAGTCGTTGGTTGGCAAGTATGACAATGCACCATGTATGGACGCCAACTTGTCCGACCCATCTGAGTTTCCTCACCTCCATTGGCAAATATACATGGAACACCATTACACACCCGGGAGCAGCTCCAACAGTCGGATGCGTTCAGAATTCTGGGGCCTACAGCAGTCGAGTTTGATGAATTTGAGGAGTCTTCCCATCTTCGGAACTACAGGACCAGCTCTGCAATGTACCCGGTTCCTCCTCAGTCGGGTGCAGAACGGGTCCCTGTGGCTTAATGAAGAAATTCCAATACATGCCGCAGACATTAATCGGCTTACAGGGCTATCTCAAACTGGTGCAGATGTCTCCACTGCGGGCCAGACATCCTCCAAGCGCGCCCGAAAGTCGGCTGACGCGGACCTCTACACCAAGTATGGCACTCGCAGGGGTGGTAAAGGTGCCAAAATAGATTTGATAAACGTACCAGAAATCCGGTTCGCTTGCTACTTGATCGCTAGCAAGACCATGCGCCACTACACGAAGGGAGAGTGCACTCTGGACACAATTTCCATTGCAGAGCATTGCGTCCAGGGAGCCAGGTTGAATTGGAGCTCGTTTGTGTTGAAGGAACTCTTCGCGGCTTGCGAAGACAATTACAAGCGGACTACCAGTTTCATCTATGGGTACTTGCTCTTAGCGTTCGCCATGTGGAAATGGCATCTTCCCCCGATACGGACACCGGCGGAGATCACCGTGAGCCAGCCGCTCGCGATGAGATATTCCCCCTGGCAGTTGTCCAGGGACCCCAGCAGCAAGCAGGTGAACGCAGCAGCGTTCCGCGAATGGTATGGGATGATGGTCGATGTGGTCACTTACCAGCAACGGGTGCCTCGGCACCTGTTGGATGAATACAGTGAACAGGTGTGGTTTGGCGTCAGCCACAACCACACTTTCATTCGGTCGACTTGCGTACCGCACCACACTTTTCATATGGCGCCCCTTCGCTTCCAGCTGAATGACAATGTTTTCCACAGGGAGGTCTCTGCGTGGCCGGGGGTTGTTCAGCATGTCCGCGACGGAGTCATCCGCTACAATTTTGAGGGGATGAGGGCCGCACAGCAGCCTGCCGCGACCGGCGCAGGGGGATCTTCACAAGTTGCGGTGGAGACCACACCAGATGCAGCTGGGACCGCACCAGACCTACCTGAATCGCTGGTCCCCATCGTCGAGCATTTCAACGACCAGGCGCGGCGACTCAATGTGGTAACCCAGGTTGTTTCCAGTGGTGCCCCTATATTTCCTTCTTTTACTGAATTTCGTATTAATCGGTCCCGTGGTCTCTCTAACACCGCCCCCCTCACTTCCCCCATTCCCACTAACCTGTTCACTTCTTCCACCCCCCTCATCACGCCCATGGGTGAACCGGGCCCCGAACCCGATTCCGCCGACCCACCTCCATCCAAGAGGGCCCGCACTACGGCCACAGATCCCGTGGTGGATCTTACGGAGGATGATCCACCAGCCACGCCGCCCACAGCAACCTTGATTCCGGAGGAACCGCTGATTGATCCGGCCGATTTCCTCAACCTTCGGTTCCCTCGCACCTCGTTCACTCCATCTACCGCCCCCTCCACCAGCCGACCACATGCCACCTCCCCCAATCCGTCCAATTCATCAGCCACTGTGTCAGATTCTTTGATCCGGGAACTTTTCGGCGGTGACCACGGGGCGGAGGTCACCTCCAGTACTGCAGCCGTGGTACCACCGGTTGACCCCGTGGCCACATCCCAGGATCCTCTTCCCACTATATCTGTCCAGCCAGCCACAGTTGGGGCTGATTCGGCCGCCCCTTCCACAGAGCAGACCACGCAGCAGGACCGGCCGGAGCCTGATATGGCCACTTCGGTGCAGCAGCAGACGCCGGTCCATCCTCCAGAGACTTCCGGCCGAGCAGCGGCCATGGGCCAATCTTCACAGGAACAGACGCCAGAGCAGGGTGCACCCAGCACACCAAATGCAGCACAATTGAGTCCAGCACAGTTGTACCTGCTCATTCAGCGGGCGGCCCTCAAAGCCGAGCAGATTCACACCGAGCTACAGCGGAGGTGCACCGAGCAGCGGAATCAGATCACGGCGCTTACTGAACAGCGCAATCAGTTGCTGCAGGAGAAGACCAACCTCGAGGAGCAGGTCAACATTGCTATCCAGGCGATCTCCAGCGTATGGCCCGCTGCACGGGCTCACCATGCTCCACTTCCCACCAGAATCGAGGAGGACACTATCGCCCTACAGGCTCATCACCTCAGGGAAGTTTTCACTATTGTTTGCAGGGAGAACCAGGAGTTACAAGCGGCGTTAGCCGCACGGCCTACCCTTCCAGATCCACCCAGGGACCATTCAGGACAGGTGACTGCCAAACAGACGCAGGCAGTCAGTATGCAAGCCACTCTACATTCCACTACAGCCGCAGCTTCTGCCCTTCTGCGAAGTCTACAGGAATTCTCCCTCGCGCTAACGGTCAAGACGCAGCCTATCGCTGCCCAGCTGCAACAGATCGCCCGGGACATTCAGGCAACCACGGACCCTGCAAGGTTGGATCAGCTCTACGCCCAGTCGGACGAGCTGGAACTTCACATGCAGCAGACTGAGGCCGAATCAGCAGCGGCCAAGCACGTCATCCGGGAGATCCGTCCGCCCCTTCACACCCATGCTGACGCTATGCACCAGCTGGATGCCAAGGCAGAAGCCCAGCTCGCCACCCTGTTTGGGGCTGCCCCGACGCCCATTGACGAAGCTGCCGCTAACCGCATCTCTCAAGACGCCGACCTGCTTATGCAGGAATGGCAGCAAGTAGTGGCGACCTTCACAGAGCTGAGAGATTCAACACTCCGCCGGGTCCCGGAGTTGGGGCCCTTGTTTGGCCAACCGGATGGCGGAGTACAGCAGGAAAGGGTGGCGGAAGAAGGAACAGCAGAGCAGGGCACGGAAGCCAGCGGGGGAATGGAAATAGAAACTGTCATTTGTGATTGACTCGCGGACGAGTCAAAGAATTGTGGTCGGGGCCTGTTGGGGCCCTTGTTTTTGTTTAAGTTTTGAACTTTTGGCCAAGACATTTTGAACTTTGACTCTTTTTGAGTTGCGGAATAAATACACATAGCTACCGCGACCGCGCCGCAGCGACCAGGAGTTGCGGAGCTACCAAGGTGGCGCGGAAGCACTTGATAACTGGAGATCGAGCAGAGATAAGTGCAGATGAAAGAAACACAGCAGAAAACAGAAAGTAGAACATGCAGACATCAGAAGAGAAGCTGGGAAAAGCCAGAGTGAAGACACAGAGAAGCCGCCAGTCGCGAGGAGCGGGTGAATAAAAGGCGATCACCCGGCTGAAGAAGTTGGGTGTGGTTATTATTGAGGGTTGAATGGATGCGAGAGAAGTCGCGAGGATCAAGACCTGAGGAAGGATGCGCAGAGCAGCTGCGGAAGAATCAGACCTGTTCTTCCTATGGGTTCTCACTTTCTATGTTCTTCCTTTCTGTTCTCAAACCCATCTGTATCCGACTTGCGAGTTATCAGAGAAGAAAGCTATGTAATCATGTATTCGGCCAGAAGAATAATATAAGGAAGGATTGCTGTCTCAATATGTTGTTCATGCGTTCTAATGTGTTTACACTGATTTAAAAATTTTAAGTTGCGACTGTCTGAATACTTAATTAGTGATCTTGCATGTGTAATTTGGTATATGTAATGGATGCACTTTCTTTCTTTGGTTGCGGGTTTATTCCTTACCAGTGATCTCATCCCCTTATGCATGTGGTCGCGGCACGCCTCGGGTGAGATGCACTGCTCTCCAAGAGCGGGGTGAAAATGCCGGTGTGTTCCTAGACTACACCGGACCCCTTGTTGGCCACAACCCTTGAACCTGGGTCTTGCCCGCGAGACCTGACTTTCCATAACGGAACAATATTTTTCACTTGTTTGTGATGACTAAATCCATAGCTGAGTTATCTAGAAAACCCTCATAAAACTTTTTTTCGCCCTCCTACTTTTCAGTCCGCCCATCAACATCACTATCCTATCTAGCCTCAGCCATACTAGTCTACCCATCAGCTCTAAAGAGACAATTCGAATCTGTTCAAAAAACCTCCCCTAAGTTAGGAAGTGGCGCTTTAAGGTGTTTCACCCTTGGCAACCATCAAAAGGCCAAAAAACCTCCATCTGCCACAGACCAATCATCAAAAACCTCCCACTCTGCTTATAAAGTTAGTCACAGCTCTAAGTTGCACCACTTACATGCCCCTAAGTCTCAACAATGCATAAACCACAGTATCAAGCTGATTTTAGGTGTTTTATAGTTTTTTATGGATTTTACAAGCGCAGGAAACATGTCATCATCTCAGAAGAAACTTCTTGACTCCACATTAGAAGAACAACTGCTTCTCCATGTGAACATGAGCTTGAGATACATCTGCAGGGCAAGGAGTTACTCATCAAACTCTTGCAGCTTCATTAAGCATGATAACACAGTAGAAGAAAAAGCCACACTGTCATGAGGCTGTTGATAAGTCATGGCTAAAAGCCTCCTTGATTTATAAGCAGAGGGTTAAGGCGCTTCCTTCATCCATAAGCAGAGGGTGATGGCCAAAGGTTGACTTGAAGAATTGCAAACTGACTGTGAAACAGATTTGTTTCCATGAACAGTGAGACAGTGACACAAATTTTCTGAAGCAAAGTAATGGTTGCAGGTAGAGGTAAAAGCATGGATGTTTTCAAGTTCGCTTTCCTGCCATCATCCATGAGAGAAACCCCTGTCAAACATATTCATCAAACTTTCTACATTTTATTGAAGACAGAGGTTAAAGAGCATGAGACACTTTGCCAAGTGAAGGGCCTCCGTCATTCATAAGCATATGGCCAGGGCATTGATTGATTTCAAAGATCTGATTGATCAAAGATGAATGGTAAGAGACCAAGAAGGAAAGCATGGGTACCACTGCAATCCAAGGAGTTCAAGCTTATCTCTTCACAGGTTTTCTCTCAAAAGACAGTTTGCAGTCAGAAAATGAGCTAAATAAGACACCAGGCAGTCAAGTCATCCTCACAATAAAGCTTTATCACCTTTGAAGCATCCATAGCAGAAAAAATTAGTTTAAAGTTCAAAAGGTAAATCTGTTTCCCTGCAAAGTGGTCAAGGGCTTCATAACTCATGCGTGTTTTATTGGGAAAATGTCACATTGTGAAAAGGACATTAAAAATTGAAACAGTGGTAGAGTTTTCTCCTTTAAATAAATCACAGTGGACATGAAGGCAAAGTAGTTTTTGTTTTCCAAAGAAGGTTTGCTCCTATAAAAAAGCACCCAAGATACCATGCTGATACCTTTTGAGCAGAGGAAAGATTGTAGAGAAAACGCCCTTTTTAGATAGAGAATGATAAAACACAGATGAATGCAACTGCATTTTCTCACCTATAGTCAGGATTAGTTTCACAGTGGGTATCATTCAAACTCCAAAGCATTAAGAGAAAAATGTTAGTTTATGTTGAAAAAAGGGAAAAGGAAGCTCTGTCAAGATGTCAAAGAATACCCCCTGCAACATGAAAAATCCTCTACAGGTGTCCTCTTTTCATGATAAAGACAGACCAGAGCATTAAAGGGTTATTGAGATGACAAGTTCAGTTTCTCCCTCAGCAAAGGGCATGGCAAACAAGTATACAATCTCATAAAAGGCAAGAAAAACTTTGGCTTATTCTTTCGGATTCTGAAATTCATTAAAGGAAAAAGTTACATACCACTATTACAAAGGAGGAAAATCACACCAAGGGTTTCGCCTTTCTTTTCAAAAAATAAAAGGGGTTAGAGGTCGTTTCCCACGCATTTCTCACATCTCAAAATATCAACAGAGCTCTTCGAGCTGTCCTCAAGATCGGAGACAAGAAGTTTGGGTAAGTTTTAAAGAGTTTTCGGGCCTCAGCAACTGTGCGGCGCGCCTGTAGGTGCACGCGGCGCGCTCAGGCGGAACAATTACATTGAAATACACAGGCACGCGGCGCGCCTATAGCTTTGGGTCCTGTCGGCCCGACAGTCGACCCGACAGCCCTTTTTCTTGCGCGGCACTCTTCCCTTTAAACGCGCCGCGCACTCAAAGGCCCTCAAATGAATGTCTTAAGAGTTGTTTAATGATCATAAGCATTCGTGAACAATCTTCAAAGTTTTCTCTAGTCCCTCTTGCCCAAATTAACAAGGGTGGTTTGCCATATTTTAATACCTTTAAAACAAGTTTTTCATGTAAAAGCACAAGAGGGATGACAGTGGTCAGAGGTCAATATTGTTGAATGAACTCAAGGTTTCTTTTTTTGTTATGACTGTCAAACTCCTAAACAGTGATCATATGTGCGAGCTTTGCCACTCCACAAAGTGACCTCTCCGTATTAAAAGACAAACCTAATGCATGCCTTCCTTTTCTCCATAAAGCAGGATATGCTATGAAGGTTTTCAAATCAGTGGAAGGTGGTTGGTTTATCTTTGTATAGAAACCAGTAAGCAGCAAAAGAAGAAACTGTTTGAGGAAGGGTGTCATTTTTGTTTTTTATATAAATAAAGGGTTGTTTGTAATCAGACCAAAAACACAAGGAATTGGATGACCTCGTCCAAACTCAGAAAAACATTCAGCTGTGTATATGCACTCCGGCTGACTGTGTTTATGATTTTTAAATCCACTGGTGGAAAAGCACACCAAAAAGAGCAGTATGTTGTTGAAGGGGAGTTTTATTGTTGAAAGCTACAGACTTTTGTGACCACATAAAAACATTGCAAGAGATGCCACCTTGTCCTATATACAGTGATCTTTATTGAATGTATGCACTTGGTGATTGACTGTATTTGTGAGTGTTGGATATGTTGATGAAGTGCCTACAAAGAAAAGGGTGCCCTATTGCCTCGAATATCAAAGCTGGGTACCTTTACATAGGAAAGTCACCTTGACTGTATTTTTTCTCCTTTGACTGTGTATTCATTATGAATGTTTACTGATTGATATACAAAGGCTAGAAAGGCATCATTCTGAATGAACAAAGGTCTTACACCAAAGAAGAGCATTTTCACACTATCTTTGAAATCACTTGTTGCTTAATAGCGAAGTTGACAGGCTAGGACAGAGTTTGGTTTAAAGAAGGCATTCCAAAGACTTGGAAGCAGTTTGGTGTTTTAGGAACACATCTAGATCAAGATGCCCCTCTAGGAAAGACAACAGGAGCAACATGACAGTGGTAAAGATGAGCAGCAGTAGGAAAAAGAGGAAGAGGGTGCTGAACAGCAGCAACTCAGCAGCTTGAGCAGTAGCATAAAGATGATGATCAAAGAGAGCAGTTTCTAGAAGAAAAAAAGAAAAACACCTTTAAACTTGGAGTTTGGCTCCAAGCTTCAGAACATGTTGCCAAAGACCCTTGAGGGTCATACACACCAATTTTTGGCACATTTTGTCATATTTTGGTTTTTTGGCATTTTTTATTTTTTGGTCAAAACTCATGGAATTCGCCATTTCATTTTGGGGATTCGACAAAGGAGGAGGATGGTATCATTGGATGCCATAATTTCATGAGCACACCCTCAGTGATTTTCAGACCATTTGGAGATCATTTTCCTCCTCAAAACAGAAAAAAAATGCTCACTTTTTGCACACTCTGCCCGGTCTATCAGCAGATTGCAATTTTCTGGCTTTTTACACACAGGTGTAGATTTGGAGGACTTCCTGGCATCAGATCTGGAAAAATTCAGTTGCTCCGGAAAGTAGACACTCAGAGCTTTCCAACGAGCTATCATGAGCCTCGTTTCAACATCAGAAAGGCTGCCAAATGTTTCCGGAAATTCAGGGGACCTTTTGCTGATGAAAATTTGAAGTATTTTTGTAATTTTTGAACCTCAAAAATCTGCTTTTTCCAAATGTGCGTTTAGCTATTTTTGCACTTGGAAAATGATGCAAAGTCAATTATTTTTCCTTTTTTAGCATTTTCTAGATATTTTATGAGATATTTTTGTGCCTTGGGCTTTGCAAAGCCTCAAGGAAAAATTTAGATATTTTGATTAGGCCAATAGGAGAGGAAGTTGAACCATGAGGTTTTCCTCACTTGAGACTATATATTCCAAAGGCTTTCATTGTAAAACAAGGCTGAACTTGAGAAGAGAAGCAATATATTGGTCATATGAGCTTTGAAGAAAATACTTGTGTTATGCTTTTGGATTGACTCTTGGATGTTCTTGGATGAATGAAGAAGGATTGTTGATGGATTACATGACTTAGTAGAATGGTATAGTGTCTCTTGCTTTGTTGTTGTCTTCTATTTTTCATTCATGATACATATTTCTTGCTTGCTATAGATCAATAGAGAATAAATTTGAGATATGCCCATGGAGGCACCTCAAATTTCCTGAATCTTCATAGCTTTCATGTTTTTCCTCCTCCTTAGTCATACTAAAGAATTCTTAATTGCTCTTTAGTAACTTAAGGATATTGTTGCTAGTTTCATTCATAGTTCTATGCATGTTAAGTAGGATGTATGGTGTGCCCTACTTACCTATGGCTGTTCATAGTTCTATCCATAAAAATATCTCTTTGACTGATTAGATTATCATCTTGTTGAACCAAGGAGGCCTAGTCCCGATCTAGCCCTTTGCCTAAAACTATGCAAATCTTGTTGTTCAAAGTGCCCAATAACTTGAAGTACTGTGTTTAGGCGTTCCGGCATAGTGTTTTGATTTGTTAGTACGTCTTATGTGTTTTCCCCAAAGTCTGATAGCCATTTCCCAAAGTTAGAGGGTCATATACTTCTATGCATGGCTTGAATGTTTGTTTCTATGTGTTGATTAGTTTATAGTTACATTTTTCATGATTAAGGGTTTTCCCTACCATGTTTATGTTATCTATTGAACCAGTGATGCCTGAAAAACTTAGTTGTTCACAAACTTGATGTCCATTTACTCCATTTTGCCCAAAGATCCTTTCTACCTTGAATCAAATCGGCCCTTCAACAGCCTTGTATCGTCATCTAATAGCTTTCTTGACCTTTTGACCCCATAGCCCAGTTAATCTAACATCTTGTTATCTATTTTATATCTTTGATCAGTTTCATCCCTCACAACTTAAAAAACAAAAATAAAAAACTTACTTCATAACTAGTCTAAAATCAAAACACAATAAACAAACACACAGATATCCCTTACGCTTATAGAGAGAGCCCTCTCTGAGTCCAGGAAGGCTAGGTCCTCAGGCTCCAAAGCTTGGTTTGATGTTACACTGTCATTTGGCTTGCCAATCAGCCAAATCACGGGAACCTTATAGAACAAACTCTGAAGGTGAGATATTTTTTATTTTGTTTGAAGATATTTTTTACAGAATGCAGACTGCAGACAATTGAGGAGCATCTCAGCAAGAAGATCACAGCTTTGAAAAGCAGTGATGAAGGAAGGAAGTGAAGGTTTCTAAAGTGAAAATGGAGTGTGGAAGAACCTTGAGAATTCCCTACAGAGGTTGGATTAAAAGAGAAAAAATGTGTTCTGAAAAGTTTTAGAGTGAAGCCTAGAGAGAGCAGAAGAGAGTGCTCAAAAAGTTCCAGTAGATAGGGGACCAGTACTTGCCAAAAGACCAGATCTGGTGGAAAGGATTGGTGAGGAAAGTGACAGCAGGAGAGCTTGTTGTTGCAGAGGCTTAGTGCAGCTTATGAGTAAGAAATCATGAAAGAGAAAATGGCTACTGATAGTCATAGCAGATAATGTCGAGGTTATGAGATAAGCCACAATAGGATGAAGATGAAGAAAGAAGGTGCCAAGATAGCTGGCATGAAGAGACAGTTAAGAAAGGAAGAGTATGAGAAAGAGGTAGCTGAGGTCAGGGAGCAGTTCAACAAATTGGAACTGATGATAGAGGAGAGACAAAGAGTTGGTTGGCTCATGAAGAAGAGAGTAAAGTGGCACAGGCCACAGATGAGGAAAGAGCAGATGATACATGCTCAGAAAAAAGAGAGATTACTCAGAATGATTGAGTATTTGGAGAGAGACTTGGGGACTGAAACTTCAAGTAAGACCAAGAGGTTGAATGACTTTACATCTGAATTTTTTTTTATGTTTGTAGGAAGAACATGTGAAGGTGGAAAAACTGCTGATGTTGTCACTAAGGAAGGAAATGGAACAACCAGCTGTTTTGTAAATGTCCATACACTATTGGAGAAAGTTTTTGCTTTCCAACATATTGGAAACAGAGGAGATTTAACTTATGATGATGGCCAGAAGATGGAAATTGGGAAGTCAATTGGACAGCTCAAAGAAACTGAAGAGAGGACCATTGAAGAATTTCTAAAATGTATAGAAGACTTGGAACAACACGAGGATTTGATGATTGAATCATATTATGAGACCATGGGGTCTTATGGTTTTAAAACTGACAAGATTTGTGTGAATGCAGGCATTGAAGAAAATAGTTCATATGATGAAACTATAATGAGTGAAACTGACTGTTGCCAAGCCAAGTACGATGATGATTATCTTCCAGATGAAGATCAAACTGAATTAATGCGGTAGAAGGAATTCATAAATTCCTTGTTTAATGAAAGAGATTGTTTCAATGGAGACATGAGAGTTTTGTCTGATGATGATCAATTTGTTATTGATGCTGATAATGAAAAACTGCTTTTATTAAATGGCCAAATGAAAAGTGATGGACAGATAACTGGAATTATTGCAGAGATGGGAAATCAGAATTCTATTCTGATGAAAGATGAAGTAATGGTGACAGAAGGAAACTTGACTTGTGGGGATAGTGAAGATTTCACAAAGAGTTTCTTAGATGAGATGACATAGTTAGGGCATGAGTTGAGTGTTCTAGAGCTTAGGATAGAAACACAAAAAATGAGTGTTCAAATTGGAAAGGGAGAATTGAATGAGAATGAGGAGGTTAATTTTTATGAACCAGTGTAAGGAAACATCCTTGAAGAGGATGATGCATAAGAGAGACTAGTTGATAGTCTCAAGAGTTATTTGAAAGATTGGAATCAACATACTGATGTGTTGATGAGAGATAAATAGATTGAAGTGTTGCTGGAAGAAATGACAGAGCAACATATTGAATTTTTGCCAAAGGAAGTGTCAGAGCAAAAAATTAAAGTGTTTCCGGAGGAGGGAGAGACACAAGGATTTTATCATTTTGATGTTTGTTTAATGATTGTAGGTACTGGTGGAAGGACTAAAGAATTTTTGGTCTAGGAAAAGAAAAGAGATGATGATAGTGACTGGAAATTTAAATACCAGTTTGAAGAATTGTTGAAGTCATAGAATGAAGAAATTGTTATGCGTGACAATCAGGAAGAGTTTTTATGTTGCAGAAGACAAGAGGGTATGGATGATGGGGTGGCAGCCAAGGCTCAACAATTAATAGCAAGAGCTGGAGTAAAATCAATAGTAAGGACTGAGCAAGCAAGGGCTCAATAAATAAAAACTCAGCAAGCAGAAGCAGAAGTAGAAGTTCAACAATCAAGAGGAAGCAGTATCCAACAGTCAGAAGAAATATTAGACAAGGAAATTGAATTGATAAGAAGGTTGATGGTGAAAGTGTCTGAGAAGAATATAGTAGCAAGAAAGCAAGGAAGCAGTATCAACAAGGAGAAGATAGTCATAGACTGTGAAAGCTTAGCAAGTGGAAGGATGCAACATAAGATATGGAAGCCTAGAGAAGTACAAAAGAAGAATATTGCAATAGATGACCAGTTGTAGAACAAAGTGTGGAATCTAGGAAGACAAGGACTGAGAGAAAATGATCAGGAGATAATGATAAATTTTAACCTTGGGAGTCTGATGCAGGGGCATTAGGCACAATAAAATACTTTGTATTTTTGTAGACATAAGGGGGGTCTCATGTTTTAATTTCCTCTGTAATCATTCATATTTGAGTGATTTTTAGTTAAATATGGAGAGAATTGTAAATGTTCCCAAATGATTATAGAACATGAGAGAATTTGATCAGTTGGGAATATGAAGAGACAGTTCAGATTTAGGAATGAAATTAGAGTCAGTTTCAGTAAATTTAGGAATTAAGTCTAGAATTAGGACTTTGAGAAATTCAATAGTTTTTGTTGAGTCATTGAAGGAGCTGAATCGATTCATGATAAATTTTTATAAATGTAAGCCTCAAAGGCATTAAACAACAGAGAGCTAGAGATCTGGAAAGACAGAGTAGGTTGTAGAAGTGCCAATGATTGAAGATCTGGCCAAACAAGAACTTTTGTAAGCGGATTCATTTGTATATATATTGAAGAAACTATTCCATCCTTATATGAATATTGTTTGATTTAGATTCTGTGCAAATGGCTTTCAGATTCCACTAAGTAATTATATAAACTAGTGTGATGAAACCCTGTGATTTGCAATTTTAATTGATGCTTTGTATATGATGAAAGAATAAATGCTGATCAATATCGACATTCTATTTTGGACTAACACAAGAAGAGTTGGGTACTCCTTTGATAAAACGAAGGAAGGCTTGCAGTCATTGACCACTGCAAGGGTCGATGACATAGAGGCAATTGAGAATTAAACACAGTGTTCAATATCTAAAATATCAAATCTTAAGAAGGGGCATTCAAGTAATAAAGGGTGCGTTGTTCGAATACACAATTCGTGAAGATCAAGTTTAGAAATCGAATATAGAGGGGGATTGGAATCGACCATGTTCAATTGGATGCGCAGAGGGTTAAGGACTGATAGACAGTGAAGGCTATATATTCATTGTGTATATACAGTGAAGAGAAGTCTGGGCTTTAAGCCATGCATGGAGGTTTTATGAAATTCATAAAGAATGTATTTTCATTACAGTAACTGAATATAGAGAAATGGCTATGCATTGTCTATGTGCCAGAGAGGGTCACAGTGGTTCGGTGAGTTCATAAATGTGTAAGTCAGAAGTGGAAGTTATGTAATTACATGAACCCAATTATTGATATGTGAAATCAATGGAAGACAAGGGGAAAAGGTATTGTTCGAATCCTGGAACAAGCGAGGCAGATATTGCGGAAGAAACAACGAATTGAAAACATTGAAGACATAGTGAAACTAAAATTCAATTACAGCGATGTCGTAATGTAGAGTTAAAACCCAGGTGGAACCATGAAGAAGGGAGAAAAACTATGAAATGGTCTTAAGAAACCACTGATATTATTCGCATAAATTATAAGTGGTAAGTTTTTTTGTGAAAACAAATGCGATAGCATCCAGGCTTTGACACGTGGTATTGGCAGTTTTAAATTACAACCCATTTCACATTATTTTTGCATGTTAAAGCCTGGTGGAAAAAAATGCGAATGACGTTCGATCTTAAGGGTGAACGATCCAACGGTAGTTGCATTTAAAACTGTGAGGTCGATAACACAAAGGTAAATTGTGCATGTTGTGGGTAAATTGTGCATGTTGGTGTTTGGTCTTTTATTAAATTCTGGGTTATATATGGATGGATATTAATATATGTTGGCAAATTGAGTTTATTAAGAGTCGAACCTTTAATCCAATGAAATGTTTCCATGATTGAAATGTGGGGCCCCAACCTTAATATATGTTGGTGGTTGACATTTTAGCGCTATGGTGAGAAGCTCATGCATGGATATGTTGGCTAAGCCAAAGTCTAAGCTCAATAAGTTATATATGCTATGGTATTACATTAATAGTTGGGATTGAATATTATTTGAAACGACGGAAGGTAAATGTGATAAAAGGTCATGTTATATAACAGTACAACCCTTGGTTGGAGAAGGTAATATGGTTGTATAGGAATGTAGTGAGCCGTGAATATCTTGATTCTAACCAAATCTTACAAAGGTTAATGGTGACTGAGAATCCCATAAAGTGGGTTTATAATAAGGTTTTCATTTGAAAAGAAAAGGAGCTTCCGCATATAGGTTATAACCTGAGTTGAGGGGTGTGGTTTTACCACCATAAGAGAACTTTGAGTTAATATCTCAAATCTCAAATTTGAGATATTAAAGCTTCCAGATATATTTTTGAATTTTCCAGGTTGATAAATATTGTGAGTTTTCCCACACTGTGGATTTATTTGGGGCATGAATTTGAATGTATTTTATATGCAGCATTGATCAAGGGTGAATGTGGGTTAGGCAAGGGTACCCCGTCATTAATATCTATTTTTTCATGTTTGTATATTTTCTATGGATGATGGTGTTATCACAAAATTTCACCTGATAGGCTACTAATCAGATAATCTCATGTAATTGTTTTAAACCAATCTTGTGACTAAAGCTTAGCCTCTTTAGTCTGAGAGGGCTCTCTCAAAGGGTTAATGATATTGAATAAAAATGTATTTAGATGGCTAACTCTACTTGGAAAACAACTTGCTTATGATGAGAGTAGGTTGAAAATAATATCAGTATGCAAACATTAGGCTTATGGAGTCACCACTTTCAGTGATTCAGTAGTGATTTCACTTGACATGGAAGCTGAGGTAGGTAATATTTTTTATCAATAGTACACACACACATGAAACATGAAAATACACAGTCAATTGATCTATAAATGAAGTCAGAGAATTACATGAATGAATTCTGAGTATTAAATATGAAAAACACTGCAAATGATGCACATAAAAGATATAGATAAGATAGGGAGGCACTAAAAATTCAATCAAAATCTTAGTTTGGTAAAGAAACAAGTCTCTGTATTACTGAAACAATCAAATTACATAAAGTTGCATTTTTTCCAAAAAATCTCCAATGCTTGACAAATTCAACTCTCTGCCCTTTAATAGACTTGTTACATGATGAGATAATCTACCTCCTGGATAGATTCATCGAATTTTTTCCTACTGAAACCTTGCATAACCATAAAACATCTATTTAATGAGAAAATGACAACTATCCCACTTAACAATCCTTTTCCTAATAGGACTCAAACTGTTCGTTATTAAAATAACAACCTTATCTCTTGAAAAAATTACATCTTTGGAAAATATGACTTCACCTGTTCAAATAGGGTGTGATGGGACTCATCACTACATGACATCTTAATTTACCTCCTCTAAAACTGGAAACAAACCCTTCTTTTTAGGCAAACTGGTCCTTATCTTCAACGAAGGGTTTGGCTAATGATTTGGCTTCACCACGTGGTATTTAAGATTTGGATGACTACTGGAAAGATCCCTTGAACCTTAGAAAGTTTACAGCTATCCAAAAATGCAAAAAACCTGCTCATAAAGCTTAAAAAAAGTACGCTATGAAGGTATGACAGTTTCATAGCGTACTTTCTTAGCCTTACAAAAATGCGTTTTTCCGTCAAATTTTCTGTCTCTTTCCTTTGGTATTGTCTTCATCATCCTTAGACACCTCTACCATATCATTTTCACCCTTTATAAGCTTCTTAAAATGGTTCAAAAAGAAAAAATAAAGCTACAGTAGTTTCGTAGCGTTTTCCTAGTCTTCAAGCCTAGGAATGCTACAAAACTGCTGCAAATAGTGAAATTTCTAGATTTTTGTCTAGCATGAAAATGTGTCGTCCAACTGTAAAAACCTTGTTTCCAAGAGTCCATTTACCTTTAAAATCATAAGCCATCTCACACTATGATTCTTGAGGTGTTTCTTCCTCATTGATGATGAGTTGAGCTATTGCCTCCTCAACTACTGTCATTTTTAGGCCTTTCTTCTCCAGCTATTCATGGATTAGTTCTAGCTGTTCTTGGAGGCCTTTGACTTGGAATTAAACATGCCATGAACCCCTCTTCACGTTATGGACCTCATAAAAATAATGAGGAACACAATCCATCTCACCTTTCAAATTTAAAACCACTTTGCAGATTTTTCCTGTTTTTCCTGAAAAATAGGTCTTAGAACAGAGATTATATCTCCGAATCCTTGATGTATTTTTCAACACTGGAGGATATTTTTGTCTATAAGAATTTTTTGAATAAAAACCTTTCTTTTTTCTTCAAATCCATCTCCATTTTTCCAGAACCTGCATTTGAAAAACATGTGTAAAACAAGAAAACTCTATTTTCTGAAAATAGGGCTCAAAGAAATCATTGTATCTCCCAACTGATAGAACCTATGAGAAAAGTGAGAGAGTTTATTGTTATTTGATATGTGCTTGAAAATAAACTCTCTTAGTTTCATTCATATCATACTGTTTTGAAGCTTTATGAGCAGGTTTTTGTGCACTTTTGGACAACTGGACACTTTCTAAGGTTCAAGGGATCTTGCTAGTAGTCATCCAAAGCTTAAAGACCATGTGGTGAAGCCAACTCATCATCCAAACCCTTATTTGAAGATAAGGACCAGTTTGCCTAAAACACAAGGTTTGTTTCTAGTTTCAGAGGAGTTCAATTAATATTTCATGTAGTGATGAGTTGCATCACACCCTATTCGAACATGTGAAGTCATATTTGTCAAAGATGTAATTGTTTTAGGAGATAAGGTTGTTATTGTAATAATGAATAGTTTGAGTCCTATTAGGGAAAGGATTTTCAACTACGATAGTTGTATTTTTCTCATTGAATAGATGTTTTATGGTTATGCAAGGTGTCATTAGGCAAAAAATCGATGAATCTAGCCAGGAGGTAGAGTATCTTATCATGTAACAAGTCTATTAAAGGGAAGAGAGTCGAATTTGTCAAGGGTTGGAGATTTTTGGGAAAACTGTAGTTTTATGTAATTAATTGTTTCAGTAATACATAGACTTGTTTCTTGACCAACTTGAGATTCTAATTGAGTTTTTAGTGTGTATATGATCTATATTTTCTATGTGTAACAGTTACAGTGGTTTTCATATTTAATACTCAGAATTCATTCATGTAATGCTCTTACATCCATTTATACATTAATTTAATTTGTTTTTTGCTATTTCATATGTGATTTCCTATGCTAAAAACTCTTACCTGCCTCAGCTACCATGTCAAGTGAACAATATATCGAATTATTGTTTTTTTTACTCCATAAGCCCAATGTTTGCAGACTGATACTATTTTCAACCTATACTCACCACAAGCAAGTTGTTTTCCAAGTATAGTTAGCCATCAAAATACATATTTATTAAATATAATTAGCCCTTTGAGAGAGCCCTCTTAGACTGAAGGGGCTAAGTTTCAGTCATAACATTGGTTTGAAACAGTTACATGAGATTTTCTGATTAGCAGCCTATCAGGGGAAATTTTGTGATAACAGATGGATTATACAAGATGAGTTCTAGTCTGTGAAGTGATTAGCTATGCGATCAACTTTCCGGTTTTGATTTCTTGGTATATGTGTGAAGCTAATATGATCAAATTTATGACTTAATCTTCGTACATGCAAATATTTCCTAAATAGTTGTGAATCTCGTACTTCAAAATCTTGGTGTAACTGCGAAACCACTAGCTAGGAATCAAGGTAAACATGTAGATGGTGAATTCCTTGGTTGGAGGTATCACTCAATAGCTCGATGATTGCATCATATTCTACCTTATTATTTGTGGCTGATCCGATGCATACTCCATTGGTGAAGAATAGTGATCAGTCAAGATAGTAAATGGCCTAGGTGGTTGCTGCTAGATTTTGAGACCATCACGAAGCTCCCTTAGCAAATCCAAAATAGTGGACAAGGGGACGAACCATCTGTGGCACTAGATAATTTCTTAGAAAAATTATTTTATTATTGTGATCATCACAAAAAAATTATGCTACATGCATATTATCCCTAAGACTGAGACTTTTTTCCCTTACGGGTGAAAGTTTTTAAGGTAGAGCCAATTGATGGGGTTAGCTAGGCATGTACCATCAGGCTCTAACATAATGTATGCTCCCTTGAGGAGGCAATGTTTTATGATGTAAGTACATTCCCATAATGTTTCAAACTTCTTGGGTCCTAAGTCTTCTTTTGCAACATCAAAGCGAATTACTATCTATCCATCTGTAAATGAGAGAGCGGTGATGTTGCGATCGAATGATTATTTTACCGATTTTTTATGTGCCTCATTATGTTGCAGTGACTCTCGTCGATTTTCATCGACGAGTTCTAACTAGACCATTTCTCTAAGGGTTGGGTATCATCGAGGATTTCGATGGCTGCGTGTAAATTGGGGATTTTACATTCAATGGGAATAACGTTTTCTACTCCGTACATGAGTTGGAAAGGTGTTAAACCTGTTGAGGTCTTAATTTCCATGTGATATGACCATGGGGCTGAAGAAACCATGTGGTGCTAATTTTTCTTATGGTTATTCACCATATGTTGTAACATTGTTTTAAGCACTTTGTTGATAGCTTCTACATGTCCATTGGATTGAGGATAGTATGGTGATGTGAATTCATGTGTGAATCCTAGGTGATGAGACAACTCTTGGAATATTTCGTTTTTGAAATGCTTTCCGTGATTGGAGACTAACTCCTTAGGCACACTAAATCGTGCAATGAGGTGATTGAATATAAACTGTGCAGTGGTTTCTACCATGTTGTCATATGCGGGCATGACTTCTGCCCACTTGGTAAAATAGTCAATGAATACAATTATATATTTGTTGTTTCCAGATGATGTAGGGTTGCAAATCATAAATTTGATTCCCCATTTGTGAAAGGGACCATCTACGATGACAGGGTGCATAGGAGTAGGAGGTGCTCTTACCTTGTGGGTGAAGCGTTGACATCACTCACAAATTTTGAATTCCTTAATGCAACCACGGGATAAGGTGGGCCAGAAACAACCTTACCGTAGGAATATTTTGATGGTAACCATCCTGGAGAGGTGGCCATTGTAAGCTCCAATATGACATTCATTTAAGGATTACTCAGCTTGGTAGTGTGTGATGCATCGTCGTAGGATAGTATCGATGCCTCGTCAATGAAGGGCGTCTCCCATGTGGAGTTATCGAGGGGCCTGGTGGCATATGCACCTTCAGTAATCATGTGTGAAATTTGGATTGAACTTTTGGGTTCGTAAAAATAAGAGGATATTCCTGTACCACAGATTGTGAGTCGTCACTATAAATAGATGTTCGTCAGGTAGTAACTCATTGATTGGGGATCATTTAGTCTGACCTGGGAGGTTAGTGATGAAATTAGCTAAGATAAAATCTTTTTTTCTCTTGGGGGAGCTAAAATGCATGTAAAATTCCTGAAATATGACTACCCTGCAAGCATATTTGTGGTTCATTAGACAGCGGGTTAGTAGGTACCTCATGGGGTTGATAGTTACTACAACTGTTGTAGTCCATAGGATAATGTAGTGTCGAAGCTTTTGTACTACATGTATAAGGGCTAGGGATTTTTTTCTTTGGGTTAATATCTTAAGGCAGGGCCCAATAAGTTATTACTTACATAATAAATTACGTGTTCTTTACCATTAGGTTCGTCTTGGATTAACACCTCGACTATGGCGGTTTCGGATGCTGACAGGTATAGGGTGTAATATTTGTCATAATTTGGAAGGTTGATCAATGGGGCTAAAGGAAATATGTATTTTAGTGCCTTAAACTATTTTTGGGCTTGATCGTCCCATTTAAATAGGATATCTTGATGGAGCAGGCATAGGAATCCTTTTGCACAAGTGGCATAATTTTGGACAAAGCGTCTCAAGAAGTTAGTTTCCCTTATAATATTTGAAGTTACTTGAGGATTTTGGGTGGTGAAACCTCTTTGATGGCCTGGACTTTGAGGGGGTCCACTAGGATCCCTTGTTGGTACACAATAAATACTAATAGTTGACATGTGTTGATGCAAAAGATGCAGTTGAGAGGGTTCAAGTGCAGGTTGTGATGTCGGCATCTTTGGAATACCAACTGTAAATCCTCCAGATGATGACTTTACTTCTTGGATCGAACAGTGAGGTCGTCCAAGTAATCTAGGATAAGGTGGGATAGGTCATGAAAGATATAGTTCATGGATCACTAGAAGGTGGCTCCAATGTTTTTAAGATAGAATGACATAACCTGGTATGCAAATGTGCCTGAGGGGGTGGTGAATTTTGTATTGTATTAATCAGTATGTCGTATTTGAATTTGGTTATACCCTCAGAACCCATCCATAAACGCTAGGGCCTCGTGATCATTGCAAGCATCAATGACTTGGTCAATGAATGGGGCAGGATAATTGTCCTTGGGACAATATTTTTTCAAAATTTGGAGATTAGTACAGATGTGAATGGTGCCCTATTTTTTCATGATGGGAATAGGGTTGGAAACCCATGATGTGTAAGTGACTGGGTAGAAGAACCCCAATTTTTGAAGCTTGTAGATTTCTCGCATGATCGCTTCTACCTTAGATGGGTGCAATTAATGTTGTTTCTGGTGTACTGGTGGTATGTCAAGCCAGATGTTAATATGGTGCTCTACAATAGTTGGGCTAATTCATGTCATTTCTGACTAATCCCATGCGAATATGTCTTTGTACTCTTGCAGCAAGTTTGTGTAAGTGACTACTTCGTCTGGGGAGCATGCTACCCCCAGTGAGATTTCTTCGATTTTTCCTGGTTTTCTAGAGATATTTACCTTGATGTTCAGTGAAATATTTGACATGTTCCCTTCTTCGAACGCGTTAGGAATCAGGATGGGATTTTTGAACCAGTATACCTTCCCCAATGGGAGGAGTTATTTTGATTCAATGGCATATATCTCTTGGTTTTTTGAGTTGTTATGACCGAACGTTTTTTCTGGAAGAAAAATGAGTGATGATGTGTTGCATCACATGGACAATCTAGTTTCTTCATGGCCTCTAGAATATCCTCGTTTTAATGGAACAATGCATATAGGGGGGTTGGTTTGTGTGAGGTCATGAGGAGTTGTTTTGGGCCCAATAGAGTTGGTTGAAATACATGAATAGGATTCCATAGTTGATGTCGTGGAACCAGACAATGTCGACAGGGTGTAGACTGGTTGATTTTTCACCATCAATGGTACAACTAGCATTGTAGTTGTAGCAGTCTTGACACCAATGACAGATGAGCAGAAAACAAGATTCATAGTTCCCATTCATGATGATATGAATCATAGGTGGTGTTGTGTGTCGTCGTCATTGTATGGTGGAGTAATTTCCATTGTGGTGGCTTGTATGAGAGAGAGATAATGTTTCTCACGTGGCATACTAAGGGTACTCACACTTTCCTGGATTTGGAAGCTGTGCTAAGTGCATAGGTGCCTAAATGTTTCCATTAAGGGGAAAAACTATATTTCAGGATTGTGGCTTGTGAAAATGGTGCACATTCTTAAGTTTCTTATCAAGTAGATGGTATGAGAACCAACGTTAATCTTTGTGTCCGAAGTGGATTCTCATAGATGATTAGGCATTGGGGCATGTTTTCACTCCTTCCATCACTGAGTTTTTGGTTTTGGCTAGTCTAGCTCTTTGGGGAGTTGAGACACAAAGCTTCTCTTACTGCTCATAGCCTTGGGAGGTACTCAAAATCCATCGTATGGTGGAATTTAGATCAAATCCTACAATAGCATCATGTGATATTCTCTTGATTGGAGAGATTGATTTGTGGGATGGGGGTGAACATGCGAATATTTTTAATAAGCTTCTTAAGTTCAATAAATTGATTGAATCTATGTTAATTTATATTACATAACCCACATGCCATCCTTGGCTAGTTTTTGGCCCTGCTAGGATGATAGTCATTGTCTTAGCCTTCCTAATGTCTTGGTCATGATGGGGGCATGTTTCCTTGGGGCAGGTTGCCTTGCTAAGGGTTGCCTTGGCCCTAGACCAACTATATACATGTATTGGGTATCCAATGAGAATATGGTGTCTAACAAAGGTCGTGCCTGGGAGATGTAAATACAATGTTGAGTCTGATCGTTTCCTTGAAAAACCAGAAAAGATTGTCTTTCCTTGGTATTATGTTCACTTTGGACTGTTTGAGTTATTAGGTACCATTTTCAGAATGATTCTAGGTCCAGGCATTCAGTGAAAAAGTGGTTATGTGCATTGCATAATGCATAAGTTGGTCTTATCTGTGGAAGGTGGTTGGGTTTGATGATATGCCCCTTTTTTGGCCGTTTTTCTGCTAACATGAAGAAAATGGACCTGGTTGCCACATTTTCTTGAGTTGTCAAAATTTCTATGGATTCTCAATCCGATCCATCTACTGTGGTGAGGTTTGTTATGACATGGGATAAAAAAATTAACGCCGAATGGAAAAGGAGGATGTAAGGACATCAATGAACTGGGTGGTCGCCTAAACATACTCGACACGAATACTAGACTGCTCATAATTTTTCATAGTATATGTGGTTGACTGGGTACCATATTTGAAACAACTCTAGTGTTGCACAGTCAGTGACGCAGTGATCTTATTGAGTCATTCATCATAGAGTGCGCAGATCTGGAGAGGAGCTTGAGGGCGATAAAGGGGGGGAGGTGATCATTCAGGTGACTGCCTCTCCTCGGACACATATAATATGGTCCTCGTTGTTTTCCTCCCTTGAATGGTAGTGTTATTTGAGGATTTTGAGTCTGAGTCGACTAAGTTAGAATTGTCAGTGATGAATTTTTGCATGAAATCCAACATAGACCAAAACTGATGGATGTGGGGACAACGACGCACGTGATGGTCACTTTGACAAATCTGAAACATATGCCATCGATGTCGGACTAAGTTGATTTGGGAAATGTGAGGGATTTGGTACCAATAGGTGAATGCCATTAATTCAGGACATTGTGTGACTAAGTGGTTAGGCTTGTTGCATAGTGCGAAAATTGGGGCCAACTGAGTGGCCTACATTTGTTGTCTTTGATTTATTGGAGTGACTGTGTTTGAGCAAGATGTAGGCTCCTAGTAGGTCCAATATGGTTCTAAGCTCTCCTTCATCCATTTGCATGGGTGGATTTCAGGGATCCTACTGGTATGATTTTTCTAAGGCTTTTAGGGCATCTTTGTATCATGGAATCTCTGGGAAATGGTGGCGTAGTGCCCATAACGGTTGCATATGGCACACGCGTGGTTGGTGTGCAATGCGTTCCCTTGATTTTTTGTGGCGTGTTCCTTTTTATGGGAACTTAAGGCCACAACATTTATTTCAATACTTATAAGAATTTTCAATTCATCTAACTCTGCGAAAATATTGGTAGGATGGCCTACAATACCACATAATGCACAAGGTTGTAATTCACTAGGCATGTTGGGGTTTTCAATTTTCTTCCCTTTTTTGTTGGTTTTCTTGGTTGCGTTAGCTGGCTCTAATATGAGTGTTTCGTTAACCGCTATAGCCTCCTTGGGGATGATAGGGGTTATCCCTATAGAAGAGATGCTAAGAATTCCCAGCATGGCTGGTGGGATCGAATACTAGATAGATATTGCAAAAGCCATGTTAAAAAATGTAATAGTTGCCAAGACTTGCTTTGACACAAAACTAAGTGTTGGGTATAGAAATTGGGTTTGGGTGATGGCATAGGGTAGGAAAGTCATGTAAGTGGCTTCAATCTCCATACTACTAGTTTACATCTCCAGGCTTGTCTCGATGTTTGATGATATCATCATGCACACTAGTGCCCCGGTGATTTTTGGGGATGCTTTAGGTGTTATAGGGGGATCTCCTAGGAATGATTCTAGGTTCGATAATGGTTTGAATTGACCCGGGCCAAATTTTTGATACTGCATGAGTTATTTGATAGTTGTTTCTACGTAAGGTAAAATGACATTGATAGCCATGATGGGTTTTCTTATCATAGTATGTAAGTTGGTCAATGGTGATGATTCGATCTTCATGGGGGAACATCATCACTAGAAAGACAGAGGATGTTGTTGCAGTCATGGAATATAGATAACTTTGCCCAAGAAATATATTGTAGTAAATTTTTGCGTCCAAGACTTCAATGTCTATAAGTATCGTCATTCCTTCCAAGTTTACAGGGACATTATGATATAGACTGGCGGGAGTTGAAGGTCGACGTTCGTATGCTCTAAGCATGATGTTTTTTGGACATAAAATAGAATATGAATTTGAAAGAGGGTGTACATTAATTTATACATGGAGGTGAGACCATTAGGAATCATTTTCCAATGTCTCTTAGACTTCCTTATTTCCTAATTTACACTATTATACAATTTCACCCAATCCCTTAGGATTAGGTGTCAACATTCCCCCCCTTAATCTAAAGGGATGTTTTTTATTCCAAGGATCCTTCTAAATTTTTCAAACTTTTCTCTTCCAAGCACTTTGGTGAAGATGTCTACAGTCTGCTCATTTGTGGGATAATGACGTAGATTCATAGTTTTTGCCTCAACATGATGTAGAATCAGATGGTATTTTTTATTGATGTTCTTTTTTCAATAATGGAACATTTGGTTCTTGGCCAACTTTATTGCATAAGTGTTGTCAATCATGAGTGGAGTTTAATGCATTTGTTTCATTTATAAATATTCTAGGATTTTCCTAAGCCACGCAATTTCCTTTGTCACTTCAGCTGTTGCCACATATTCTAACTTAGTTTTGAATCTTCTAGAACTGACTCTTTGCGTGATCTCAAAGAGACTTCTCCTTATCCAAGATTCATAGTATAAATTGAAGTAGATAACCCAGTTTCTTTATCCCCATCAAAGTCTGAATCAGAGTATCTGATCAAGCTGAAGTCACCCACCTGTGTATATTTGAGTCCAAAGTCTTGAGTCCCCTTCAAGTAATTTAGAACTCTTTTTGCAGCAAGCATATGTCCTTCACAAGGTTTTTGCATAATCTTGGAGAAGATTCCAACGACAAATGAGATTTCTAGTCTGGTAGTAGTCAGGTAGCTGGGACATAAAAACCTTCTCCTTTAGATCTCCATTCAGAAAGGTGGTTTTTACGTCCATCTGATGGAATTTCCAACCCTTCTGAGCTACTAGGGAAAAGAGTGTACGGATGGTGGCCCATTTTTCCGTGGGGGTAAAATTTTCCTCATAATCAACCCCTTATTTCTATGCAAAACCTTTTGCCACAAGCCTTTCTTTTTGCTTGTCAAGTGAGCCATTCACTTTGTACTTGTTCTTATAGACCCACTTGTAGCCAATTGGTCTAGTTCCCAATGGAGGATCAAATAGTTTCCAAGTGCCATTCTTTATCAAGGAATCATACTCCTTTTGCATCACTTCATTCCATTCATCATAAGAAGAAGCTTCTTTGAATGAAGTTGGTTCATGATATGTAGACAAATTAAATTCAAAATTATAAGAAATATCCATTTCAATAGGTGAATCAAAATTATCTATGTCACCTCCATGTTTCCTCGCGGAACTTCTTTTTCCTGTCTTTCCAACCTAATCGGGACAAACATTTTCTAGTGCCTTTGTCATCCATTTTTGGGGACCTTTCTGAGATGGCCCAGGCTTCTCATTTGGCTGAGTTGGAATTGAATCAATATTCAATCTCCCAATGTTAATCACATAATTCAAAGTCTCATCTGTGCTTGTTTCTTCATGTGGGGGATAGAGTGCTTCAGAAGATGATTCCATAGATTGATTCAATATAGGAAACCCCCCTTCAAGATGTGGAATCTAATTATGAAATACTTGAATCTAATTATCAAATACTTGAAATGACTTTGCATGTGTTAATTTATCCAAGTGATCAAGTTTCCACTCAACAACATTGTCCATCTCCGAATATTCAAGGAATATGACATCTCTGGACACTACAAACTTCTTATTGACTTCATCATAGAGACAATATCCTTTGGAGGTATTGGAATAACCCAAGAAGATACATTTTCAACTTCTAGCACCAAGTTTATTTCTTTGTACCTTAGGTATCAAAGCATAATAGGTGGAACCAAAGACCCTTAAATGCTTTACCGAATGAACATGGCCATGTCACATTTAATAAGGATTTTTGCTTCTGATTGAATTATAAGGACACATATTCTTTATGTACACAACACATAGAACTTCATCAGCCCAAAACATAAATTTTACATTCTTAAAAAACGTCATGAAGCGAACCATATTTTAAATTGTCCTGTTCATTATTTCATCTACATAGTTATTTTGGGGATTATAGGGCATAGATGTTTGATGTTTGATCCCATGTTGGCGAAGATAGTTTTCAAATTTGTTTGAATTGTATTATTTTCCATTATCACTGCGCAAAGATCCAATATGAGTTTGTGCATCATTTTCAATCCATGCATGAAAATTCTTGAATGTCTAACAACAATCGTATTTGTTCTTCAATAAGTAAATCCAACACATTCTAGTGTAATCATCAATAAATGTCATCATATATTTATTTCCATTTTCAAAAGAAAACGGCATGGGGCCACATAAATCTGAATGAATAAGCTCATTTTTTCTATGTGCTCTGGAATGTGAATTATGAAAGGAATGTTTTCTATGATTTCCTAGAATACAAGCGTCACATTGCTTAAGTTTCCTAGGCATTTTAGGTAATCCAATAAGCCCATTTTTCTTCAACAATCGTATTTTTTCATAGGTTAATTGTCCAAATCTAGCATGCCATAAAAGAATTCATGTGAATGTACCTTCATCATGATGAGAATTTAATGCAAGTTTTGTGCATGAGAAAAGGTATCTTGCAGCTTTAGGAGTCTTCCTTATTCTATTCCCTTCATGACAAGTGAGTGATTTGATGCTTTTTTGACCTCAAACTTTCCATCAAACATTGGAATGGAGTGTCCTTGGTAGTAGATGTGGACCAAGGGCAACAATTTTCTCCTCAACTCACGGATGTATAGAAGCTCATGTAGAAGATGATGTGGACGACCAGACAGCTTAATCCTAATTGTTCTAATCCCTGATGGCTTGAGTTTAGATTTATCTGCGAAGTATACTACTCCATCAACCTTGTCAGTAAATTCTTCAAAAAAAACTTTTCTACAAATCATGTGACATGTTTCTCCTAAATCTAAAAACCAATCATTTCTCCAAGAAGCAAGTGAAGCATCAAACAAGTCTTCAGTTACTCCAATGTGATACAACATAATGAGCGGATTCAAGTGCTTTACCTTTGTCTTTGTCATGAGTTTTACCTATTTCCTGATTTCTTTGGTACTCAATTTTTTCCAAAGGAATCTTACATGTAGATGCATCATGCCAATGTTTACTATAGTGTATGCAATGAAGATCATTTCTTTTAGTTTGAGTTTGTCTCCCCCACCTTCCTCTGAAATTCCTTCTTGCTCTTCCTCTTCAGCCACCTCTTCCTCTAGAAGAATCTTGAGCGTGATTATTCTCTCTATGTATGAAACATACAACTTCTTCAGAAGACAGAGGAGTTGTCTTCTTTCCAAAATACTTCTCTCTTTCTACAAAATTTTTCTCAAGGGAATCAAAGGTTATCTTCATGAGGTTTCCACTTGCTTGCAATGACTCAAGGTAATGTGAGTAAGTGGGATGAAATGCCTTAACATAATCTATGAGAGGTATGTCAACTAATACACCACCATTCTTAATTTCATGCATGATAGATATTACTTTTGATGCTAAAGAAAGAGGGTCATCATTTTTCAATTCAAGGTTGAACAACTTAATCATTAATTGAAAAATTTCAAGTTTTGAATGCGATTCATAGAGTTATTTTAATTTTCTCAAGGCTTCTTAGGCATTTGAAAACGTTGTAATATGGTGACTCACCTCTTCATTTATAGAATATGCAATCAAGGCATAGGCCTTGTAATTCTTGTTTTCCCAATGATGATCTCGTTCTCTAAGGTGGGATTTTTCAGTGGATCGTCTCCTTCTTCTTCACAAATTCCTCTCCAAAACTCATTAAAAATGAGAGTGTGTTTGATTTTACGATACCATTTAGGATAGTTATCCTTTCCTGAGAGAAAAAATCCCACAATAGATATGAGAGAATGCATTGTGACTTTTGAAAAAAATCTGCTAGGAAAGAAAAAACTCAATTCTAGTGTAAAATGTACTTTGTTGCAAAAAAATCAATTTTGGAGTGAAAATGCACTCTATTGTAAAAAATTCAATTCTGGTAAAAATTTATATTCTGCTGTAAAGAAAAAAAAATAGTTTTGTATTTTTCTTTTTTTGTGTAAAAAATTGAAAAACAATTGTGTGCAGTGGAGGTTAGACCTTGTGAAGGTTGACCTGGGGAAGGTCAAACCTGGGGGAGATCACCTGGGGAGGTTTGGACCTAGGGGAGGTTGACCTGGGGGAGGTGGTTTAGGTGGAGGTGAAAGCAGGGAGGGGAGGAGGAGGGGACAACAACAGGAAGGATCGAGAGTGGTGAGGGTGAGGGGAGTGGTGAGGGGGAGGGGTTGCAGGAGGATAGGAAATGTGAGGAGAATGAGGGAGAGTGAGAGGTGACGGGGCTACAAGAATGGGGAGTGGGGCTACTGGAATGGGAAGAGGGAAAGGTGAGGGGGAAGAGTGAGAGGGAGAGGTGATGGGGCTGTCAGAATGGGGAACGAGGTTGTGGTAAGGACGAGAGGAAGAGGTGATGGGGAAGGGGGAGAGGCTTCGGGGATGGGGGAGAGGTTGCAGGGATGGGGGAGAGATTTTAGGGATGGAGGAGAGGTTGCAGGGATGGAGGAGAGGTTTTGGGGGTGGAGTAGAGGTGAGGAGTGATGAGCGATGAGCGAGTGAGTAGGCTCAGGCTGTGGCGGGGAGTGATGAGCAGGCTTAGGCTGCGGTTGCAGGGATGGAGGAGAGGTTGTGGGGATGGAGTAGAGGTGAGGAGTGATGAGTGATGAGTGAGTGAGCAGGCTCAGGCTGTGGCGGGAAGTGATGAGTAGGCTCAGGCTGTGGTTGCAACTGCCAGGAGAAGCAGCAACAAAAAAAAATCGAATGCAGCAAGGAGCAGCAAAAAAAATATGAATTCACAGACTTTCAAATAGCAGGAATATGCCAGCCTACAACAATGCAAAATAGATATAGGACGGAGTTACACCAAGGGTAGGAATTTTGAAAAGGGGCTGCCTCTGATACCATGTCTGTTATGCGGAATTGTGATCTATGGATAAACCAAATTCCCTAAGTGTGGTGCTAGTCACTTAGAACAACAGAGGAAATAATTACTATCACTTTCTCTAAAACAAGTAGATATACAGAACAGTGGAAGAGCCTACTTGTGATTCAATCGCTTCTCCTTCTTCTTTTGTCGTTGTTGTTGTCGCTCTCAATCCAACTCAAATCATGAGATCGATTCTTGGAAACACAAATAGAGAATAGAAAACAACATGAAATATACATATATCTACTTATATTACTCAATCAAATCGATTAGATATGAAATATAGATATCATTCAAGAATCCGTTGCACAATAAATAGGGACATATATATGGGAAAATGAACAACAATCTTTATTAAAGAGTAGAAGGGGGAGTTTACAACTAGTGATCGATTCTTTTCCAAAAATATACAACTTCATTCCAGCCTCATCACATCCAACATCATAACAACACCATATTAGTACTTTCACTCTCTCAAATGAGAATCAAATAGCATAAATTTACCAAATTTCTTCCTTCCCTAGCACTAGAATGAGTGCACAATTTATATGTAAATTGATGGTAGTTTCTCAATGAATGACTTTGTAATAATAGGCAAGACATGTTCCCAAGTTCATAGGTGTTAGATGGACACTTGTATTCAAATTTTAACATATATGGACTCTTATAGAAGGCACTAGCCATGTGGATATTTCCGGAACAATGAGAATTATGTTCCCAGGTGTCCAACACACTCTTGAATGTCGGGAAGTGCATTGCAGTGCACCCTTGAATGGAGGATCTTGCATTGAAATTCAGTTAGTCCCTTTAAAGGCTATGTTGGTGATTCAATAAGTGATATAACATATACTTCAAACCTTTAAAATCTCACAATAGAAGCCATGAATCAATTGATGTTGTCTTAGGGGATATAGAAACTGAAATATGAGGGGATGATAAACCCTATTTCATTGGTCCGAGGGGTGATGTCCATTTTGACTAGGTCATGGGGGATGATACCCAAATTGACCTATAATAGCTGACCCCTAAAGCATGAAGTCAAAATAATAATAATAGTATTTGGATGAGATTCTTTACGATGTGATGAGCTGGAACTAAACTGGAGCAGTGACCTCCATCAATCTTACAATACATTACATCATGATATTTTGATATTAATCACAAATTTCTCAGGGAGGCATTCCCATGCTCAACACATAAACTATGTAATAACTTGTACATAGTTCAGAAAGTTGTCTACATTGGAATATTTCCCAATACAGACATTCCTACAGATATAGGCTCATGTTCAGATGACGATCTATATGTAAAGCCATTGTATAGATGATGTGTACAAAAATCCTAAAATTGCAGTCTAGATGGATGAAACTAGATCTGGCGTCTTCTTATCTCATTCACTCGATCGTTCGGGTACAATTCTAGCCATCCGAATATATGATTTGTAGTTGAACATGGTAAGAAATATTCTGATTACCAACCAATGATGTGAGTTGTTAACAAATGCAAGAGAACCACCATTGATGTTAATGGCTCTCAAGGTACTGTAGTACAGTTTGGAAGGCATGAATAGATGATTTGATGTCGAATGCCAATCAAAATCTTTCGTTCAAAGCTCTGGAAGTGAGGATCTTGTCGATGATGTAAAAAGCCTCATGGTACTAGAAGATTATGTTTCTACGTAAACTTCCTGGATGATGAGTTGATGTCAAGAGGAAGCCACTTTGAGTTACTGATTTTGAAGAAAAAATCTGACTTGATATTGCAATGTTTAGGGATGAATGTCATGAAAATGAAAGTTTATGAGTATTTCAAAAGGATGAGTATTCACTAGATGACTTCTCTTGAGCAAAATTGGCGACACTAAGATGAGTTGGTAGGATTGACCCAAAATTGAAGTGAAGGTATGATAAACCATAGGTATGAATGAACCATCAAGATGATTACCCTACCTAAAAGTCACAATGATGGAGTGCAAGTGTTGTTTTCAAGAGTGACCTACTACCATAAAGTGTTATCTTCTCTTTCCCAAATTTTCCCCGGCCATTTTTCGACCAGTACCTCTTTATTTTTTAACAAACTTGAGAAGGATACATATGCTTCATCTATAATTCAAGCCCTTAGGAAAATGCATCACTATTTAATAATTTAATGAGTGTAGCGATAAATGAAACTCGATTCTTGCCATGATCGACAACTCTATTGCTATTTTATCTTTTAATGAGCCTAATGACAGTGACAAACGAGTCCTTTTTCATATTTAGAGAGATTGAAAAAGAGGACAAAAGAAAACTCCACTAGTCATTTTTCGTAAATTTGTCGCTCAGATCTGAAAAAGTGTAAATTTATATCTAAGAGAACCTCTTAGCCATGTTCGACTAAGGTTTTCCTTTTTCGTAAATAATCTATCTCAGTCCAGAGAAGAGTTAAACTTATACTGAGTAGATGTCATTTCATTTACTTTTACGAGCTTGAAAAGACAAGTGCTCGACAATATTTTCACATTATCATAGTCTAAAAAGAGATAAAAAAAGACTCCAGGGGTTCCTTTTTCACCGTTATCGAAGCTCGAAAAAATATATAAAAGTGTGCTTCAAGTCCTTTTTCATTTTTATCAAAGCTTGAAAATCAGGATAAAAGTATGCTTTGTGGTCAAATCATTCTTGAATAGGTGTGAACAACTAATCTGCTATATCAGTTGTAAAACCTATTTAGAACAACATCAATTGGATTAAAAATACCTGTTTCATAGAAAAAAATGAATAAGAATCATATTCACAGCATTAAATATGATTTTGAAATAATCAAATGACTAATTAAACGAGTTTTTACCATTCAGTTTCACCATTTGAAAGTTACCATTTCAATTTTGGAGCTCTGAACCAATTTTTTCCCCTGAACTTCAACAGTTGATTGCGACAGATTCTGTGGATGATTTTCCTCATCGTTCGATCAAGGTTGGAGCTATGAAACTTCTATTTCCTTCAGTGTCATTTATGTTTCATTTCATTGCAAAATTTTAGGGTTTTTAGCCCCTTAGGGTATATTTATTTCACTCAGAGGGCAACACACCCTTGAATTTCAAAAGGTGCATTGTAGTGCAGTGAAATTGAAGGCCAAGTGCACTTGCAATGCACTGTCCCTTGACTTGGGGTGTGTTGGGCAGAATTCCCCCTTTTTTTTCTTATGGTGTGCCAAATGTTTCCTAGTTTTTTGAATAAAATGGATCCTTATGAGTCTCATGGTTGTGTTTTAGGTATTCATCGGACCAAAATGATAATTACATGGAGGGAAAGAGAACATGAAGAACATAACATGATTTCCCTAAACAATCCAGGCACTGTAAGAGCCCTTAGAGACTTCGGGTTGCTAAATTACTATGGACTGTCAAGTATGAGGGAACAAAGGGAACTATTGGAGTTCCTTGTATGTTCATGGGATCCAATGATGGAGGAATTTCACATTGGGGACAAAGTGGTCCCAATATTGGTGGAGGATATTTATTTTCTCACAAGATAATCAAGGAGAGGTCCTCCCATTTCTCTTTCAGGGTCTACTCTTGGATGAGAGACAGTGAGAGATTATATGTTGTAGTATTGAAATCGAGGGACTAAACCTAGTAAGGATGGGAAAATAAAAATCTGCGATGAACGTGATTTTCCATTGAGTACCATCCTATTCACTATCGCAAAGATTGTTGGTACCGCTACACTACATGTACCAAATGGATCTTACATGCATTATGCACTAGATTGGTTGGAACCAATTGTTTTCAACTTGGATGAAGTAGTCCTCTTTTAGATGAAAGAACAACTAACCAAGGAAAAGGGAGGAAGGAAGAAAAATTTCAACTATGGTTCGATCCTAATTTCTTTTTTCTTAGAGAAGATTCCATTGATGCAGCCCCATCATGTGACACTGGTTATATCTGGCCCTAGAGATCCAAGGATACATAGATGGGTAGAATTGATGGCTAGACATGTTGGTCAATCAGCCAACGTGTTCTTGGATATATTCTTTTCCTGGTTTAGGAAACAAATGGTCGCCATTGATAATTATGCATATGCAGGCATAGAATTTGGAGGAGATCCATATTTGGCTTTACCAGATGACGCTTAATGGGGTGAAATTGGTAAGAATGTCTTGATCATGTTTTTTTATTTTTCTAAGGTTTATACATGTTTTTGTATTTTGATGTTTCCCAAGACTAAACTAAAATTTTGATGTATGCAGATGTAGGTTCAATTCGACCAGTGGGACATCCAGAGAAGATTGGGATGAGCCAGCAGAGAGGGATGTTGGGAGAGAAACCCTTCAGGATTTGGATATGGCTAAGAATCTTGCTGAGCTACAGTAGCACATATAGGGGTTGACTCTCAGGATTCTAGATTTCTAGATCGAAGAGTTGCCCATCAGACTACAGTGCCATACTATTTGCGTTCCTAACCATTGGATGCAGTTATTGTGTAGGATAGCTTGATCAATAGCATGTTATCATGAGCATCACTAGTTTACTTTTGACATTTTGCATACATTTTGAGGTCAGATGACTAATGTGTCTTAGGCACAAATTTTGTAAAAACCTATAACTATCTATCTATTTGTTTTCAATGTTTTCCTATGTTTATTACATAATCCTATTCAATTATGTGATGTGAATTGAAAATACGTCTTTACAAGTGTTTCAAATGTCTGTTTATAACATAATTCGCTAAGGAATCAGTTAATGTGTTCAAGTTTCTAGAAAGGTGTTGATATTGAATGAAATCAAAATGTCTTTCCAAAAGTCAAACTCTTAGGAACATATGATGTAATGTTGGATTTCTAATAGTATAAACACTAGTAAGTTGTAGTGCCACAAGTTGTGAGTCTAACCTCATGATGATGCAGCTAATACCAAATGAAATGGCATCAAAGAGAATTTCAATCAACGTGTTATACTCATCAATATTCTTTGTAGATTGACCAATACAAGTCCCTTAAAAACTCACTAACTCACCATTTGGAGTGAAAATGGCCCACGCTACAGAGGATAGATTATGTGTACTACGATTAGCACCATCAGCATAGCCAACGAATGGTTCCAAAGATTCAGACATCTGCAATGAAATTTAAAGTGGATTAATAACTTTAAGAAAACTCTAGAAAAACAAACTAAGACAATAAATGCAAATCAACAACATATATACAATATAATAAAACAATTTACTATGCTCATGCTTAATCATAGTAACATTTGAGATACAACCCATTTTGGGGTTGCGCTAATGGAATTCCATCAGAATCTACTAACTCAAAGGCACCCTTAGCAAGAAATCTTTTGAAAATATAGGGGCTATGCCATAACAACTCAAATTTCCTTGTACATATTACATATGCTTCCTAATCATAAAGAAGGACCAAGTCACCCTCTGAGAAGATGTGAGGCTAGACATTTTTGTCGTATTGTGCCTTTATACATCTCTTATGCGCTTCGTTGGCCAATGCAGCTTCACAACGCATTTCATCAACATGGGCGAGGTTAAAAGACATGCCTCTTCAGAAGAGGTTTCAAGAAACAAGTCAATTTCGATTTTAACGATTGTATTTCACATTGGATAGGAAAGATAGCTTCCAGACCATACACCAATTGAAAGGGGGTGAATCTAGTTGTGTTTCTCACTTAGGTTCGGTATGCCCACAAAGCCCAGTGCATGATGAACTATCAATTT
This sequence comes from Pinus albicaulis, assembly GCA_034641835.2. Lineage (NCBI taxonomy): Eukaryota > Viridiplantae > Streptophyta > Pinopsida > Pinales > Pinaceae > Pinus > Pinus albicaulis. Next base: position 1,324,621,947 of record CM076580.1, read on the forward strand.
TGCTTATGAACTCCTATCATTCATTGAAGCATTTGTTTAAGAATCTTGTTAATAGCCTCAACTTGTCCATTAGATTGTGGATAATAAGGAGTATAACTATCATGAGACAGTCCTAATTTAACAGTCAACTCATTCATCACGTGATTGCGAAAATTCTTACCATGATCTGTGACTATAGCTTGTGGAACACAAAATCGTGAGATAACATGATTGAAAAATAATAATTCAATTGTTTCACTTTTATTGTTGAATGTAGGCGTCGCTTCGCCCACTTGGTAAACTAGTATATTGTGAAAATAATATAACCATGACCCCCAGACAACAGAATATATGGAAGCAAAAAAAATTGGAAACAAGTTGTCACATGACAACCGGAAAGTGGATCATAGTTCCTCTAATGGAACCAGCACAGTGCATCCTTTTCCTGCATCAAACCAAACAATAAAAAGTTCTTTTCCAGCCACTTTTTTGCTGCCACAATAAATTTACAAGATAGCATCATGAAAGTACAAAGTGGTGTCAATGGTGCACACCAAACATCATGTGGCTTCCCCCACAAACCACCAATGAGATAGCCAATCTCAATGCTACAAAAGGCTACAAGTACATCATTATACAATATGCAAGAAGGAACAACTCTTATCGATACATCATGCTGCTCAAACAAGGAAAAGAAGTACAATAGAAAATGTGAAATTATACCTCCTCCATCATGCACTTGAGATCTTGAGCTAGAATGGCTCAACTGGAATTTCTCCCTCACCTCCAATGAGTAGGGAAATGGTTGTGACCTCCTCTTCATTACCATCTAGGCTATGCATCTCTCCATATTCTGAAATATATCATGTTGGATGCCCTCCCAAGTGAACTCCTCCATCAAATTGAAATATGCATCAAAGTGCATAGAAGAGAATTCCTCATGTGCCGCATATAGCAACTTCTCTTTGAGACTAGAAGATCTAGTCAAGAATATCCTTCCACAGGAATAGATGACCACATCATCCTCCATGTATCTATCATCTCCATCCAGGTCATCAAGATTCATGCATGGACCAAGATCCTTGGAGTACTCTACCAAAATTTGAGACTTCCAATAAGGATCAATCCTCCTAAGAGACAGCGTTGGTGATCTAGCATATGAAGCTCTCCTCATGCTGGTACCTGCTACTGTGACATCCATCATGCCAAATTCATCCTCCAAACTCCTCAAATCCTTGGAATCCAAGAATGGTGAGCCAAGAGGCAAGATGTCTCTCACCAATTCTAGATCTAGTGGCCTCCCAGGTGGAATGCCTCCATGTAGTGAGACATTAAAATCTGAAGTGGACTGCATGTATGAGTGGATTGATCTTTCCCTCTCTTCTTTGCATAGTCCAGTCTCCTTCCTTGTTGTAGAATTCCTCTGAAATATATACGGGTGAATGCTCATCATCCATTGATGTTGATCCTTCTTCTGTTCCTCTCCTTATATCTCACAATCCACCAATGATACTGCATGTTGCTCTGGAATTGTGTTTTGGTTCCCACATGTTCAATAATTTGGAACCCTTTATAAAGATGCAAGGGATCCTCTAGTGTTAGAAAATTAAATATTACAGAGCAATGCAACACATAAAATATGCGGAAAATAAAAGCACAAAAAACACATAAAAATAGAGAGACACAGATATACATGGTTCACCCAGTTTGGGCTACGTCCACCCCAAACAGCTAGTCCTTCCTTTCTATTATCCAACAAAAATGAAGAGACAAAATGTACAACAGATCCACTGTAATATCCTCTATTCTCTCTCACAGTCTCCCTCTATGTTTCTCGCTCCAAGAATACACATACCATCCACAGCCGCAATACAATGCCCTCATAAAAACGAGGGGTTGCCTTCTAGGGCAAAAAACCCTAATCTAAACATAACTTCTACCGTCAGATCATTTGCCTACTGAACGGCCTAGATTGACTAGAAATTACTATACTTTAACAAGGCAATTTTACATATGTTTTTAGCTTCAGGGGTGCTGCCCCCGAAAACCCCCACCAAGGGGGGGCTCCGAAAAGCGCTGCCACCCCCCCCCCTGGACCCCCCCACGGCAGCGATTAATTACAGGCGGCGTTGCCGCCCCTTTGAAGGTATAGGGGTCCAATGCTATGATACAAAGTAAACAAGATAATCAGGCTCCACACCCAACAATCTCCCACTTGGAGACTGATTGTAGCAACTCCATCGCTGCTTCATTTGCTGGACAATGACTCTTCTTTGGACCTGGCTATTCCTCATCTTCATTGTCATCCTTGAAGACCAATTGAAACTGAGCACATTCTCAGTTTCTCCCTGGTTACAACTTTTGTTAGCATATCTGCAGGATTCTGGCTAGTGTGTATCTTTTCCAGCTTCAACTCTCCATCTTTCAATACTGACCGTATGAAATGGTACTTGAGATGTATGTGTTTAGTCCTGGAATGAAATGTTGCGTTCTTTGCAAGATGAACAGCACTTTGGCTATCACTGTATAGCGTGCCCATATCATGCTTCTTACCCAATTCATCCATAAACCTTTGTAACCAAATATTTTATTTACTAGCCTCTGTAGCAGCAACATACTCTGCTTCTATTGTTGAAAGTGCAACAACACTTTGGATTTTTGAAACCCAACTGACAGCTGTTCCACCTACAGTAAATACATATCCTGTAGTGCTCCTCCTGTTATCTCTATCACCTACCATATCTGCATCAAAATATCCCTGTAGAGCAATGTTTGAACCACCAAATCATAATGCTTGATTTGTGGTACCTCTCAAATATCTGAGAATCCATTTTACTGCCATCCAATGTTCTTTTCCTGGATTATTCATGTACCTGCTTATAACTCCCACTGCATGTGAAATATCAAGCCTTGTGCAGACCATTGCATACATTAAGCTTCCAACTACTGATGCATATGGAACTTTAGACATATAATCCATGTCTTCTTGGGTCTTTGGCCACATCTCCTTACTAAGTTTGAAATGGCTAGCAAAAGGTGTACTAACTGGTTTTGCATTCTGCATATTAAATCTTTTCAACACCTTCTCTATGTACTCATTTTGAGACAGTGTTAGTTTGCGATTTTTCCTGTCTCTAGTTATCCTCATACCAAGGATTTGTTTTGCAGCTCCCAAATCCTTCATTGCAAATGAATTTGCCAATTTTCTTTTGAGCACATTTATTTCCTGCATGTTAGAACCTGCAACAAGCATGTCATCTACATAAAATAACAATATAATATAGCCGCCATCATTTTTCCTTTTCAGATAAACACAATGATCAGAGTGACATCTAGTATAACCTTGTTCAGACATAAACTTGTCAAATTTTAGATACCACTGCCTTGGAGCCTGTTTTAAGCCATACAAGCTCTTCTTTAATCTACACACCAATTTTTCTTTCCCTTTTACCTCATATCCTTCTGGTTGCTGCATGTATATCTCTTCCTCCAAATCTCCATGGAGAAATGTTATCTTTACATCTAACTGTTCAAGATGTAAATCTTCCGCTGCTACAAGACTTAAGATAGTTCTAATTGAATTCATCTTAACAACAGGAGAAAATATTTCATCAAAATCAATACCTTTCTTCTGTGCAAACCCCTTCACCACAAGTCTAGCTTTGTACCTCTGTTTTCCTCCATCTTCTTCTTTCAGCTTGTAAACCCATTTATTCTGCAATGTAGTTTTACCTGCAGGCAACTTGAATAAGTCCCAAGTCTGGTTATGCATTAAGGAGTCCATCTCTTCTTCCATGGCTAGCTCCCACTTATTCCTACTTTCAACCTGCATTGCTTCTTCATAACATTCAGGTTCACCAGAATCAGTCAACAATAAATAATATAATGAAGGAGAGTATCGTTCAGGGGGTCTACTTATCCTGGTAGATCTTCTAACACCACTTTCAGGTGTTTGAGGTGTCTGTTGCTATTGTGGTGGTTGCTGCTGCTGTGGTTGTTGATTATTATTATTTTCAGGCACCTTTACTTTTTTAGATATCTCATCAAGAACCGTGTATTCCTTGCTTTCTTTTTCCTGTTTCTTTTCCTGCAACTGATTCTTATACAAGACCTTTTCATTGAATATTACATCTCTGTTCCTAATGATTTTGTGATTTTCATAATCATATAAGCGATAACCAAAATCATTAGCACCATATCCAATAAAGGTACATTTCTTTGATTTTGCCTCAAGCTTTGTTCTATTTCCTTTATTAATATGGACAAAGGCCTCACAACCAAAAGGCTTTAAAAATGAGTAGTTTACCTTTTTACATGTCCATGCTTCCTCTAGAATAACACCATCCAAGGAACTTGAAGGCCCTCTGTTTATTAGATAAACAACAAGATCTTTACAAATATCTCACTAAAAATTGTAAAGGCACCAGGCAATCTCATGCACCTAACACTGCCTTATGATTGTTCTATTCATCCCTTTCTCACACTCATTTTCAGGGGTTTTGGAACTGCCTTCTTCTACTGGATCGTGTTTCATAGATCAATAAATTCTTTTCCCCGCATTCACTTCATTGTCCTAATTCAGATACTTCAACTTCTTTCCTGTCTTAATCTCAACCAAAGCTTTCCATTTATTGAAAGTATCAAATACATTAGATTTATTTTGAATACAATAAATCCAAGTTTTTCTAGTTGCATCATCAATAAACGTAACATAATAGTGAGAGCCACCGAGAGATGATACCTGAGCAGGTCCCCATACATATGTATGCACAAGCTCCAATTTTTTTCTCTTCTTTTCTTTCCCAACTCTGAGAAATCTGACTCTCTTTTGTTTTCCATAAATGCAATTCTCATAGAAATCCAAATCAACATTCTTCAAACTTCATAAAATTTTCTAGTAAGAATTCCTTTCATTCCCTTCTCACTCATGTGCTGTTTCTGGTGATGCCATAATGCTGCGTCTGCTCCTTTGGAAGTTAAAGCATTAACAGAGTTAGAAATACCATTGCATAAATACAATGTACCAACCTTTTCTCCTTTTGCTATTACCACGACTCCTTTGGTGACCTTCCAAGTTTTATCTGTGAAAGTTGTCAAACAACCTTCACCACCTAACTGCCCGGTTGAAATCAGATTTTTCTTCATATCTGGAACATGCCTTACCTCCTTTAATAGCCATTGGTTGCCATTCTGTTGTTTTACAAGAACCTTACCCATTCCAACAATTTTACAAGGTTTATCATCACCCAAACAGACTTGTCCAAAATCTCCTTGAACATATTCATGAAAATATTTTACTCATGTATGGAATGAAGCCCCCTGGAATGCACAAAACTGAATCAGTAACATTTTCGAAAGAAAGAATCAAAGCATCTTGTAAAACATCACCTGTCACATTTGCTTCATGATTGTTTTCTTGCTGTGTGTCTCCTTCTTTTCCCTTCCGAGATCTACAGTCTTTCTTTAGGTGTCCTTTCTTTCCGCAATTCCAGCACACTATCCCCGATCTGGACTTGGATCTACCTTTCCTTGATTTACTGCGATATCCCGAGCTCTTTCCTCTTTCCATTCTTCTTCCCTTAGACTTCTGGACAAAGCACTACCCGATGTCTCATCGGGAGCTGGCTACATTTTGCTAAGGATAGCACCCACAACATCATCAAACTTTAAAGTACTAGATCCAGAGACAGAGTTACTAATGGCCATAACTAAACCATTCCAGCTCTCTAGCAATGAGCACAAGAATAATAGAGCTCTAACTTCATCATCAAAGCTTACCCCTACAAAACTTAACTGACTGGTAACTGTATTAAATTCATTTAAATGGTCTGCAACAGATCCACCTTCCGACATCTTCATATTAAATAGTCATTTCATAAGAAATACCTTGTTTAAGGTCGAGGGTTTTTCATATAGTTTCGCCAACGTCTGCATCAAACCCTCTTTTGTTGTTTCCTTCGAAATATTGAAGGTGACTGACGCCGCAAGACACAATCGTACTGTTCTAAGTGCCTTTCTATCGAGAATGTTCCATTTCGCATCTATCATGGCCGCTGACTTCTTTGTTTTTCCGCTCAATGGTAGGTATAGATATTTCTGATACAGATAATCTTCCATCTGCATCTTCCACAGAGGGAAGTTTTGGCCATTAAATTTCTCGACCCTAAACTTACCATCGTCCGCCATTGCTCCCACTCGAACCAGGAACCCTTCTTTCCTACGAGTTTATCAGCCAAATATACCTTCGGCTCTGATACCAGTTGTTAGAAAATTAAATATTATAGAGAAATGCAACACATAAAATATGCAGAAAATAAAAGCACACAAAACACATAAAACTAGAGAGACACAGATATACGTGGTTCACCCAGTTTGGGCTACGTCCACCCCGAACAGCCAGTCCTTCCTTTCTATTATCCAGCAAAAATGAAGAGACAAAACCTACAGCAGATCTGCTGTAATATCCTCTGTTCTCTCTCACAATCTCCCTCTCTATTTCTCGAGAATACACATACCATCCACAGCCGCAATACAATGCCCTCATAAAAGTGACGGGTTGCCTTCTAGGGAAAAAAACCCTAATCTAAACATAACTTCTACCGTCAGATCATTTTCCTAATGAATGGCCCAGATTGACTAGAAATTAATATACTTTTACAAGGCAATTTTACATCTGTATTTAGCTTCGAGGGTGCTGCCCCCGAAAACCCCCGCCAGGGGGGGGGGCTCTGAAAAGCGATGTCGCCCCTCGTGGACGCCCCACGGCAGCAATTAATTACGGGCGGTGTTGCCGCCCCTTTGAATGTATAGGGGTCCAATGCTATGATACAAAATAAACAAGATAATCAGGCTCCACACCCAACATCTAGTGGAAGAAATAGCTCCCCTTCCACCTCCATGTGGTGATGGATCTTCTCCCTCCATACTCCTTGCAGCAAATGTGGGCAAGAGATTGTGCTGTGGATCTGCATGTGTGGATGAATGCTCACACCCACCATGAGAATAGTTATGGCTTGTTTCAAACCCTTCCAGAAATCTTCTACACTCCTCCCCTCCCATCTCCTTGGGATCTTTTTTAATGCCTTCCAAGGTTTGGAAAAGAAGCAGCGAGATCTCATCTTCCATCATTCCTCCTTCTCCTCTTTCTCTCAACAAGAAAGTAGGCATGTCATAGCATTGTAGATAAAATTGTGTGGCTGAATTCTCACATGCAGCAGAAGAAGTACTGGGGCTTTCTTCATGAGAAGAACTCCTTGAGGGATTTGCATGTCTTCCCCTCCTCATTCCCCTGATTTCTTCCTTCAATTCATGCATGGCTTGAGAGAGAGTGTTAGGAAAAATATTCTCTTTATCCTCTATGTAATATCTATTTAGTATTCTTCTAATGGCTAGATCTCACAGGCTGAGCCAGAGATCATGCTTTGATACCACTGTAATATCCCAAAATGGGAATTGTCAGCAAGGCATGACTGGAAAACGTATTTTCCAGGAATGTATGCTACAAGATTTGAAACTAGAAATTGGATCCCTTATATATGAGTATCTAAGTCCTAAATCTAAGAGGATATCAAAAACAAATCTTTCTAGGTGGGGCAAACAGGCCTCCCACACCTAGTATGGCTTGATAAATACCCAATGAGGGACTACAGTAATGTATAAAAATAGTAATGGACATGCAGCATCAAATAAACTCATAGGAAATTTTAAAAACACATAGCCATAAATCCAAGCTACAACAACAAACTTTACTTCATTTCATGAGTCAAAATTTGGGGAATAGCAACAATTTATGCCCTAAAAAGGTTAATTTCAGAGATGAACGTAAAAATAATGGAAAATGATGGTGGGATCACGTATCTTAGGTCATGCGGGACTCACGTACCAAATTTCAGCAAAAAAAATGACTTTAGCTATATTAAACATATCTCCCACTCTTGGTATGGCTTAAAAAGGCCCAATCCCCATGACTTGATTACTGGAGAAATTACTGAAGCACAGGTAGCATGATTTTCTGAAGGTTATGGATGAAATATGGTATGGAAATCATGAAATCAGATCTATATCATGGTTTATATAATGTACAATAGATAAACAGAAGAATTACATGAAGAAACCCTCAAGATTGAGGTGCTGCAACAACAAAATGGGACTGCAAAGCTTGACATCATTATTTTATTGATGCTACAGCTGATATATATTACACATCAGATCTAGATCAGATCTGTACACAAAAAGATAGATCCAATACAGATCTATGTACTATATGGGCTCCTTAAGACACTCCCGTTGGGGATCTGAGCAAATCATTAATAACAGTGAGTAGATTTGAGATCTAAGATGCAGACCTGCAACAATATTCAGGAATTATACAGTAAATAGAACCAAATTGAAATCAGATTTGAAATGAACATGGAATATATGGCTAATCCATGGATCACCACAGTGCAAGGAGAGCCCCCTAACATCAGAGATCACTCCTCCAAAATGTTCCTCAAACACCTTGAAACTTTCCTCTTGTAGATAACACATTTATGGGAAAGAAAATATGTTGTTAGCTTCAGTACTGAATAGGCCTCATGCCTAGATCTGAAAGTGCAGCGCCAATGTTCCAATACACTCTTCCAAGAGGTTAAAAGACACACTCACTGAGAAGAGGCACTAGATTTTCCTATATCTGAATAGATCTAGCTTCCATTGTTGCAGATTGAAAAAAAAATCAAACCCTCAACAAGATCTAAATTATGGTTGGAAGATGAAGCTTGGCCCAAAGCCTAATAGTGGACAAGATAGAACAAGTCTCCTCCAAGAGCTGCACAAGGAAGGAGGTGAGATTCCTTACCAGGAACACCCAAGTGCTAAACAACACTATTCTCAGCTAAACAGCCAGAGAATAAGGAATGTCTAAACAAAAAGCACCTTGAGAAATATCCAGTAATCAACCCCCTCCTTGGTTTCCTCCTCCTCCTTTTATAATTTGGAAATCTCGTCAAACCCTAAACCACCTTGATGATTTAGCCTCATTCACATGAGTGACCTCCAGCATGAACTGCGTTGTGCATTTAGGAGATACATTGCATGTAGAAAGTGCTGTGGATTTGGTCCTATTGACCCATTCAATTGGCCCAGCCTTATTCACACTTAAGTGTGTTTATGAAATTAGCTCAAATTTAGCTTGTTTCACATTGAGCATCGATTTATTTTGATGTTTAGGAGTTATTATTGGTCCTCCTTTACAATTTTATTCATAAGCATGAATTTTTTTTTTTTGAATATTCCTATTAGCTTGGGCTAATTAGGAATATTACATAGATTTAAACCCAGACTACATGGAATAGGCCACCACAGATTGTATAATGGACATGAAAATGAAGAACACTCACCACCAGAAGATCCAACTGTATCGGTTTGTCAAAGCTAGCCAAATCCTGCACCAAGTCAAGTGGTTCACCAGGAACCAAGTTTAGCAAAAGTTTCCTCATACCATGGATGAACTCAATGCAATGGGAACCATTACTTCCTAAGGGGGGAGGAATGATCCAAGTGGATATTGGTGGCCATCTACCTATTCCACTTCTGTCCCAACCATTGTTTCTTTCAGTTTTTCAGTTTCCTTAATTATAGCACAGTTTACTACTTTTAGCAGTTTTTCGGGTCCTAAACTTCTAGAGTCGTTTTGAGGCCCTAAACAATGTTTTTTGGGCATTTCTTCTCCGTAAAATATGATTATGTTCCAGACTTGATATATGAGTCCATTTTGGACTTTATATTCATCATCAACAGTTGTAGTGCTCAGATAGATCTTTCTAACGATGTATCATGTGCATCAAACGAAGATAGTATGTCAAAGTTACGACCCCAGGAAATTGATGTACCAATTTACCCCGATGAGGCCCATATTCTAGTGTTTCATCTCCTAGGGTTAGGTTTTTGGATATTTATTGTTTTCCATTGTTTCTCAATAATATATAGGCCTTTGAGCCTCATTGTAACACATAATTCAGAGGCCTATAGCCACCACATCTCTTCTTAAAGATAAGCTGTGAGCACCCTAGCTAGTTTATTTCCATTGTCTATAAAAAAATTTTAGTTCTTTGATGTTAATGAAATGAAGTGTTATTTCCATTGAATTTTTATATTTTTGGTTATATGTGTATTCTGTTGCATTTTTTCATAACTATGGATCAATTATTTCCTTTGGGATACCATAAACCATATTATGTTTTTCCTTTAAGATATCAAAGAATTCTTTTGACGACAATAATATGAGATTCTTTTAGTGCTGCTTGGAATATTGCTACTTGTCCAACTTCCTGCATTACGTATAGCCAAGAATCTTTCACATATATAAGACTGCCAATCATAGATCTATACAAACTTTGGTACACATCCTTTAAAAAATAATCTAAAATTAACTTGCAACCTATTACCATTGGGGTAAGGATAGGGTTGCAATCTTCCATCTTGAATTTCTTGAGCATTTCCTTGATGTAGTTGGTTTTTTGGCCCTATAATTTATAATATTGGCAAGAATAAATGATGGAGGAAAACATCAAAATTCTTTGAAATCCAAGACCTATCCTTCCTAGACTCAGAGAGGGCTCTCTCTATTTACGATTTAATTTTAATTTAATATTATGAATGTTGATCTTAGGATAGTTACAGTGATAATGGTATTTGTTGTTTTGATGGATTGTTTTGGTTGGATGAGCAAGTTTGCAGAAGCTAATCCATTGGGCTATGGAGTCAAACAGGGGCTAGTTTTGTTGCATCAAAATTTCAAAAGCATCATAGGGCAAGCTAACTATGTGTGCTGGATCTTAAAGCAGCAGGGATTGTGAGGTGAAAGAAGCAGTGAATTTGCAGTAGTGGTTAAAAATAAATTAAGAATTTCTTAAACAGAATTCATGAAGAAAACATTCAGATTGTAATCAAAGGCTGAATTAAGGTGCTCCAATAGCAAATCTTAATCTAAAATTTATGTTTTACAATCATCTTAAAGTGATACCCAGTGAGGAAAAACAGTGGAAAAATTAAACATAAAGAAAGGAATCACATCACCAGGCAGACATAACTCAAGTATCCTACAAATGGTTTCTTAATATTGATGCTCCAACTTCCAAAATTACAGTGCACCAATAGTTCTTACAATGCAAGTTTCAATAGGGTCCAATATACTAACCCTTGATACCACCAATGTATGCAGTATTTAACTGAAAACTATGTCGGTTGCCCTAATCTAGCTCAGAAACTTTCATTAATTACAATTAAAATAAAATTAGACAAGTGTGGCCATGCAAGGCCTGAACAAAAAATCTCTGACAAAACGCTGCTTGTGGAATTAACTTCGACATCTCTTCATGAATCCAAAAACTTTGACAGCTCTTCGTGAATCCAAAAAGTAGGTTGAAGGTGGCTAAGGTAGTCATGAAGAGGCAACAATGGGTGGCTCTGACATTTGGCTCTACCTTTGGGCCACCTTTGTTGGATCATTAAAGATGATGCGATGCTAGCACTTATAATCAACCAACGGTTGTCCTGATGTGTCCACTGTGCCTTTCCAATATTGCTACCTGCACAATTTTCCCCACTCCTTCTTGCCTGGAATTCTCGTAGTTATGACCTATCGGTACACTTCATCCACCTCTGTATATTTGCTGAAAGTGGGCCTGGTGAGGAAAACATGTTTCAACTCATGTTAAATAAAGATATCATTGCTCATGAGATCCAGAACAACTTTCCCAGTCAAGTTCCCTTTGATGTTGGAAAATTTCATGGTATCCTTAGTTTTTTCCCTGAGCTTGGTCATATAATGTCCCTTTTGGAACAACTTGTTATTAGTTACATATAGTGAAGGTGTCCCTTTTTCCCTCAGGGGCTCAATATTTTTCAAGAATCTACTGATGGCCATATCCAATTCATGACACTTCTCCTCTAGTTGCCCCACTAAATTCCTCTTAGTGAGGATCCTTTTCACCTCTAATATGGTTTCTATTTTGTCCTATACATCCAGCTCTTCAAGCTCATAACTGGTTTTGGTGTTCTGGAATTTTATGATCTTGGGGGATGTGATTGGAATATTTCCTAATTCCTAATTTTCATTTTCAATAGCCACTATGAATTGTTCAATCAACTCTTTCTATTCAAAAATAATGTGGATGGAGTGCCAAATTTAATCCACAGACTCTATGATACTGCCCCAAATTATCAGCTTCATTTGGCCCGGAATGTTGTTAGCCAAAAATTCCTTCTTTACTTTGTCCAACCTCTCAATCTTCTTGTTGGCTATCTCATGGGCAGTTTCAGATCTAGCCTTTTCATCCCTCAAGATGCCAATCTATGCCTCCAATTTCTTGATCTCTTGTGACTATAGGGTCATAATTTCCATGGCCTTGGCCAGCTGATCTGTCCCATTGGATGCCCCAAAATTTGTTGGAACAACTAATATAATTGACTAAATGGGAAAAACATCCAGTGGGATGAGTGCCACTCGAGCTACTTCTTCCTTTTCCTTCAAGAGATTCTCCATCTCAGTCTCCATTTTCTTGATTTGAGTAGACTGTTCCATAACTAGCTTCATTAACTCTACCTTCTATGACTCATATTCCTCAATGCCTTTAGCTAAGGGGTCTTCTATTACTGGCATCTTCAGTTATTTCCTAAGGGATGCTATGTCAGCATTTTTTTTTTTTAAAAGCTCCTCCATAGCTTGAACATTGGTTGGGTCATACCCAAGCTTCACTATTAACTCTTCTAAAGACTTTATCCTTGAGACTTTAGCCATGGAAGATATATTCTCCATATTGAGTTGTGATTGGGTATTGCATAAAGATACCTGTAGTTTTGACAAGCTCATAGTAGTGCTTGTCAAGGTGGAGGCCACCATCTCTCCAGTCTGCTTGTGTAATTCGATTTGGTCAATGAGATGGATGTCCTTGGTACTGAACTCAAATGATGACTTCTTATATTCTCCTGCTCCTTGAGGTCATTGAACCAAGGCTTCTAGAAATGCCATCTGCATCCTTCCTTTCACAGTGTCAAAGGTAGACAGTAGCCTGCTTTTTGAACTTAAGGTCTTCTTCTAGAATTGATTGTATGTGTTAGACTTAAACACCTCATTTCTCAACTTTATCTCCTTGAATGTGTCATAAATTGATTTTTCTTCATCTTCTATGGCAGGCTTGGAAGTAGATGTCTGAAAACCCTATTGTTGTAGAGACATTGTGGCTAAATATGTAGGGTAGGCCATTGTTTGACCACCCACTAGAGATGATCTAGGGGTGTCTGCAATGTGGATCATTGTTTGCTTCTCCGATTCACCACCTTGATCAATATCCATATGAATTTTGGCCTTATTTCTATATTTCAATTTAAAATATTTACTAGAGCTATCATTCGCTAAAGGTGACTGATCCTCTCTTGATCTCTTGCTTCCTAGCTCTTTCTCTTACTCTTTCCCCTTGTCTTATTTTTCTTCTGCACTCTTCCTTTATTTTGGTTTTGCGGTCTAGATGCCTGAAGTGGATATCAACTGTTCTTCATATTCTTGGAAGGTATTGTTTACCCATTATGTTTGATGGGAATTCTTCTCAATTGCAGGTCTGTGTGTGTGAACATATGGTACGGATCTGTTTTCTACCCTTTTCTTGGAGATAACCCCTCATAATACCATGTGAAACTGTCGATGAAACCCATCCCTTTTAGTATCTTCTCTACCTCCTCTCTTGTTGTTCTACGGTTACATATGAAAGGCCCAATTTGTGTCTTGATCTTGAGTTGAAGCTTCTTCTTTGTAGGAAAACATTGGAGCTCATCTGCATGTATCATTTTCCTTATGTACTCTAGTTCAAAGACCCTCACGGAAAGGAAATTTGGCAATTTGTAAGGGGCTATGTCACTCCCATAGACTTGAATCTCTGTGTAGTTTTGGTACAAGTACCAATATGTTGTCTTCACTTTCTATGTTAGCTGCATGGTTTTCCTGAATTATTCACTTATCCTTGGCTTTGCTGCACTACTGAGTGTATTGATGGCTGGATTCACAAAAAAATCCACAAAATCCTTGTATGTATAGTTCTTTTGGTCCTTTAATAGCAAAGTGGTCTAGAAAATGATAGATTGAGGCTTAGCATATTCATTTTCCTTGGTCATCTGAAATTGAAACCTGTTGGACTGGAAATTAACAAACATATACACCAATACAGAGGTGTATTTGAAAACCTCCTTTGTATTAAAATTTAAAAGTTTTTCATGAATGGTATCTACAAGAAAATAGGCATAATTAAACATGACTGTGCATTTATCATATGAGGAAAGAATAGACAAAAAGCCTATCACAGCTTCACCTACCCACTGATCAGTGTGATATCCGAATAAATAATATAGAACAACGATAATGTGTTGGGTCCTATCAGGAAAGATAGATGAAGGATAGGGTGGATTCCTGGTAGGCATTAGGGAATAAATGGCCATAAAAACATGTAAAGTTTTGGCTCTGCTAGAAAATTCAAGTTTTTGATACAGTTCCCTAAGGGCTTGAAAAGAGAAAGGAACTATTTTCTTAGGAGTGGGAACCTGCATTATTTGGTGGATGGTTGATGGTGAACATAATATTTCCTGTTGGGGTGACTATGGTTCTCTAATGAATATCATAGCAGGATTGGCACTTTTAGATGAACTCTGGACAACTATGGGTCTTGGGGAAGATGTAGTAGGGAAATTTAGTGTCCCATAGGCCAATGTCATCAACTTCATCTATAAATTTATGCTCGAGCCAACAATATACATCAAATAAATCGAATTCCGACTCTATCTCATGGATTTTATAGTCTTTTTTCGCTAGAGGCAAGTGATCCAGGTCTTCATGTGGGTATACCATAGGATTGAAAGGTTGTTGATATAGCTTTGGAGGCATCTTTGTCTTCAGTAGCTTTTTTGTCTTTGTGCAACAGAGAATGGGATGAAAGAATAGGGGAACATAGAAAGGGATTTGTCACAGATCAGTACGGGGGAGGGGATATAATTGAAAGGGACTGTAAGTGGAGTTGAAAGAGAACCTTGCTATTGAACTGTAGAGAACTGATAATTTCTCTTTCATGGATAAATTATTTTCTTCAACTGTGTTTCTCTTTAATTTTCCGGAGAATTTGAAACCTATAACAAATTGACAGTAATAACAAAGTAAATTCTACTATTATGCCAAATTTTAGCTTTAAACTATGATTTGGTGGTCATTGATTAGGCGCGGGCCCTTTGAATAACAATATGGACATTCATGGCACAACGAATTGTTGGAAGGAGGTGATGTGATTGGGTGAATTGGATAGGTGGGAGTGGACGTGGCACCAATGGTGGAGATAATGGTCAAAGGCGTGACAGTTTAGTGAATGATGGAAACTGATTTTTGGAGGGGGGTGTGTTATGAATCCATCTCCAAAAATAGAAGAAAAGAGAGATCAACGCCTTAGAAATTAGCCACTTCGAGGGGGAAACCTCCAATACATTACATAAATGAACAATTATTCGATGAGACAAATGAAAATACCTCCTTCTATATATAGGATTCCATAGGGTCACAATATAATCCTAGCCGACCTAACAATAATAATGTAAGGGCACAATAATCACAATATTGGGGTTACAGGGGTACAACAATAAGGGACTATACTAGTCATATAGGGACCTAACATGCCCCTCTCCTTCAAAAACATGTTCTCCTCAATGCTCGAGTAGCTTCAAATGATTCTGTATAAAATTCTCATCTTCCCATGTAGAATCTTCAGTGGGTAAGTTCTTCCACTTGATGAGATACTCTGAAATTGATCGATTTCATAGCTGTTGAGTTCTTGTTTCCGTGACTGCTTCAGGTTCCAATATGATTTTTCCTTCCTCATCATGTTGTGGAAATATTGTTTGAACTGGAATTTTGTCACCTATAACCTTCTTTAAGCATGAAACATGAAAAAATGGATGCACTCACGAAGAAGCAGGAAGCTCCAATTTGTATGCCATAGTACCAATATTTAGCAACACCTTGTAAGGACCATAGTACTTGTGTGATAATTTATTATCCTTCTTAGCTTGCTTAAGGGAAATTTTTTTGTACAGTTGTAGCCGTAAAAATGCCCAATCTCCTACATCAAAATTATCTCACTGCGATGTTGATCTGCTTGTTGTTTCATTCGATTTTGTGCCAAATTTAGGTTTTCCTTTAAGAGTTGGAGAAATTCTTGTTGATGCTCAATGTGATCTTCCACTACTTTAACCTTATAATTTTCTCTTAAATATGATGTGATGGACAGTGGATGATATCCATAAAGTGACATAAATGTGGTCATTTTTGCTGCAGTATGGAAGGAAGTGTTATACCACCATTCAGCGAGAGGTAACCACTTCACCCATTGTGTTTGCTTATCAGATACAAAACAAAAAAGATATCCTTCCAAACATTTATTCACTATATCAGTTTGACCATCAGATTGAGGATGATAAGATGAGCTATGAGCTAGTTGAGTACCCAAACAATAAAATAATTTCGTCCAGAAATTTCCAGTAAAAATGGGATCTCTGTCACTTACAATAATCTTTGGGTTTCCATGTAGCTTTTGAATTGTTTCCATAAATGTAGTAGCAACTGTACTTACTTTAAATGGATGAGATAATGCACAAAAGTGTTCATACTTGGTAAGTCTATCAAATACCACCAAGATGACACTCATTCTTTCGAACTTAGGTAGACCTATGATAAAATGAATTGAAATATCCTCCCAATGTTGACTTGTAATGGATAAAAGTTGTAGGAGACCTGGGGTCTTAATTTTCTCAACTTTATTTTGTTGGCAAACCAAAAATTCTACCAAAAAATTTTGAATATCAGATTTAAGACCATCCCAAAAAAAAATTTCTTCACCCTATGGTAATTTTTAAAAAATCTTGAGTGTCTTCCTAAAGGGGAAGTGTGCAATTCCAAAAGAATATTTTGTTTTAGTTGGGAATTCTTACAAATATATAAGCAATCTTTGTACCATAAGGAATCACTTTTCCAACTAAATTCATCAGATGTACTAGGATCTTGCTGCAACTTTTGAATGAGTGTCCACAGTTCTTTTCCCTTCTTCCATTCATCCCTTTCTTCAGTTATCCAATCTAGATGGATAATAGAAATGGCACAAATCAATGCTTCCACCTCTTCATCCTTTCTTGAGAGTGCATCTGCAAAAACATTTAGCTTCCCCTTTTTGTAGAGGATTTTAAAGTCATAACCCAACATATTTGTGACCCATTTCTGTTGCTCTTCTGAAGATAGTCTTTGCTTCAAAAAGTGCTTAAGACTATCATGATCATTTTTTACCTTGAAGTGTCTTCCCATTAGGTAAGGTCACCATTTCTTTAGTGCATGTAGTATTGCCAACATTTCCTTCTCATAAATAGCTTGTTGTAAATACTTTCCTTTGATTAGATGACTTTCAAAAGCAATGGGTCTTCCTTATTGCATTAAAACAACACCAATTCCATTTCTTGAGGCATTACTGTTGAGCCCCAAGATTGTGCTTTCTTTCATCTTACTTTACCTCATTTTTCTTTGTCCATTGTTATCCCATACCCAAATGATCAATGAAATTAGTTAAAATTACTTTTAGAATGATTAACATGGCTAACTTGCTAAGTTTTGTGATTTTTCCATTGTAATGCATTTTGACCGGAACTAGCTGCAGAATGCAGACTTTCCGTAGCTAACCAGCAATTCTGCAGCTATCTTCACGTTCAAGAATGTTCCAGGTGTCCTCTCAGGAAAAGCCACACATGGGTATATTCTACATTATGTCCTCATTGTTCATTGCTCACCATGAAGAATGAACCGAATTCTAGACGTGGTTTTGGTACGTGGGAACTCATTCAAGGAGGCAGACTTCTAATAGGACTGTCCTAGTCCAGATGTCCTTTTTCTCTTTACGCTGCCATCTTTAGAGTCCTAGTACGATTTTGATAAGGAAAGACAATGATCCCCGTATTGTTGCAAGTTCTGTTATGTAGATTTGTTATAAAAGCACTCGGGAAACCGAGAGACAAGCTCTAGATTTTGCTTGGATTTCATGTATTGACTGCTATATTTCTGAAGACCGAGACTACTCTGTTTCAAGTTATTTTTCCTTTAATGAAGAAGACAGCATTGCTTTGAATGCGTTGAGTTGATTTGGAGTTAGATTCCGTCTAGTGGTAGAGGGCCCTTGCCTCCTGCACGGCTTTACTTTCGTAATTTAGATAAGTATCTTAGTTGTTTTCACGTTTTTGAAGTTTGAGTTCATAGTTAATTTCATTAGCCACTATAGCTATACTTGTTCTAAGAAACTCTTCCAAAATAAGAAACTCTTCCAAAAGATCATGATAATGAATGGGAAATGGCTGTAGTGTTGTAGGATTTATTTGTAATTTCTTTTGTTCATTATCACAGTTGAACTTATACTAAGCAAACTCTTCCAAAAAATCCTTATGATGTCTAAGGCATGACTGTGATACTGAATGTTTCAGTTGTTTGTTTGCACTAAGTAGCATAGTTGATCTTACTCTTAAAATGCTCTTCCAAAATATCATAATGATGGGTAGGAGATAGCTGTGATGTCTTAGTTTTTAAATTGCTTTCAGTCTTTATGTTTGCATTTGCACTGAATTGTACAGCCAAGATTGTTCTAGCAACCTCTTCCAAAATACCATTCATGATGGACGAAACAGGCTGTAGAATCCCATAGATTAGTGCATGATAACTTAGTTAGGGTACTCCGGAGTCAAATTGCATTCAATTCATGCTCTGTTATTTTGTTTGAAGTTTGATAATGGCTTGTTAGTTCAGCACTATTTTAGACTAGTGACATATTAGTTCAGTTTTAGCTTAGCTCATTGTATTTTCATTCCACATTTAGTTGTCATCCATTGCATATTAGATTACATTAGTTGTTAAACTTAAACAATACGGCCTTCATTATTTACAAAATCTCTTTTGTTCCAAATCCATAATTGACTCATAACCATTTGAACAGAAGACAGTATCATCTCAAGGCCTGAAGTACTTTTGCAACTTCTTCATAAACAAAACCTTTCCTCAAAAGACTACTTTAAAAAGAAATCCATAACTTTTGAATAAGGTTTAGTGATGTTAAACTAAGTTGCATAATAGAATTAGGAGCTAGTCTTAGAGTAGAGATCTTATGATGTTAACAATATTTTCTCCAAATATGTTTCAACAAATCTTTAATCATGAGATGAAATATTTGGCGTATTGTAAATTTGAGAAGTTAATTGTTTTGCTGGTTAAGGAGAAGGAGGTATATAGTGACCATTTCTCCAAGATGTCCAAAGGAGAATACATTTGATGAAAAATTGGGCAAAGTTAAGTTTATGTTTGATTCCTTTCTTAGAAATCATTAATCAAGCTTTGTATTTTGTAGTCACATAAATTGATTTAATTGTTGTTTTCATTTGTCATTTGTCATCAATAAATTACAGAGGCTTCACTTGTTTTTAACAAGTAGCAGCTGCTTTCCACTATCTTTTAGTCGCGTTTTCCTTGTGAACATAAAACCATCAAAAAAAGACCAAAAAGCTTATCATAAATCCAACATAAAAGACCAAAAAACATCATAAAAATCAACATAAAAAAGACCAAAAACATCATAAAACACTAAACATAACATTAGAGGAACTCAGGCGCCTGGAACTACATGCTAGTGCACTTCACTTCAGCAGTTTACCAACCCTGGTTGACAATTAAATGAACTCAATTTAGGAGACTAGGTTGAGCACAAACATTTTGGCGCCGTTGCCGGGGAAGTGAAAACTAGGTAACCTTTGTTTCTTAATTCTAAAAAAAATTTATATGCATAGAGAGAGAGACTCAAGGGGTAGATTCAGAAGCAGCAGAAACAGAAATTTGATTCCTATAACACCACTTGTTTCACCTAGACCAAGAGCTAGTACACCTTCAACTCAGACCCACATTCTATCCTTTACTAATCCTGGACTTCTAGAAGACCTAAGATCAGATATTCCATTAGAGAAACCTTCCACTTCATCCACTGAACCTGCCTTAGAAGAAGATCTAAAGACTCCTGTCAGGGACACAAACTTTTCCACTTCCACAGGAAAGTCAACCATGGCAGAAGAAGGGGGAGGAGGAGTCTTTAATGGAGAACACACATTGTTTGGAGGTAGAGGTAGAGGTAGAGGAGAAGGAGGTAGAGGTGCAGATGGAGGAAGAGGTAGAAGAGAAATAGGAAACTCTTTTGGGTTCCCTATAATTGATGAAGAAACCAATACAACTATGAAAAACATTTCACCCTCTGTCCTTCCAAACTTCTATGGACTTAAAACTGAAGATCCTGAAACCTTCCTATTTGAATTTGAAATCCTGTGTAGAACTTATGACTACTTACAAGATGCTCAAAAACTTAAATTATTTCCTTCAACATTGAGGATGGGCGTTGTCCGAAGATAGTTTTCCCTGTTCGGATCAAAAAGTTTGTTGGATATGGGGAAGACATAATAGACATAAACAAACTGCAGAGGTATTTGGTTATTGTCTTGGAGTGGGAAATCGCCAAGGATCAAGTGTTTAGATGATTACAAGAAAAGAAAGGTAGAAAACTTGAAGAAGATTTGTTGGGAGGATTTCATTACAACATCAAAAGAGCAAAAATGGAAAACCTAAATCAAGACTGCCTTCAAAAGCTCTTTTGTTGAAAACAATTAGGGATGAATGGTTGGATATCCTTAACATGATGGGAAAAGGGGATATATCACAACTCACATTACCTGAAATATCTGAGTTATGTATCAACCTTTCAAGAGGGAAATCTAAAACTATAAAAGGTCCAAGAGATCCTGCTCTTGCAAGGGCAAGTAAGTCTGCTTCTGGGACAATAAGTAGATCAGAAATAGGACACATGCTTGATGATTTAAAATCTAACATCTTAGGGAGTCTTAGTGAACAAATAGACACCCTTAAGATACAAAACAAGCAAAAAGTTGAATCTGATGCCTTGGCAATCTTTTGTCCCAAATGTAGAAAGAAACATGCCTTGAGAGAGTGTCCTTTGGATGTAAAAGTTGTAGAGACCTGTGTCATTTGTTCTGAAAAACATGAGACCAAGAATTTTCCTTCTCTTCCTGGTCTCAAAGCTGTCTTTTAAGAGGAAACTCCTACAAATTCCACAGAATCTCTTAATTTTGTCTCTAGAAGGCCTTGGCAGGGACCTCAAACACAAGGATTCCATGATCAAATGTATAATCAACCTCCACCTTGGAATTCTTGGCAGCAACCTTGGCCTCAATTTCAAAATCAATCTCAAGCTTGGGCACAAGGAGAAGAAAATCCCTTTGGAAGATACTCTCAATACTATCAGTATCCACCATCCTATCCACCATACCCACATTTTTATTCTCAAAATCCTCAACAAAATTTTCAACAAAATCCTCAACAACATCATCAGAACCTACCACATAAAAATCAACCACTTCCATTACCATTCCCTCAAAAATCAAATCAATTTCCTGCTCAACCCATACCAAACCCCAATATTAAAAGTCCTCAGAACACATACATGATAGAAGGCCAACAGTTTCCAACTTATTTAATTACTCCTTTAGACCTTAGTGATGTTCAACTTAGGTCTGGAAGAATACTTGAAAAGAGGAAACCTTCTGTGATCATACAAGAACAAGATAACTTTGAGGAAGATTCTCTACGGGAAAATAAAAGTCTTGAAGAAGACACATCTTTTCAGGACCCAAACATTGAAAAACCAAAACAAAAAGAACCAATAATTTCAACTCCTGTATTAGAGCAGCCATCAACATCCACTCCTACACCTCCCTTTCTAGAAAGATTACAAATTGATAGGGGTGTAGAAAAAAAAATTATGGTGCCTAATTATGATTTCCTAGATGAGCTGAGAAATGTTTGCATTAAGATTCCATTATTACAAGCTATCAAGGAAATTCCAATTTTAGCAAAGACAATAAAAGAGTTGAGCATGAAGAAAACAAGAAAAAGAATAAGAGAGACAAAGAAAATTCAACTGGCAGGAAAAATAGCAGATATCATGATGGGTAAGATTTCTATTCCAAAGTATCTAGACCCAGGAAATCCATTTGTTAAAATTCACATCAATGGAATTGACATCCAAAACACACTCATTGATTTAGGAGCAGTAATAAATATCATGAGTAGAAAAATCATGGATAAACTGAAACTTCCTAATCTTCTTTTTACACCCACATTATTACAATTAGCAGACAGATCTGTGATCAAACCTGATGGGGTAATAGAAGACATTCTAGTGTCCCTAGATTCTTGGGAGTACCCTGTGGATTTTATGATCCTAACTCCTAAGAATAATCTAGGAGGACATCCTGTTATATTAGGAAGACCTTGGTTGGCTACAGCTGATGCTTTTATTAGTTGTAGATCCGGTGATATGTATATCTCTGATGGTAGTTCAACTAAGAAATTCACTTTATATCCTCTAGCTAGGACAATTACAGATCTAGATGACACTCAATGGATAGAGGATGAAGAAGATTTACAACCACTCTTCACAATTTCAGAAATTAGTGAAGATAATCAAATTCTAAATACTCTAGAAAACTTTGAATCCTCTCCAGAACACAAACATGAATCGTTTCAAGAGGGATCCAATATTGAGTTTTTGTCATCAAGGCAGATGTCTCTTCATTCTATGGATAAATTTGGTAGCTCTACAAGTGAGATATTTCCAGGAAAAACTTTGAACATAAATAAGAACCTAGAAAAATCTCAACAAGAAGAGTTAGTCAAAGTATTACAGAGACATTCTTCTGCATATGCATGGGAATACACTGACATGAAAGGGATAAGCCCCAAGACTTGCACTCATCACATCTATATAGAGGAAAATTGTAAACCAATCAGACAACCTCAAAGACGGATGAATCCAAATCTTAGGGAGATTGTTAAAGAAAAATTGCAAAAATTGTTAAATGTCAACTTCATCTATCTTATTTCAGATAGTCAGTGGGTTTCTCCTTTGGTAATTGTGCCAAAGAAAAATGGTAAATGGAGGGTATGTGTTGAATACCAGGAACTAAACAAAGCTACTCTTAAAGACCATTTTCCCTTACCTTTCATAGATCAAGTGTTAGATACATTAGCTGGCAAAAAGTACTTCTCATTCCTAGATGGGTTTAGTGGTTACAACCAAATCCAAGTAGCACTTGAAGATAAAGACAAAACCACATTTACCTGTCCTTGGGGTACCTATGCTTACCGAGTATTGCCATTTGGATTATGCAATGCACCTGCAACATTCCAAAGGGCAGTATTAGGAATTTTTTCAGATCTAATACATGATTGTGTAGAGGTATACATGGATGATTTCACAGTTTATGGAAATACATTTGAAGAAGCTTTAGCAAACTTGGAAAAAGTTTTAAATAGATGTTAGGAAGAAAATCTTTCACTTAGCCATGAGAAATGTTTCATGATGTTTACTGAAGGTATTGTTTTGGGGCATCACATTTCAGGGGATGGGATTAGAGTTGATGAGTCAAAAGTTGAAGTCATCTCTAACTTATCTATTCCAAGTTGTCAAAAAGATGTTAGGAGTTTTCTTGGATTTACAGGGTATTATCGGAGGTTTATAGAAAAATTCACCAAGATAGCATCTCCACTCTTTAAATTGCTTACCAAAGACTATGAATTCAAATGGAATTCTAATTGCCAGTTAGCTTTTGAGACCCTGAAAACAAAAATTTCTGAAGCACCTATTTTAGGGGGACCTAACTGGAAGTTACCTTTTCATATTTCAACAGATGCCTCAGATACAGCTCTAGGAGCAGTATTGGGACAAAAATACCTGATTCCTTATGCCATCTACTATACCAGTAAAAATTTGACTCCTTCAGAGTTAAACTATACTGTAACTGAAAAAGATTTTTTAGCTGTTGTTCATGCCATAAAAAAATTCAGACATTATAAAACAGGCTATGAAACTTTTGTTCACACAGATCATTCTGCAATTAGATACCTAATGAAAAAATCAATTACTAATGGCAGAGTCATAAGATGGTTATTTCTTTTACAAGAATTCAACATTACCATTCTAGATAGGCCTGGAAAACAAAACACAGTAGCCGATTTCCTATCTAGACTCCAAAACATCAAAGATGACACTCCAGTTGAAGATCAATTTCCTGATGAATATCTTTTTGCAATTTCTACTCAAACTCCTTGGTTTGCTGACATTGCTAATTATTTGGTTTCAAGAAAATTTCCTTCAATAATGAATGCAAGGGATAAAAGAAAAATCATTTATGATAGTGCAAAATATTCATGGGTTGCTAATGAGTTGTACAAGACAGGTCCAGATTTGATCATTAGGAGATGTGTTCGGGAAGATGAGATGTCTGAGATTCTCAAAGCATGTCATGATGAACCTTGTGGCAGACACTTTGCTGATAAGAGGACAGCCTATAAGATCCTTAATTTAGGATATTATTGGCCATCCTTATTTAAAGATGCTAAAGAGTATGTCAAAAGGTGTGACAGTTGCCAAAGGGTAGGGAAACCTTCTCCTTCAGGTGAGATGCCATTACAACCTCATGTACATATTGAACCTTTTGAAAAATGGGCTTTGGATTTTGTAGGACCTATTAGTCCTCCATCAAGACAAAAGAGATATATATTAGTTTGCACTAATTATGTTACCAAATGGGTAGAGGCCAAGCCATTACTTTTTGTTAATGAAGCATCTGTAGTTAATTTTCTTTTTGAGGATATTTTTACTCGTTTTGGTGTCCCAAGGGAAATTGTTACAGATCAAGGAGCTCAATTTACATCAAGGCTAGTGGAACAAATGATGGAGAGGTACAAAATCAGGCATATAAAATCTACTCCTTATCATCCACAAGAAAATGGTCAAGTGGAATCTACTAATAAGGTCATTGAAGGAATCCTAACAAAGACTGTTCATTTACATAGAAGAGATTGGGTAGATAGGCTTCCTAAAGCCTTGTGGGCCTATAGAACTACATGGAGAAACACAACAGGCCATACTCCTTATGAACTTTTTTATGGAAAGCAAGTTTTGTTCCCCATAGAGTTCCAGATTCAAACTTTCAAAATGGAAGTTCAGCTAGGACTTGATTTAACGGATGCACAAAAGCATAGACTGGAGTAGATTAATGAATTGGACGAGATCAGACAAGATGCAGTTCAGAAAACAAGTCTAGTCCAACAGCAAAGGACTAGATGGCATGATAAGTACATCAAAGAGAAGAAATTCAAAGAAGGTGACTGGGCTCTCTTGTTTGATTCAAAATTCAAGGATTTTCAAGGTAAATTTCAAACACATTGGCTAGGGCCATATGAAATTGTTGAAATTTTTGACAATGGAGCTATAAAAATCAGGACAATAGATGAAGAAGAGGTCACTTTTCTTGTGAATGGTCATAGATTGAAGCTGTATCACAAACCACTCTCAAGAGAAGAATTTGTCAAGAAGTTCCAGGAAAACAGTGATGTGAAGTTAATGAAGAAGAATCTTTCTTCTTCATCAACTTGATTAAATTTTCTGAAGCATTTCTTTAAAAAAAAAAAGAAAAAAAAAAGGTATAAACATGAAAACCAATCATTGATTGGCATGTTTATACAGAAAAGATAGGGTGAAAATCAGAGTCTTTCTAACACTATAACTTTTCCATTTTGTTTTTGCAAGAAGTTGTTACAAAATCATAAGTTCAGATCCATTGCACTTATGATCCATCTCATTTCATTTCATTTCATTTACTTATCCATCCATACTCCATTTCATTCATTCATTCATACTTCAGTTCATTCCATATTTCATTCATCTCATTCCATACTTCATCCGCTTCATTTCCATATCAAAATTTAAAGTTTGATGTTTTTCTGCAAAATGAATAACACATGTCATGGATTGCAGGCCATTTCTTATATTCTTCCACTCCATTTCATAAATTGAATCCATCCCATTCCATCATCCCATTCCATCATTCACTTCATACATATTCCATTATACCATGTTTCATCACCTATCCTCACTCATTCCATAAAATATTCTATGTATATTCCAAACCACTCCATTCCATGATTAAAATTCTCCGCAGGTACATTCTGCAGCTAAACAGATATTCTGCAGCTAATCAGACTTTCCGCAGCCAGACAGTCATTCCGTAGCTACAGATCCTGAAGGCACTGATCAATAAACATTTGAATTGCAACAAGATGATCCAGTATATCCATGAATAAGAAGAATCAAGAAGGATTATGAAGACTCTTCCAAAGGAGAACAAAGTATACAAAGACCACAAAAAGCAAATGAAAAGAAAAGGTAAAAATTTCTGGTTATAATGGCATTTCATAAAAACTATAGTATAGTCTAGTTATGAATCATTCAAAAAAGTTGTTTTGATTATTTTTATTGATCATACCAAATATACCCTCCGCAAAACTTTGGATAAAAATCTTTCATTTCAAATTCTATACCCGACCATCATTTAAGCGGTTAAAAAGGTTGAAGTGTTTGATTTCCTCACGTCACCCAGCCAAATCATTTAATGATGATTTTTAAATCCGTTGTAAAAATCTCCGCAGTCTTTTCACTCATTGATTTGTTTTCTTCACATCACTTCATTAACTCATTCCGTAACTACTTCCATCACTCCATTCCGTAACCAGCCCTTCATCATTTCATTCCGCAAAACAGAGATATCTCTATCACCATGAACAGGGGTATATCAGTTTGAAATATCAAACCACTATCACCGCAAGCAGAGATTGAAGCATTATCACCATAAAGCAGAGGTATACCAGTGTGGAATTTGAAGCCATTGTCACCGAGAAGCAGAGGTATATCAATGTGGAATTTGAAGCCATTGTCACCGAGAAGCAGAGGTATATCAGTGCGGAATTTGAAGCCATTGTCACTGAGAAGTAGAGATATATCAGTTTGAAGATTGAAACACTATCACCGTGAACCAGAGGTATATCAATTTAAAGGTTGAAGTTATTTTTCCCGTGAGCAGAAAGAGTACTAATCTGAAGATTGAAGAAGGAATTATGGGCCTCATTGTAAGAACTGAACTAGTGGGCACAAAATACCTGGAAGGATACCCTCAAAGTAGAGAAATGTTGCAACAGGTAGGATGGCTACAATTTCTTGAGAAATTTAATGGCTTCCACAAATAAGTCACTAAAACATTTGCAAGTTCATTCAAAGGAGCTGAGGTCGAAGTTGGAGATGTTAAATTTACTGTCACAGAGGTTTTTATTGCAGAAGCAACAGGATTGCTTAGACATGGAGAGAGATGGTTTAAAAACAGAGAATTTCACAATGAATCATGGAAGCAAATCCTAAAATCACCAGGTATGGATGTCACTGTGTTTAAAAAGGGAATTCCAAGTTCTGCATTAAAAAATGAATGGAGAAACATATTGCTTATTCTACAAAAAATTATCACTTGTGAAGGTAGATATGGCACATTTTATGTTTACCATATTAGGTTGATAATGCATTTTCTGGAGGAAGAGTTAAATTTTCCCTATTTCTTGCTTCAAAGTTTAAAAAAGATGGCTTTTGGTGTTCAAAGGAGAGTCCAATTCATAGAGACAACTCTATACCATCATGGCTTGGTTAAGATTTTAATTGAACACCATTTAGCCAAAACAAAAGACACTTGGGATAATTTCTTGGTAAGAAATCACTTTGAGGAGCCAAAAGAGCCCTCACCTGAACATCAGCCTACAAGGAGAAGCAGAAAATGGAGAGCCTCTAAAATTGAAATTGACAAAACAGTACAGGAAAGTAGTGAAGAAGTAATCTTTGAGAAGTTGACTCAAATTAAGAGACAACTTAAGAAAGAGAGAGTAATCAGAAAATCAGCCACAGAAAAAGGAGAGGGATCATCCCAGCCAAGAAGAAGCCATAGACTCAGGGGGAAACTAAGGAAAACACAGATCAAACAAATAGGGGTGATAAATATAGAAGATGGGGAAACATATATTGAAGAAGATGTTAAAGAAGATTTTAATGAAGAAACCCCTGAAATTGACCCTGCTCAGCAAGAAGTTTATGACTATGTTGAAACATTGGATAGGAAAGTTTCAGAGAGTATAGATAGAACCCCTAGTCCTCCACTGTCTGAAATAGATGTGTTAAGAAGGGATAGGTATGAGCTGGAAATACTTAATAGACATATCAAAAATGAGAATGATATTCTGAAGGAACAAGTCAAACTCAAAACCAGTATGAACTCAACCTTATCTCTACAAATGGACAAAGTGGAAAAGGCTAATGAAAAGTTGAAAAAGAGGAACAAGAAGCTAATCAGGGCACTTATCAACTTAAGGTTCAAACTTGTCATCAGAAAACCCAGAATACCTTTAGCTTCCAGGCAAAGAAGAAGGAGAGGATTAGATGTTCTTGCAGAAGTCTCTGAGTTTATGGAATAAATTGCATGAGGACATGCAAGAAGTCAGCAGTGGGGGTATGTTGAGCCCCAAGATTGTTCTTTCTTTCATCTTACTTTACCTCATTTTCCTTTGTCCATTGTTATCCCAGACCCAAATGATCAATGAAATTAGTTAAAATTACTTTTAGAATGATTAACATGGCTAACTTGCTAAGTTTTGTGATTTTGTCATTGTAAGGCATTTTGACCGGAACTAGCTGCAGAATGCAGACATTCAGTAGCTAACCGGAAATTTTGCAGCTGTCTTCACGTTCAAGCATGTTCCAGGTGTCCTCTCAGGAAAAGCCACACATGGGTATATTCCAAATTATGTCCTCATTGTTCATTGCTCACCATGAAGACTGAACCGAATTATGGACGTGGTTTTGGTACGTGGGAACTCATTCAAGGAGGCAGACTTCTAATAGGACTGTCCTAGTCCATATTTTCTTTGTTCCTTTACGCTGCCATATTTAGAGTCCTAGTACGATTTTGATAAGCAAAGAAAATGATCCCCGTATTGTTGCAAGTTCTGTTATGTAGATTTGTTATAAAAGAACTTGGGAAACCGAGAGACAAGCTCTAGATTTTGCTTAGATTTTATGTATTGACTGCTATATTTCTGAAGATCGAGACTACTCTGTTGCAAGTTATTTTTCCTTTAATGAAGAAGACAACATTTCTTTGAACACGTTGAGTTGATTTTGAGTTAGATTCTGTCTGGTGGTAGAGGGCGCCTGCCTCTTGCACGGCTTTACTTTCGTAATCTAGATAAGTATCTTAGTCGTTTTCACGTTTTTGAAGTTTGAGTTCATAGTTAATTTCATTAGCCACTATAGCTATACTTGTTCTAATAAACTCTTCCAAAAGATCATGATAATGAATGGGAAATGGCTGTAGTGTTGTAGGATTTATTTGTAATTTCTTTTGTTCATTATCACAGTTGAACTTATACTAAGAAAACTCTTCCAAAAAATCCTTATGATGTCTAAGGCATGACTGTGATACTGAATGTTTCAGTTGTTTGTTTGCACTAAGTAGCATAGCTGATCTTACTCTTAAAACGGTCTTCCAAAATATCATAATGATGGGTAGGAGATAGCTGTGATGTCTTAGTTTTTAAATTTCTTTCAGTCTTTATGTTTTCATTTGCACTGAATTGTACATCCAAGATTGTTCTAGTAAGCTCTTCCAAAATGCCATTCATGATGGACAAAACAGGCTGTAGAATCCCATAGATTAATGCATGATAACTTAGTTAGGGTACTCCGGAGTCAAATTGCATTCAATTCATGCTCTTCTATTTTGTTTTAAGTTTGATAATGGCTTGTTAGTTCAACACTGTTTTAGACTAGTGACATCTTAGTTCAGTTTTAGCTTAGCTCATTGTATTTTCTTTCCACATTTAGTTGTCATCCATTGCATATCGGATTACATTAGTTGTTAAACTTAAACAATACAACCTTCATTATTTACAAAATCTCTTTTGTTCTAAATCCATAATTGACTCATAATCATAAGAACATAATACAGTATCATCTCAAGGCCTGAAGTACTTTTGCAACTTCTTCATAAACAAAGCCTTTCCTCGAAAGTCTACTTTAAAAAGAAATCTATAACTTTTGAATAAGGTTTAGTGATGTTAAACTAAGTTGCAGAATAGAATTAGGAGCTAGTCTTAGAGTAGAGATCTTATGATGTTAACAATATTTTTCTCCAAATATGTTTCAACAAATCTTTAATCATGGATAAAATTTTGTATCATTATAAGCTGATTGTTTAATTGTTTAGTTAGGAGAATTTGTATACTTAGCTGACCATTTCTCAAGCTCTCCCAAAATACCTTTGATGAAAGAATTGGACAAGTTAAGTTTATGTTTTGATTCATTTTCTTGAAGTCATTATCAAGCTTTGTATTCTGCTTAGTCATAGTTTAGGGTTGATTCTGTTTCAGTATTTGCATTTGCATTTGTCATTTTTCATCAACCAATTAGGCTTCACTATGTTTTAACCAGTAGCTTCTTTCCACTAGCTTTTTAGTCATTTTCCTTGTGAACATAAAAACCATCAAAAGACCAAAAACATCATAAATCATCATAAAAGACCAAAAGCATCATAAAACACTAAACACAACGCATTAGGAGACAAACACCTAGGCACATACAGTGCACTTCACTTCAGCAGTTTACCAACCCTGGTTGACAATTAAATGAACTCAATTTAGGAGACTAGGTTGAGCACAAACAGGTTCCATGAAAATGTGAATTTTTATGGACTTTATACCTCTTTTTGGCCTCGACTGTGCGGGCGATGAAGGCTAACCTCTGCGATCCTCGCGTAGAAGGAAATATTCACGCAAGTCCTCCGCGCTTGGTGAAGGATTTGCACGATGATTCGCACACCTATATCTGATACATATGCATGATCATCATGCCTGACCTATGCAAAGACATTATGATGTTTAAAAATTTTATAAAAAAATTAACTTTTTGGGTTTTAGTCACTGATTTTTGGTTTTTCTCTGGTGACGGGATGTTGTAGTGTGAGAGATACTGGCCTGATCTTTGAGAAGCTATGGCCTAATACCTTGGTGCTTGGGGGATTTTAGCACAATATGGTTTGCTAAAATTTCTAAGGAACAACCTGTTGAAGTCACAATATGGTCTACTTCGATTTTTGGTCCGTTGTGAGAACATGAGATGGCGTGTTATGGTGTTGAGTCGTAGAGACATCGTCATCTAGCTGGAGATGGAAATTTACTTCGTGACTAGTTTACTGCCTTAGGGTGAGGTTCTTCCACACCCACTCCCGGCTGTGGGAGTGAACATCTGCCGCTAGGCTCAGTATCATTGGGGTCTTGATGCAATTACATAGGGATGTGTATGTATCAGCCTTGTAATATATTTAGCTGAGAGGGGTGCCTTGGCGATGATAGCTTTCCTGAAAAGGTCATCATTGCCTAATAGGGCTCAGGTCCACACATTACAGTCTTGTAGCGGCTTCGGCCCGATCACTTATATGAATCGGCTTTCCATGTCTGCTAGAGCATGGTGACACAACTGGGCAAGGCCTAGAGGGGCACCTCTAAGATCTTCACCTATGCGAGCATCCTCTCTAGTATCATGTATAAGAGGGTGGTGATGCTTAGAAATTTTGTGGCAGTGCCCCTAAGTCCTCCTAGGGATCCTCGAATGTGGTGGTGGGCACCCGTGATACCTCGAGGTGGAGCAGGTGAGGCTGTTTGCTATTGGGATGCGACCAT